>CM071627.1:42107147-42318223 GCA_036419045.1 Scirpophaga incertulas
CGCCGTGAGCTTCTTAGTGTGTTTACAACCGCACACAGTTTTTTAGTTTAGTTTCAGGTGAAAATGTTTTTTTATCACGAAAAATTTTTCTAAGCTTATTGAGAAATTCGATCAAAGTTATTGTTAGTCCAACACACAAACGTTGTAGTATGCCTTCCAGTGTACAAATGCAACAATATAAGTACACTCCTCAACTTACGAATAGAAGCATTTAATCAGAGACTATATTTGCATAACCTTACCCATGAATACGCTTTCATTTTTGAATCAAACAAAAGCTTACTTAAGTTATTCCACAGATATGTACAGTATGTCAGGTATAATAAATAATAAGGGAATGATAACAATATTTAATAATTTATTAAAATACATTAATTCCATAGAAAAATTATACTCACACAATTTGCAAGAAGACGAAAATAATTATAATAATATCGACGATACACAGCTTTTTCGCATATAAACACATAAATATACTACATCTTAACATCAATGGCCTTATCAGTAAATCGGACCTACTTACTTAGATAGTTTGGCCTCGAAGAAAGAATATGTAGATATTTTATGTTTAACTGAGCATAACATGATTGAAAGCTATATGAGAACTGTAAATTTATTAAACTATAATTTGGCATCATGCAGTGCCAGATGTAACCGAAGAGGTGGCTCGTACATATTGGTGCGAAGTAAACATTGCTATAAACCAATAACAAATATTTGCAAACACAATGTCGAAGGGATTATTGAGTGTAGCGCTATAGAATTGTTACATCATAAATTAATACAGACCTCCAAAATATATAAAGAACGATTTAGTAGTATTTTTTGATAAATTGGATTGTATTCTGAATGAATTGGGTTTAAGTAATAAAAAAAATATTTTGTGTGGAGACTTTAACATAAATACTTTAAAAAATGACACACATACAAAATCATTTAATCAAGTCGTCAACAGCTATAAACTGAAATTTTCCATTAACGAGCTAGCTAACTAGGCCTGCAAGCGGTACATGCATAGACAATCTCATACTCAATATTAAAGGATCACGATGTAGATTACTTGACTTCTCAATATCAGATCATTTAGCACAGCTTTTAACATGCCCAGTTTCAAAAACAAGTGCTTTGCCATTCTGGTACCTATACAGAAAGAAGAGACTACTGAAAAGAAAATTTATCAAAGTTCGCAAACTGTTTAAATGCTCTTAATTTTCAAGAAGTATATGATATAAAAACTGATCCAGAGAAAGCTTATAATACATTTTTTGAACTTTTTATACTAATGTATATGTTATGCTTTCCCATAATTCGTATTAAAAACTTCGCTCATAAAATACCAAAATGGCTGTCTACCGGCATTAAGAAATGTTTTAAGCGAAAAAGGGAATTATTATGGCAATACAGACGAAACCGCTCGTACGAAACCAGAGAACTGTATAAGATATATTCATCTAGACTGAACCGTGTTATTAAATAAACTCAGAAATCACAGAATAATTATTTTATAGTATCTGCAACAAACAAAGCGAAAGCCGTGTGGTCTGTAATAAATAGTAGGAGTAATAACTTACCTAGAAATGACCTCACGCAAGTTAAGGTTAAAAATAAAGTTATTACGGAACCCCATGACATATCCGAAGCTTTTAATAGTTATTATGTCCAGAGTGCAGGAGATTCTCTCAAAGATAAACCGCATTGTGATAATTTTATAAAATTTCCTACCACTTACAATGTCAAATCAATCTTCATGACACCGACTTCCGCTGATGAAATAGAATCAATAATTAAGTCATTGAAAAACAAGAACAGCACCAGGTATGACGAAGTATCTACAAAAGTAATAAAATGCATGCAGCAGCATGATTGCTCCAATTCTAAGTCATATTGTAAATCTGTGAATTGAACACGGTATTTTTCCTGATAATCTTAAAAAAACTATAATAAAGCCATTGTTCAAGAATAAAGATGTAGAAGATATGAGTTGTTACCGCCCAATAGATCTAATACCAGTATTAGCAAAAATAATTGAAAATGTTATGTATAAAAAACTTTATGACTTTTTAGAACAGTGCAAAATTTTATCAGACCAACAAATGGGATTTCGTAAAGGCAAATCAATAAATATGGCGATATATAATTTTCTGGATGACGTTATGAAGAACTTGAATAAAAAACGTTAGTGCAATGTATATGGATCTGTCTAAAGCTTTTAACTGTGTAGATACTTATAGTACAGTCAATATGTCGTTAAAAAAAATCGATCTCTCCGAAAAATGACAAACCGGGATTTGACTTGACGAATCGTTAGAGGGGCAAGTAAAAAGCTTAATGTCAGATTTCCGAAGTCCTCCCCCTGCTGTTTTTGAGAAAATCCAAAAAAATTTTGAAATGCATTTATCTCGGAAACTATTAAGGCTAGCGACTTGTTTTTTTTTTCAAATTGTAAAGGACACTCAGGACTACATTTTCTTTCATTGAAGCAACATCATCCGACTGAAACTGCAAACGCTAGATGGCGCTAAAGTTTTGAAAAATTGGTTTTTTGCTATTTTCATTGTAAAATATCAATTTTTTTGCAAAAATGTAAATGAGAAAGTTGTTTGTAATAAAATTAGCTACAACTTTTGTTTAAAACATTTTTTTATAAAACTTACCGTTTTCAAGCTATATAGGGGAACAAGTGCAGTTTACAAGCTGAAGCTTGTCAAAGTGTACAAATCGTACATTGTGTGCCTTACTACAGTGTGTTTGTCACACAATTCATGGATACATCAATAAATTGCAATGTTTACTTATTTTTTAATTATTAAACTTTTAAAACTTTGTTTAACATTTTTTTTTTTAAATAACAATGAAGTTTTTTTTAGTACAAGTTATTTGAAGCGGTTTTACTAATACAATGCATTAGTAACAGTACATATAAAATGAAATTTTATTAATGCAAAAATCAAAAATCAAAAATATATAATCAAATTTGCAAGTAGCTTTAACTTTGATGAATTTTATATTAACTTTTTGCTATTTGTTATCGACAGCGCAAAAGGTGAATAATAAAAACTAAAAAAGGTACTAAAAAAAACTTCATTGTTATTTAAAAAAAATTGTTCAACAAAGTTTTAAAAGTTTAATAATTAAAAAATAAGTAAACATTACAATTTATTGATGTATCCATGAATTGTGTGACAAACACACTGTAGTAAGGCACACAATGTACGATTTGTACACTTTGACAAGCTTCAGCTTGTAAACTGCACTTGTTCCCCTATATAGCTTGAAAACGGTAAGTTTTATAAAAATGTTTTAAACAAAAGTTGTAGCTAATTTTATTACAAACAACTTTCTCATTTACATTTTTGCAAAAAAATTGATATTTTACAATGAAAATAGCAAAAAACCAATTTTTTCAAAACTTTAGCGCCATCTAGCGTTTGCAGTTTCAGTCGGATGATGTTGCTTCAATGAAAGAAAATGTAGTCCTGAGTGTCCTTTACAATTTGAAAAAAAAAACAAGTCGCTAGCCTTAATAGTTTCCGAGATAAATGCATTTCAAAATTTTTTTGGATTTTCTCAAAAACAGCAGGGGGGAGGACTTCGGAAATCTGACATTAAGCTTTTTACTTGCCCCTCTAACGATTCGTCAAGTCAAATCCCGGTTTGTCATTTTTCAGAGCAAAAATTGCAGATTGACTGTACTATTATGGATAAGTTAGAACGATACGGGATTAGGGGCAATATGCTAAGCTTAATAAAGTCATATCTTGCAAATAGAATACAATACACGCAAATAAATCGAATATGTACTAACATGAATAAGATTGTAACATACACATCAAGCCCACAGATCATAAAACAAGGAGTGCCACAGGGCAACGTGATGGCTCCATTACTTTTCCTGGTTTTCATTAATGAATTGCCCAATTCAATAGGAGATAAGCTAATACTCTTTGCTGATGATAGCATAGCTATTTTGATAGATGACAATATTTCTAATCTTATAAATAGAATGAATGAATTACTAAGCCGAGTAATCAAATGGTTGGACGTAAACAATCTAAAATTGAATATAGACAAAACTAATATTATGACATTCAACAATAACATGACAATAAATTATTTGAAGGAAAAATTCAAAATCAAGGGCAACAAGTTCAAACAGCAGAGACTACAAAATTTTTAGGTCTCTTTATAGATAAAAATCTTAATTGGAAAACACATATCGATTACGTATGTAGGTACTCGTATTAACCAGTTCTCATATGCTATCTACAAACTGAGTAAAGTTGCTGAACAATCTACGCTACTGACTGCATACCACGGCCAAGTAGAATCTGTTTTAAGATATGCCATTATATTTTGGGGCAACTCGACAAAAAATATACAGTTTTTAAGGCACAAAATGCATTAGAGCAATATGTAAATTGAAGCAAACCGATAGCTGTCTACCACATTTTATAAATTTGAATATAATGACCATGCCTAGCTTGTATATATACGAGATATGTGGTTTTGTCAAAACAAATATAACAATCTTTCAACATTTTAGAAGCAAACGATTAAAGAATAACATATGTTTCCCGCAAAATGGTACTGCTCGCTATAACAAAAGTGTTTTTAATGGCCCCTGACTATTCAATCACCTACCCGAAGACATTAAAGAAAGTAATGTTGATACATTTAAATCTAAATTGAAAAAAATGCTATTAAAAAAGCATATTACACCATATTATATCAATATTTAAATGACAAATTATAGTTTATGCAGTTGATTAAGCACTTGAGTATTTACTCTAAGATAGGGTACTTCCCTCTATATTAGAAATATCTAAAAGCATATAACTATGATAGCTTATGCATTAAATAGTCGGAACCATCATGTTTAAGTACATAAAATAACAAAAATAATATAAAAATTAGTTTCAAAGTATTCACTTTTTTAATCTATACGTAAAACAAGAGCGAAACATAGGCCGCCATGTTGTGACGTCATAAGGTACTGTAAACTTATGCGTGTCAATGTCATTATGAATCATAGTACGTATAAAGCCGCAAAACAATAAAAATAGAAGTTTGTAGGTTGCTTTTTTAATGTAAGAGAACGTTATAAATACGTAAGTTAAATTGAAATAGCACGTGAATCACACTATGGAAAGCAGTTTTGTAAAAGGAGATAATACGAATTTAACAAAAATAAATGCATTAATGGTCGGAAAATTCTTTGCTGCAAATCCCGACTTTTGTTTTACCGAGTTACGGAGTATTAAAACATCGATGTCAGTATTACTCTTTTATTATTAATTCTTTATTAGTTGTTTATATATTAAAGATAATAACTCATTTTTAAATTATGAATATAATAATACATAGCATCAAACAGAGAGCTCTGTTTATTATTTACATGCCGAATTGACGTCATCGCTACAGAGTCACAACTCGTGCGGCGCCTTCGTCTAATTACGCGCGAAATTTGAAAATATTAATTTTTAATGCAATTTTTATAGTACTTAACGAGTGTATAAAATTTTTATATTTTTATTAAATGGTTTACTGACACGCAAGGATCAAATTATGATTCTTTTCAAAAAAGAGATTAATTCCCTATTGAGCATAATTGTACTGCCTAGATTAATAATGTTGATAGCAAAATTTATTATTGGACATGAAATGTATTACTGACCTTAAAATGAAAATTGGGCATGCCTTTTTAATTTCCAATGTTTTTATTTTATATTGCTTGACTTGTTTTATATAATTGTAATTTGAGTTGGACTTAATCCTTTTATAATATTTGAATTATATAAATAATAACATTAAATCATTTTGTCCATGAAAGGTATTTGCATGCCATAGGGCAGAATATGGCTGTACAACCTGTAATCGCAAATAAAGGATTTGATTTGTTTGTAACGTTGTTTGCTCGGGTGGAATTTCGCACGTCAATTTTGAAGTAGATATCTTCAACTGATTTGACAAAAATTTTCAACAGAACTTTCAACATGGCGGAATACCTAAGACCGCGCACGATTAATAACCTTATAATTAAGAGAGTGGCGAAATTTTTTGCATTTTTACAATTATTTTTATGAAAGATAATGTCAATAGAATTATGGTTAAATAAATATATTCCACAAAAATAAGTAATATGTTTCACTTGAAGTCGTAAATTCCGCATAATGATGTATGCAGGTTGGCGCGCATATCCTGTTGCCTTGGCCAGTAAAATCATAATGGTCGATGGGCCCATGTTTGGTTGATGGGATTTGTGCCATGATAATAGACGCTATTCGTACGTATCACGTCGAAGTATCACGAAGATTAATAGTGAATTGTGATAATATTGTAAGTCTATATGTTCTTATGCTATGTAATATGAATTATTCGAAAATATTTTATACAAAAAATACTTTTTCTCATTTGCAGTTATATTTTGCAAAACATGATTGTCCCTACAATTTGATTCAAATTTATTACTTTAATTTTGAATTTGAATAATGTAAACTATCGTTTGACCTTGTACTTTTTAAAGGCAATTTAATTAAAACTACAAAAACAATATTGTATTTCGTTTTATTACCAGTTTTTGTATAATAAATTAAATAAATAGCTAATACTCTCATCCGCTCATTCAATAAATAGACACTTGCTCGTTGCTATCTAAGTATCATTTAATATAAACAATTTGACGTTTAACAATAATATTTGTCATATTGAGGTGCGCACGCGCCGCATTGAACGCGATACGAATATAAGTTATGTTGTATTTAGCTAGAATTCACTTAGAGTATTTAACAATATGTAACAATGTTTATATAATTTGTATACGTGCAAATTCTATTCCCAGAGGACGTCTTCTTTACTATATTTAAATACTTATATATTCAATATAATTGCACCACATTCAACAATTTAATTTTAATACTTCATATTTATTGACTAATATTTACAAATAATTTATAAATGGCACGGTAAAACAATAAAAAATACGAATTTCGTCCAAAACGTATGTTGCATATTTGAGCTGACTTACATGTAGTTAGGAATAAATGTACAGTGTGACACTAAACAGTTGACAGCAGATTTGTCTTACGACAACATTGTTAATATTACAATTTGTAATTTTCTTTTACAAGTTATTAAAAGGTAATTAGCCCATACCTCTCTTTGGCGCCCAACGCGGGACGTTAGATAAGTTTATTTGCTGTATGTGAGTTTTGCGATTCATATGCGTGAATATTTAAAAGTATTCATATTCACAGTAAACATTCGAATGTGAATGAATATTAGGTTTTTTTTAAAGGAACAGAAATATTTTTAAATTAGTAGCGTCCTTAGTGGCTGTCAACCCTTTTGTGTCGCTATTTATTAAAACAGTAGTTCTATAGTATAATTTGGCACTTGTCGTCTTATGTTGAGCATTAATGTGAGCTCAGCGCAACGCTGAGCTATTCCTGAGGTCCGTCAATCAGGTCACTAATGAAATTAAGATTATATTTACGGGCGAACGGCGGATGAAAATCGCCAGAACTGGGTTCGTCTTAAGTTTTTCAAATAAATATTTATATCACTTTTGTAAGTATTTGTCCTAAAACCTACACGGAGGACGATCGTGCACGAGCATTCCCTGTGAAGCGCGCGGCGGCTCGGGGCGGCTCGGGTGGCTCGGGCGGCTCGGGAGGCTCGGGCGGTTCGGGCGGCGGTCAGCGCGCCTCCTCGTCCGGCGGCTGGTCGGGCTCCGCGGCCGACGGGATGGTGGTGAGGTGGCGCGGCGGCGGCGGCGGCTCGGGCGGCTCGTCCGCGGCCACGGCCGGCTGCCGCGTCAGCCGCGGCCGCGCGCCGCCCGCCGACCGCGACGTGCGCCACGTGTTCGTGGACGCCGTGGCCGCCGAACCCGACGAGTCGTTGCGCGACGACGATAGGTTCGAGTCCTGCGACGTCTTGCGCGCCACCAGCCACGAGGCGGCGCGCCGCGGCGGCGCGCGACCCGCCGCGTACGCGCGCCACGAGTCCGACCGCGACGACGAGAACTCCACGGACGAGGACACGGAGCCGGCGCGCGCCGCCGCCGCCGCCGCGGACGCGCCCGCGCTGGCCGCCGCGCCGCCGCGCACGCCGCGCAGCCAGCGCAGCAGCCGCTCGCCGCCCGGCGCCGCCGCCGCCGGCGCTCCCGGTCCCGGGCCCGCGCCCGCGCCCGCGCCCGGCGCCGCGCCCGCTCCGCGCGCCGCCCCCGTCGCCGCCGCGCCGTCCGCCGGCAGCAGCCGCCGGCACGCGCACGCCGCGCCGTGCTGTCCGCGCGACGATCGCTCCGCCAGGCTGTTGGTGTTGGCCGGCGTCTGTCGGTTGCTGAAGTTGGACGAGTGCCGGCAGCGGCCGATGCCTCGAGTCACGCGCGACTCCTCGATCGCCTTGCACACGAGCGCGCAGTCCTTCTTGAATTGCTTCGTGAGGATCGCGTACAGGAACGGATTGCAACACGAGTTGAGCGGCAGCACGAACACGGTGAACACCTTCGCCTCCTCGAGCGACACGAGCTGCGCGCCGAACGCGGCGGTCAGCGCGAAGAATGCGATGGGCGACCAGCACAGGAAGTCGGTGAACACTAGCAGAGCCATGCGCTTGGCGATGCGCGAGTCGTTCGAGTTCCAGGCCTGCGAGCCGCGGATCGCGCAGTACATCTTGAGGTAGCAGCCGAGCAGCACGAGGAAGGCGACGCCGTTGACGGCCAGCAGCGCGACCACGTAGCCGAGCGCCAGCGGCGTGGCCGTCTCGAAGGGCAGGCACACGGCGAACTTGCGGTAGTCGGACACGCCGAGCAGCGGCAGCGCGGCCGCCAGCAGCGCCAGCGCCCAGCCGGCGCCCATCACGACGGCCGCGTGCCGCAGCGACAGCCGCTTGTTCAGGTGCATGGCGTGCGTGATCGCGTAGTTGCGCTCCAGCGTGATGACGGCCAGCGTGAACACGGACAGCTCGGAGGACAGCACGCCCAGGAAGCCGGCCAGGCGGCACGCGCCCGACATCTGCCACGCGATGGCGTGCGCGCGGAACTCGCCCAGCGTGCCCGCGTCCACCACGGCCAGGAACCCTGCGGCCGGACGGTGATCGGTTGATCGTCAGTAGGACAAGAGGCGTGAGAGGGGTGCACCCCGGCGGTGCTTAGAGGGCCGGCCGACGCGACGTACCGAGGTAAACGCCCATGCAGAAGTCGGCGGCGGCCAGGTTGGTGACGAGGAAGCGCGGCACGTCGAGGCGGCTGCGGCTGAACACCAGCACGAACACCACGGTGCCGTTGCCGAGCAGCGCCAGCAGGAACACGGCCCACACGCCGCAGCGCAGCGTCCACCAGTCGAACAGGTCCACGCACGGCAGGAACGGACCTGTTCCCGTGTTTTTCATCAATAATTCCCAAATCTATTAAATGCCTGTCGGCGATTTCAATTCATTATTAGATTAACGTCTTAACTCAATCGTGACTCTCGCTATCGTATTCGCATGGACAATTTTGAAAAAGCTTCTAATTATAAATTAGGAGGTCTAGGGTGAACGATTCACGTAATCACGTAAAAATTCACGTAAAAATAAAAAATAATTTTAATTATTGTTTAATATGAACAAGATGTTGGCGTATGAACAAGACGAAAAATTATATGTGAGTTTAGCCAAAAAATACAAAGTGAACTGTGCCGGTCATGAGAACCGTGCACGTATTGAGGTTATAAACATCCCTTGAGATAATCATCTCAAGGGTGCTTGAGTAAGCTAGAAATACGCACATACCATATTAGTATATTAGCCTTAGTTTTAGTTAAATAAATCAGTTATTATAAGACCATAATAGACGATATCAGACTATAACTTGAGTCTAATTATGTCCATTGCCTAAACACGGGTAAATGAACCAATCTAAAGTCATATCGTAATAATTGAGGTGTTATCTCGCACCGGGTAGCGGTAGGCAGTGCACGCGGCGCGGGCGGCGGGGCGTGGCGGGCCCCGCGCCCACCTCCGCATCCGCTTCCGCTTCCGCCTCCGCTTCCACGCCCGCCGCCCACTCACCCAGCGCCGAACGTGCCCCAGACGCGTTCACTGCAGGAATTATAAGCACCTTATTACATTATCTATCCTTAGAATCAGGGAGGCTATCTGTGCACCATATTCCATTTGCTACGATCCAAAAATATTTCCCTTTTTGACGTGAAACGTCTTTAAAATCGCGCCGAAGCATACGGGTACCAGGTTTAAAAAGTGGACCGTAACGAAAAGGTCTATATCATCGTACCTTAATAATTAAAAAACTATTAGTCTTAGAAAAAAAATGTGGTGTGAATATTTCACTTATATAGTCAGCTCGCTGTTGTGACATTGACTTTTTTATTAAAATACTTAAAACACCGTCAAACTTGTTTTTATTTCAATCTTTTACTTTGAAAGCGATTCCCTAACATAGACGTTTAAAACCAACGGTCGTGTGCCCCGGCACAGCCCCACCCGATTTTTTTTTTTAGAGGGGAACTTCACCTTATGCACCGTGACACCGCGCTGGCTAGGCGCGGCCGCGTGTGGGGCTCTTCGGTCTGACAGGACCGGCCTACTCACTAAAACCCCCTGAGTTCTCTGGGCCCACGCAGGGCACATGGCGGGGTGCGCTCAAAAAATATTTTCCTTGTATTCCCGACTTTCATTAATTGGCTTTCCCTTCTTTCAGGATATCTCCTATTTGGTCCAAGTATTATATACCTGCCCACTTAAATTAGCCATGATATCCTTTCTAGGTGTTTAAACCAACTACTTCTTTCACACTGTAAAATTCCCTTTATGACACTAATTTAAAATTCTTGCTGTGAGTTCTATTGTAGTATACAGTACAGTCATTAGTAAGGCCCTTCTCCCATTACGATATTTATAGAATACGATACTCGAGTAGAATACTAGTTGGATACTTGCTCGCTACCCGATGCTCGCATATTACGCTACTAAAAAATGACTATATTCCTCATTTGTGCAAACTTGTTTTTTATGGACGGACGTTATGTCGAGCGACTCTAGTGACGAAGAAGCTCTTGCAGTTTTTCTGTTTTAAAGAAATAGAAGACGTCAACTCAAGAGGAGAAATTTCTGGATTCATCCTTATATTGAAAGAAACATTAATTGTAGAGTTTTAGTAGCCGCAAAAGAACTACAACATGATGAAAAGAAATTTTTATCTTTCTACCGAATGTCTAAAGAGACCTACTTGCATTTTGTTACATTATTAAAACCTGTTATACATCAACGAAATTATGTATTTTTCCGCATGTATTCCGGTAATTTGTAATTATATGAGCACGCATGTTTTTCAACTTTTTGTACAAACATAATATTTGTTTCTTGCGCCGCCGCCATCTTGTCGAAACGCGCGAGACGAGACGCACAAGCGACCAACACGGTGAGTCGCGCGATACTAGTGGCGGACGCGTAGGATACCGGTGTCGTAGTGTGCGAGCCAGGGTTCCCACCATAGGGGTTTTCCCCCTAGATTTAGGGGCTAAATAAGTGAGATGGGATTTTTTTAGGGACTTGAAATTTTTAGGGGTATTTTTAGGGATTTTTTGCTCTTTATATTTTTAATTTTTTTTAAAGATAAATTTAAAAATTTAAAAATGGCTCTCGTGTGAATCAATGTAGCCAACAAAAACATTAATATTTATTTCTTGACCTACCGACTTATAACATCTAGTTTGTAATTCTACAACCACTCTGTGGTAACTATTTAAAATAAATAAATATATTTAAAATAATATAAAAGTTACGTTTTTAAAAGTTACCTTTCCCTCAAATTGAAATTAGTTCCCCACTCTAACTGGTTATTGGCTACAAATCTCTTAATTACGCCTCTGAATGTCCGTTTTTAAAAGTTACGCTACCCCCGAAAGCGTAACTGTATAGAGCGTCTACTGTAAATATTTTTTAGGGGGACAACTCAATAATTTAGGCGATTTAAGGGGTTTTGACACAAACTTTAGGGATAAATATTTTTGAGAGTTGGTAACACTGATGCGAGCCTGCATTCAAATGTGTGTGAGATACTTCGCTGTGACAAGTCTTCGAGACATGCAAGATACTTGAATCGCCTGTGCGTATCGTAATGGGAGAAGGGCTTAAGAAGTTAACCCGAGCTAAGAACAAAGGCAGCGGGAATTACGCAGGTGCGGCCAGAGGTCGGTGAGGTTGGCCCAGGCGGCGGGGTCGAGCGCGCGCGGCGGCACCAGCACGAGGTCGCTGAGCCCGCCGCTGCCGCTATCCTCACCGCCGCCCGCGCCGCCCGCGCCGCCCGCGCCGGCCGCGTCCAAGTCTGCGTCCTCGCCGCTCGTCGCCTCCATCAGCGGCAAGAACTCGCAACAGTGGTACGCGTACGACAACACCAGCGTCTGATGCCAACAATATCCAATAAGCTACAATTACCCATTCAGGACGTATTTTTTATATGTACGTTGTATGATAACGACATAATTTATTGTAAATGTTGTTATTACTTTTGATAAAGCTGATAAGTTTCATGCGCCCATTCTTCTTATCAGCTAAAAAATATGTCCTGAATGAGTGGTAGAAAAAAATTTGAGCCATTCAAAAGAGCTTTCTATAAAGTTATGTAAGCCTAATTAACATAAGAACTTAGAATATAATAATTGTGTATTTAAGATTGTGTAGTAACTATTATAGTTTGTGTTTTGCGCAGTCAGTTGTTGCAAGCGCGGATGAAGTGCACAGCACTGCTTTACCATGCATGCATGCATGCGAGCTTTGGTGGTAAAGCAGTGTCGTACCGAGTTTTCTTCTGGCACGTTGTGCCAGCTCGATTCATTCGGCTCTGATACGTAGTGGCGAACACAGCTCCAGTAGTCACTAGTAAATATCTCCCATCATTGTAAAATGTAAGTACAATTACGTAATTTAAGTAAAGTGGTGATTGTTATGTCCAAATTGTTAAGCGAATATTAGTGTGTACCGAATTATTATACGATATTGATAATGTGCTTGTCTGTTTTGGTTTTCATTCCTATTTCCTTCTGAATTGTCTTATAGTTATATTTGAATAAAGTTGATTTTGACAAACATAAATACTGAGCTCACGGAAGCACAAATAATATCGTTGCTTCTGTAAAAGTTATAGAGTTTCTTGCGCCCGTTCTTCTCTATAACTAAAAGAAGTCCGAATGGGTAGTAGGGAAAAAAAAAAATTGGACTATTCAAAAGAGCATATCTAATTGCCTACTTGAAATAAATATTTTGACTTTGACTTTGACTTTGACATTGGTTGTAGGCAGCTCGATGGCCTTCCCATAGCTTATCTGTCAAAATATCACGATTATGAAAAAAAAGTTCAGTGGCATGCTCATTCCCAGACGCACAATGCGCTTTCTAATAATGTAATAACAATAATCTTTATTTTCAGTCTATGGATTCAAAACATAATTTACAATTTATAATTATAATATAGTATTTTGCATCTCATTAGCAATTCTTCTTATTGCTACTAAGTACGCCACGTTAATTTTCTTAATTTGAAAACCACAAATCAAGCCTAGACTTGTATGGATGTCCATTTGTGATTTTGGCTGTGTATTTAATGAAATAAAGATTATAATAATTAAAAAAAACGAATATTTAAAAAAAAATGGTGACATACAATTTGTGGCGTTGGCTGGAAATACAGCAATACAAAAAATAATACTTATATTAATTAGGATTTTGTTTTTAGCCAAACATTGTACTTTCATTTTGCACCAGCCTCTCATACAATTCTAAAATAATTTTGTTCCCTCTTCCGCCACCTTATTATTTAGGTATACGTTATCTGTGATTTAGAAAATTATTTTACATGCAGACTAATAAATGGACCTTATGATTTTGTTATAAATTATTTTTTTTTATATATAATCTAGCTGTGAGTACTCACACACTGCCAATATCTTCGAAATATTGAATTGAATGTATTTTATATTGTTTAATAAGAAAGTAATGTATTTCTAAAAGTTCAGAACAAGAGAAAATTGAATTTTGATATTGCCATATTGTCGCGGTGTCATTTATCCCCTGACGTTAAAACATAAAACATTTTTTATACGAGCGTTATTGAATTTATTACGCGGACAAGCCATTTTTCCCGTCCAGCCGTAGCCTTTGTCACGGATACCATTCATTCCCCGAGCCTCCTTTTTTGTGATGAACGGTCAACGCATGCTTCACGTTTTAATATGATTAAAATGAAAACGTTTTAATTAAAAGCGTGCAATGTTTAATGTTGACAATTCACGAACGAGAACTTTGAATAACTTGAATACTTTTACGTCGTAGGTTCATCATTGTTCGTTTTTGTAGTAATTTCTTCCAGGTAAATATCATTGAATTGCAAATTTTGTTCTTCATCTAAATATGTTTTGGACATATCTTTTGTTAAAGCTATCCATATTTTTCGTGTTTGTTGTCTTTTATTTAACGTTTTTTTTTATTTTGATATAATTAGACCTATTTGCTTCGATCATATATTTCTGTAGATACACAATTCCATAGAAAATCAAACGAAATATCGACCCCGCGTCTATACATAGAAGAATAGATGTATATTATAGTACCAATTTTGAAAAAAGTTCTAAAGTGTCATGTAATTTAAGCCAATTTCTATCTTAAGTAACGTAATGAAGTATGAAAATAAATCCTTGTTAAATGATGTCGTGAAATCAGAAATGAACAACACATATTTGAAAACAAATATATTGGATAATAAGCCCTTAGTCTGTTGCAATTAAGCACAAATTCATTTCAATTATAATAATGCTCCTACGTTCCATTTGACTCCGAATATTGTGCTCGCGTCTTATCGCATCCTACTTGAACATAGACAGCAGTGGAGATGCTTAGTTTTTTTTTACACTTATCTTAACAGTACGGAAACTTACTACTTAAATTTTAAACATAAACCAAGAAGTATGTAGAATTAGGTGCTAAGGAAAGTACAGACTTTATTAAGACAGGGTTTCTCAACCTTTATTTTGCCGCGCCTTACAAACAAAGAAAGCGGAAAACTAAAAAAAAAAGAAAGAAAATAAAAAAAATGGTATAGGCGGCTCCATCATTCCACTGACCTTTTTCTGAAACATTAGCTCTGTGCTATTTTTTCCTATGAGTGAGCCACTCGAGACAGAAAGAGATAGATGCGATGCGTTACGCATCGTGGCATGGTACGCAAGCGTTTTAAATTGATATTTTAGTAATACATAATATGAATAAAAGTGTTTTACTCATAAAAAATGCGCTAATAAATTAAGATAAAGATATACTTATTGGAAGTATGCCATTCCATCCTTCTTTTGCACTTTACGTGTGTCATTTTTACAAATATAAACTACGCATTTCGGCATCGCTGACGTTATCAATCGCGCGCGGCCACCGAATGAATGAGAGCGAAACAAGGCACATTTACTGTTTGTGCCTTGTTTCGCCGGTGCCACTTTTTAGATGGTAACTGTGTATCTACAGAAATATATGATCGAAGCCTATTTGTCACTGCTTGATGCAGAATTGCAGGTTGATATTCGGTTGGTATTCCAAAAATCTGTCCACTAGGTGTAGCAATTGTTGTTATACAAATGACGTTTGATTTTCCATTTGTTGTTAATTTCACAATAAATTCAAATTTTAACTTGCCCATTTTTTTTTTGCAAAAATGTTGTTTTATAATATGATTATTCTATCCGTTGTATGTTACGATTAAATCAAAGACTTAACTGTGTTTCTCTGTAAAACGAAAGAAACAACATTTAAAGCCTCGATTTAGGGATTCTTTCTAAAGAAATATAACTCTAAGCAAAATTACTTAATTTTATAATTCTTGTTATAATTATCATAAGTCAAATATGTTATTGTGACAGCTTTGATACATCGTATTCCATAGACCAACATAATACTATTTATAGAGGCAATAATAATAAAGAAAAACGACAACAGGGCGTGTCGGTTTTCAAGACATGTATACCTGTATGCGCGGGAAGAGGTCCGGCGGGTGGAAGTGCCGCAGCAGCGGGTTGTTGTGCACCTTGAGGTGCAGCAGGTGCTGCAGCCAAGACATGTATACCTGTATGCGCGGGAACAGGTCCGGCGGGTGGAAGTGCCGCAGCAGCGGGTTGTTGTGCACCTTGAGGTGCAGCAGGTGCTGCAGCCAAGACATGTATACCTGTATGCGCGGGAAGAGGTCCGGCGGGTGGAAGTGCCGCAGCAGCGGCTTGTTGTGCACCTTGAGGTGCAGCAGGTGCTGCAGCCAAGACATGTATACCTGTATGCGCGGGAACAGGTCCGGCGGGTAGAAGTGCCGCAGCAGCGGCTTGTTGTGCACCTTGAGGTGCAGCAGGTGCTGCAGCCAAGACATGTATACCTGTATGCGCGGGAAGAGGTCCGGCGGGTGGAAGTGCCGCAGCAGCGGCTTGTTGTGCACCTTGAGGTGCAGCAGGTGCTGCAGCCAAGACATGTATACCTGTATGCGCGGGAAGAGGTCCGGCGGGTGGAAGTGCCGCAGCAGCGGCTTGTTGTGCACCTTGAGGTGCAGCAGGTGCTGCAGCCAAGACATGTATACCTGTATGCGCGGGAAGAGGTCCGGCGGGTGGAAGTGCCGCAGCAGCGGCTTGTTGTGCACCTTGAGGTGCAGCAGGTGCTGCAGCCAAGACATGTATACCTGTATGCGCGGGAACAGGTCCGGCGGGTGGAAGTGCCGCAGCAGCGGGTTGTTGTGCACCTTGAGGTGCAGCAGGTGCTGCAGCCAAGACATGTATACCTGTATGCGCGGGAACAGGTCCGGCGGGTGGAAGTGCCGCAGCAGCGGGTTGTTGTGCACCTTGAGGTGCAGCAGGTGCTGCAGCCAAGACATGTATACCTGTATGCGCGGGAACAGGTCCGGCGGGTGGAAGTGCCGCAGCAGCGGGTTGTTGTGCACCTTGAGGTGCAGCAGGTGCTGCAGCCAAGACATGTATACCTGTATGCGCGGGAACAGGTCCGGCGGGTGGAAGTGCCGCAGCAGCGGGTTGTTGTGCACTTGAGGTGCAGCAGGTGCTGCAGCCAAGACATGTATACCTGTATGCGCGGGAACAGGTCCGGTGGGTGGAAGTGCCGCAGCAGCGGGTTGTTGTGCACCTTGAGGTGCAGCAGGTGCTGCAGCCAAGACATGTATACCTGTATGCGCGCGGAACAGGTCCGGCGGGTGGAAGTGCCGCAGCAGCGGGTTGTTGTGCACCTTGAGGTGCAGCAGGTGCTGCAGCCAAGACATGTATACCTGTATGCGCGGGAACAGGTCCGGCGGGTGGAAGTGCCGCAGCAGCGGGTTGTTGTGCACCTTGAGGTGCAGCAGGTGCTGCAGCCCGCCCGCCGGCAGCCACGGGAACACGTTGTTGCCCAGGTTCCTGCAAGATATAAGGCTGCGAGTGAGTGAACTTCTCAGCGATCGAACTCAATAGCTCTGTTGCTGATTGTTATACTTCCCGTCCCTTTCCCTCGTGCACATTTTTATTCGTATTCTAGTATAATAAAAAATTAAATATCTTTAATGCAATAATTACACATTGCTTAAAAAAATTATCAACAAGCCATTTAAAAATCTAAATACATACATAATTGCTTCAATGAACCGAATATTTCTAATTTTGAGAAGTTTTTAACTAACAAAATATAGGGACTGCTATGTTACTTAATGTATGTTATCTAGAGTCAGAAAAAAATATTAATAAAAAATCAACTGACAAGTCAGGCACCTGCTGTCAATGTCATTTTTTGATTTTATGATTATGATCAGACCGAGTAAAATCATAGATTAAATGTATTCTATGATTCAACTCAACGGAAAATATCAAACATAGCGTAAGATACCGGTAGTCACAGATTAATAAAAACATCATTAAGGTGTTGCCCTAATGAAATATTTCTTATAAACATGTTTTATTTATTTAAAAATGATTGGGGGTGCAAAAAATATTTCTTTTATTTGTTTCATACTTCATATTTTTTCGGCTTTCAATTTAATGTAGTTTGGTGTTGTTAGTTAACGCTGATCACAAAAAACCAACCTCCTTGTAATAAGAGGACATCTCCTTTCATCCAAATTGGTTCAGCGTGAAAATGTAACAGACAGAAAAATACACTTTCGCATTTATAAACAGCCTGACTGCGACAGTCGGTCGGAAATAAATTGTAAAATATAACTACGCTATAATATTAAACAGGTAAGTAGGTATCACAAATTCGAAAGCAATAAAACTGTATTATGATAGAGAAAGGTTATTAATATATGCCTGTCAGTGGTTGCTAGGCAACACTTTGTTGGTAAACATTCGTTCCCTTATTTGGCTCAACTGTAGTGCATTTATAATGTTACTACGAAAAATATGGTTCGCTTATCGCTGCTGTTATTACCAGCGTACTAATAATTGATATACCCGCCCTCAGTGGTAATCATCGGTAATAAATGAAATAAACCACTGATATAAAGTCCCTACACGCGGTTGATACCATTGGCGTCGTGAGTGGCCATAGTAAGCCATGGTGATAACTTGGCAAAAATTTCTATTTAAGTACACACGACAGCAGGTCCAATCTTAAAGGTTCAGTTAAGGACTGCTCTTAAATCTTAAGTTGTAATGATTAACATATTGTCGACTGATACAGGTTTTTAGTTGTTGTGGTCTCCGTGTCAGACGCGTACTCACAAGTCCTCTAGTTTTGTTATCGGCAGGAACGCTTCCATATCTATGTGCTCGATCTGATTCTCCTCTAGATTTCTGGAATGTACAAAGATCGTGTAAATTATGTGTTAAGTAATTTCTGATTTTCCTTGTACACGTACTAAGTTTAAGTTGTTCTAAGTGTTATCCTATTTTTTTATATCTTGACGCTAAAAAGTGCCTGTAAAGGCTAATGTTGAATAAATCTTCATTTTGATTTTGATTTGTACTACCAAATATTTTTTAGGTTTTTAATACTTTATAATAATACCATTTTGCATGTAATTAACAAGCAAAGATTTTATTTTTATTTCGTTGCTTAAAACTCATATTAAGGCTTTGAAGCATATATCATTTCCGCCATTTTGCGGTGACGGCCATCTTGTATTCAAAATGATATTTAACATAAATATGTTTATATTACATAAATAAGTAAGTATATGTATATATATATAAATATAATTACTAAACATAAATATGTTGGTATGACCGTCAGAAGCAAAGGTGCGTACCAAATTTGAGGATGAAATTACTAAATGTGGTCCAAAATTAACAAACAGGATAAAATAAATAACACCGTTTACTATAAATTATGTTGTTGTTTTTATTTTGGTGATATGCGAACAGATTGCCGCGCTGATTACGTCCAGCCAAAACCCGCGCCCCTGCTGCAATACGCATAAAGTTTTTCCAATTAACCGACCCGCTTGGCGAGCTCTGCCTTTGTGTGTCTAATTGAGAATTGTTCGGAAGTTCTCGGCGCCCCTGATCGCTCTTTGATAGACCGAGGCTAATGGAGCCCAAACTTCGGGCCTGATGGACCGCTCTTGACGTATGCTCACTTTAATCGTGATGCTGGTTAATATAAATGTTAGGGGTTTTTTTATATATAATAATTGCAATAATTATTATAATATTTACATATAAAGATTTTACTCACTGATTCTTGCTACTAAATTCTACAAAAGGCCTAATAAGGAGATTCAAAGTCATCTCAAGGGCAATGCTCGAAATTGCTCTGCGTGGCCGAAGGAGAAATGAAATCCAAGGAACTACGAATCTTGTAGCAGTGGGCAGGAGAGAATATTTGTAGGACTGACGGCTGTTGCAGCGGATGGATTAGCAATATATATGTCGGAACACACAGCGTTGGAAGGTCGTAAAGACGCTGGCTGGAAGCTGACTGATCGGTAAGGGGATTAATTAAAAAAGGGAATTAAAAAGACGCCAATGAGTAAGGGTTATTACTAAGTCAATGATTATTTAAATGATGCCAATGCTTGGTGTTGATTTGAAGACATTACATTCTAAAGTGAAAATATTTGTTTTTCGTAACGACATAATTTATTGTAAATGTTGTTATTATTTTGGATAAAGCTGATAAGTGTCTTGCGTCCATTCTTCTTATCAGCTAAAAAATACGGTAGGGAAAAAAATTTGATGATTCAAAAGAGCTTTCTATAAAGTCATATTTGAATGAAGTAAATTTTGATTTTGATTTTGACAAACATAAATACTGAGCTCACGGAAGCACAAATAATGTTGGTTGTAGGCAGCTCGATGGCCTTCCCATAGCTTATCTGTCAAAATATCATGATTATGAAAAAAAAATCGGTGGCGTGCTCATTGCCAGACGCACAATGCTTTATAATATTGTAACAACAATAGTCTTTATTTTCAGTGTATGGATTCAAAACGTAATGTATTCTCGGCGTCGGCGCCTGTAGAGTGAGTGAGGCGGGCAGCGCGGGGCGGCGGGCACTACTGACATGAGCTGCAGCGCGGCGGCGTGGCGGAAGGCGGCGGCGGGCAGGCGGCGCAGGCGGTTGCGCGGCAGCAGCAGGTCGTGCAGGCGCGCCAGCCCGCGCAGCGCGCCGCCGCGCAGCTCCGCCACGCGGTTGTCCGACAGGTCCCTGTGCCAACACGCGCTGTATCCACTTCTTCACACTTCTCTATTCTATTTTACATTATAACTACTACCTTTTTTTTGTTCCCCCTGAGGAAAATGCATTAAGTTGCATACCCCGGCTGTGGCGAGCCGGCGGTTATGTGGGACTCTCCTCCCCAGAAGGAAGTCTATCCACTAAATCCCTCCCGTTCTATTCGACACAGATACTCACCGAAGCAGCCGTGCCCGGTGAGTATCTGAGTCAATCGGTAGATGAGCTCCTCCTTCCCGTGGAGCCAATCTTCGAGGTGCGGGAGTACGGCACCGACGGCCCGCTGGCGCGCGCAGATCCGTAGTTCGAGCTGCGCACGCCAGGCCGCCACAATCCGTCGGTGCCACTCCCGGTCAGGCACTTCATGCGCGGGCTCCAGGGCGCTCCCCCAGTGTTATGACTACTACGTATATCTAACATTAAAGTATTCATGAACGTCGAAGAAGCTAGGGAAGTAAGTTTGGAGCGTGGCAAGCAGAAAACTGTGATCTCTGCCTACCCCCATGGGACACCAAAAACATTCTGTAAAAAACTAGCCAAGTCTCGACGGCGCTGCTAGTTTATCTCTAAAAAGTAATGAAATATAACAAAGTCGTGCCAAATCTAAGGTTCCTTATTGCGATTTCGTTATTATTATAGTTAATGTTGTGTGACTTTGCCGTTGCCCAATCTGTCACCAGAACCGCTACCCATTGACGACGGAAAATTGGCCACTTGGAAACGTGGTGTTACCCTTCAACGGCCAATGTACCTGTACCAAATTTCAACTCTCTGAGGTTATGGAAAGTACTAGTTCTATTTTGATGATCATGAGTGAGTGTCATAAATGCGAAAGTTTGCTTTCGCTTAACTTTGGAACTAAATAATCTGTAGACTTGAAATTTTGGATTTTAAGTATGTGATTATAGCTTACTGGATGACGAAAGTTTCTGCGTTCTGGTCTTATCCAGAGGTTCTCAAATAGAGGCCTGAAAATGCGGCGAAATGGTTCCAGTAAAGGATGGTACGGCAGTGTTTGCTTTGCGCTCGACTTGGCGGGGGCACTGCCGTGCCCCCAGATGTATGTTTACAGTGTGATGCACTTAAATACTGTTTTTTATCGTACTAGCGACCCGCCCCGGCACGGGTGCAATGCTTATCTACGTCCCTACATTTTAAATTTGTAATATCTTCGGAAATATTCCCTTAAATTACATGCTAAAAAACATTGATCTATAATAAATGCACAATTTATTTACTTAATTGTATTGTTTAAAATCACTTCATAAATAACCATTTTTTAGTAAAAGATAAGAAATGGTTATGGTGGTTATTCTTAAGAGATAGACATATACCATCGCGGACTTTTTTGTTGAATTTTTTAAGGTGGACAATACTGTAGTACATTATTTTGGTCTATCTCGTAGGGTTTAGCCAGCGTTTCACATTAGAAACCTATACATTTATAAGTGTTTCTCTACTATATTAAGCATGTATTTATACATATAAACCTTCCTTAAGAATCTATCTATTAAAAAAAACGCATCAAAATTGCGTCCGTTGCGTAGTTTCAAACATAGGGACAGACAGACGGCGGATAGCGACTTTTTTTATACTATGTAGTGATGTAGACATGTAAAGTCGGCATATAATATAAGTATGGTTCAGTGTATTACCCGAACATTACAGAGTAGCCGTATTTTACAGAGGAACAATAATCAGCACTTGTGCACTTGACATGACTGGGGCTTTGAATTATATGACATTTTTTTTTTTATTCCGTACGGTGGCAGACGAGCAAATGGCCCACCAGATGGTAAGTGGTAACCATCGCTCATGGACATCTGCAGTGCCAGTGGCACAGCTGAGCCGCTGCCTACCTGGAGAGAAATACTCTTTTTAAGCCTCGTTTGAAGTTAGACATATCGTAGCGCTCAGGAAACACCGCAGCTGGGAGCTCATTCCAGAGTTTGCATGTACGCGGAAGGAATGAACGCTGAAACCGAACTGTACTAGACAAGATTGGTTCCAGGTGATATGGATGAACTCTACTGCGGTGGCGGGTGATGCGATGGTAAAAAGGTGACAAAGGCACCATTGCAAATAGTTCCTTAGAGCACTCTCCGTTAAAGAGCCTATAAAGAACACACAGAGAGCCAAAGTCTCTCCGCTGCTCCAAGGTCTCTGTTGAGGCCGTAATATTGGGATCACCGATGATACGGAAAGCACGCTGTACAAAGTACATTGTTTAGCATTGTATCGCGTCAGCGTTTTGAGCGCGAGTCGTTAGCGCTCGGCATTTTATGTAATTAATTCAGTTCTAAACCGACTCTGTTTGTGTGCACACTATACATAAATTAAATCGGTTAATCGACCTTGATATGGTAAAATTACCGGGTATTTCATATCATAGCTGATATGTGCATTTTGCAATCTGCCTTTTACACGTAAGATACCCTGTTCATCTAGAAATGGATTTAGGCATAAAAGTTTGCTCTTAGGTAATATATTCTTGTCTCTTTTTAGGTAAAAAATTTCTTCTGCAAATTCTTCTGCTTGTACTTGCTTGATGACAATAATTTTGGCTTCTCTAATTTCTGACAAGGATAAGAATGAATGATTATGTTTATTGTTTTGCTTTCTTGACCTTGATATAAAGCGGCGTACCCATGCTAGCACATGTATCATTTTTTTTAGAGAGCTGTATTTTGTCATCATGTTGGAAATAATGCTGTCTTCTTTTTGACCTTGAACTGTCAAATAACTAACTTGATTTGTTTCTTTTCTTTCGTCAGTTGTATAAAACTTTTTCTCTTCTTGCTTATTTTCTTGATATTCAGACAACCATGAAGGTCCCTTCCACCACAAGTTATGTTGTAGTAACTGTGTGGTACTCAAGCCTCGGCTCGCACAATCAGCTGGATTTTCTGATGATTTCACGTATTTCCAACTATGTGAAGGCATTGTCTTAGTTATTTTGCGTACTCTGTTTGCGACAAATACGTTCCAGCGATCAGGTTCTCCTTGCAGCCATCCGAGGACAGCAGTGGAATCGGTCCAACCATATATTTTCATTTCATAATTTGATAAGCATTGTGTGACCTTGAGCATCACCTTTGCTAGTAAGTAAGCTCCGTTTAATTCTGCTTTTGGTAACGTTAAATTCTTGTTTCGTGATAATAATTTTGATTTACCCGTGACCAAATTTATCTTTGTTTCTTGAATTGTCTTCAATTTACAATAAATGACACAGGCGTATGCCTTTTGCGATGCGTCACAGTAGCCGTGTAACTCGATCGCTGTCTCTTGACTTGTACCGAGCCATCGCGGCACCTTTATTTTATTTATGTTAATTAGGTCGTGTTTAATTTTAATCCATTCTTTTTCTATGTTTTCTGGAATCTTGCTATCCCATTCAAGGTTACAATCCAAATCTTTTGAAATAGTAATTTGAGCTGAGTTGAAAGTGGAGTCAACCACCCGAGGGGATCAAAGAGTTTTGATATATCAGATAAGAGTTTTCTTTTTGTATTTTTTCCTTCATCTGAGTAATCTTTTTCATTTATTGTTGAATGAAAGATAAAACTGTCTTCCTCTGGATTCCAGCGCAACCCAAGTGTTTTAGTTTCTTGTTTAAATTTATAGTCTTCTTGATGAATATTTTTCGCATTTTCTTGTATCATCTCTTGATAATTTGATGCCCATTTCCGTAAATTGAAGCCTCCCTTCTGGAGTAACTCCTTCAAACTTGTTTTTAGCTTGATCGCTTTATCTGGCGTATGCGCACCGTGCAATACGTCATCAGTATAAAAACTTGTTTCGATGATTTGCGCAGCCTCCGGATATGATTTACGTTCATCTTCGGCTAACTGTCGCAACGTCATCATTGCAAGGAATGGAGCGGCCTTGGTGCCGTATGTGACAGTTGTAAGTTGATGTTCCTGCAATAATTTGTGCGGCGAATCGCGCCACAGTATTTTTTGGTATTTCTGATCTTTTGGATGCACCCAGATTTGCCTGAACATCTTCTCGATATCAGCAGTAAATCCAATTCGATATTGTCTCCATCTCAGTATTAAAGAAAAAAGGTCATTTTGTAGATTCGGGCCTGTGTACATGTAATCATTCAGGCTTTTTCCGTTAGTCGTATTTTGAGATGCATTAAAAACCACACGCAGGGCTGTCGTTTCCGAATCGCGCAGTATGCAGTGATGGGGCAGAAAATATTCGGGTGTCAAATTACAATCTGATATCTTCATGTGACCCATATCTTGATATTCCTGAATGAATGTTTTGTAGCCATGCGAGATTTCTTGATTTCTTGCGAATTTTCTTTCGAGTTGCATAAACTGTCCAACAGCTATTGTTTTCGACTGTCCTATTTCCTTGATATCTTGTCTAAGCGGCAGTCTGACTTGATATTTTCCGTCTTCCATTCTTGTTGTGGTCGACTTATAGATCTCCATACATTTAATATCTTCTTGCGAGTGCGTTTGAATATCAGGTAAGTCTTCCGTTTGGCAGAAAAATTGTATGTCTTCAATGTTATTTAGTGCAACATTGCAGTGTAAAGTGTGCGTCTTCCCACACAGGATCCAACCCAGTCGCGTCTGTTGTGCGGCTGGTCTTATGTTATCTGGTCGACATATACCTTCTAATATAATGTTAGCATAAATGTCAGCTCCGAATAAGATATCAATCGGACGACTGATGTAAAACTCGGGATCTGCTAATTGCATATTTGTAAGATATTCCCATGCGGGTTTTTCAAAAGTGAAGTTTGGTAGATTCTTGGTTAATTTATTCATGATGAAAATTTCTGTTTGAAAGGTATAATTCTCAGTCAAAGACCAACAGTTAATTTGTATTTTTCCTTACAGGCGGTGTTCTTTGTGCCGACTCCTGTAATCACTCCGCTGCATTTTTGTCTTTTAAGTTTCAACAATTGTGCCGCTTTCTCTGTGATAATCGAAATTTGGGAACCTTGATCTATAAGACAACGCATGGTATGTAAAATTCCATCAGCTCCTTGAACCTTGATCAGAGCGGTAGCTAGCAGGATTTCGGGATCATTATATTGTCGTGTTACATATGAATTGTTTTGCCTCGGACTTGGTTCCGATGACGTGTTGCTTATTGTACTTTTAGGCGGCGCGTTTGTACTCATATTTCCAGACTTTGTAACCGTATCGTGCAATAATGAATTATGATTTTCATTGCATTGGCGGCATCTTTTATCCGAAGTACACGCCTTACCGCGATGGTTATAAAGGCAATTTTTGCACAAATTGTACTTGGCGGTAACTTGTTTCCTTTGGTCAAGCGACATTTCAAGGAATTTGCTGCAAAAGTAAATTCTATGTCCGTGATTGCCACACACTGGACAATTCAGCGTATTGTTTCGTAACTTGGGTGTTTGCGAAACTGATTTGATGGTTGAGTGGTAATAATTTTTATAATTTTGAGTATTTTCATGTTTTCCAGAACTTGAAGAATTTCCGGGATGCGATTTTTGCTGTACACCTTCTTGTTTTCGGCGAGAGGATTCGAGAGTAGTAAATAGATTTTCCAAAAATTCAAGGAAATCTTTTATTTTCGGCAACTCTCTTGGATCTTTGAGTGAATTCATGTACTCCTTGTGAGTTTCGGTATCAAGTTTTTGTGACAAAATATGAATCAAAATAGGGTCCCAAGATTCGATGTCAACGCCTAAGTTTTTTACGTCATGAATGCGCTTGACATTACTTGATGATGAATGTTGCATTGGAGGAATATTCATAAAAGTGTTCATGTACGACGTAAAAATCAGTTTCTTGTTGTTATAGCGTTGGTTTAAAATATCCCAACTAGCTTGATAATTTTCAGAGGAAATCTGAAGATGTTGTATTAGGCGTTCAGCTTCGCCTCTCAGTTTTCCTTTTAAAAATTGCATCCTTTGCGCTCCTGATAGGGAGGGGTTATTATGTACCGCCTCACAAAATAAATCTTTGAAGGAAACCCACTGTTGGTAATGTCCCGTAAATACAGGGATATCTAGCTGTGGAGTGGATTTCTCCCTGTGTGAGACTGACCATAATTTACTATTGATGGCTCTCTTAATGAAAAAATAGCTTTCCTCTTGTTCGCAAAAAGTTTTCTCATAGCTTTCATCAGAACCTTCCAGCTCACTGTCTATCTCCCAGTGCAGCTTGTCTATAGCTTGCCAACGTGATTGTAATGTTTTCAGTATGTCTTCGAATTCCCATTTTTCCTTGATGTTTTCTACTTGTATTTGGGATACCGTTCGTGAAAATGCTTAAAATTGCTTGCTTGTTTTTTCATGAGTTCATCCAGCTTGCTGTTATTTCCGCTGGAAATGTACCGCGGCTGTGATGATGCAGCCGCAGCCGAGGGTGTATCCACCAGGGGCGTGTCATATGTTTCTCTTGATTTTGACACACCTAATGGTGTAGCTGGCCTGATGATAGTTGCTTTCAAAAATAGCTCTCTTGTTTCATGATAAAAATTCTTGGTGTCTTCAAAGTAGTTCCCGGTAAAATATTCATGATTGGGGTCTAGAAACTTACAGAGCTGGCCGTGATTTTCTTGAAATTCAGCCCAGTAAAGATCTAAAGTTTCGATCCGTCTTCTTATATTTTCCGAAGTCTTGCGTTCTGGACCATCTTTTTTAAAATTTCTTGCTGCTTGTTTTATGCCTTCCACCAACTGCTTTTGAGTTTCCAAAATAGTTTCCATGGTGGAGTCTTGATAGCTTGCTTTATTAGTTAGTAAATAAAATTATAAAATTGAGTTCTAAGCTTGATTTGATTTTCTTGCTTAGGTACGTGCCGACTTGATATTCTTGATAAATAAAATTATATAACGAGTTCTAACCTTGATCTTGATTTTCTTGCTTAGGTACGTACCGACTTTATATTCTTGATAAATAAAATTATAAAATGAGTTGTAACCTTGATCTTGATTTTCTTGCTTAGGTACGTACCGATTTGATATTCTTGATATTTCTTGATAAACTGATATTCGTTGATAGCCTTGTGATGCTAGATCTGAGGGTTCTTCTGTATACCTTTGAATGATATGTGCGTCCTTGTCTCAATTCAGACGGCGAGACCCGCTTCTGGGAGACCGCTGAACCGATTCGCTATCACTCAAAAAATACACAAATTCACACACACAGATTTCTTCTAGAAGGAAACCTAGATCCGGCTCGAAGGACCACTTTTATGTACAGTGTTCGTACATAAAGAATCTTGAAATAAGGATCTTGATATAAACACTTGATATTGATTTAATTGATTTAATTTATGTATAGTGTGCACACAAACAGAGTCGGTTTAGAACTGAATTAATTACATAAAATGCCGAGCGCTAACGACTCGCGCTCAAAACGCTGACGCGATACAATGCTAAACAATGTACTTTGTACACACGCCTTTGCAGTGTATTGCATTGTTTTTGGGTGTATGTGATGCATGTTAGATTTGTGACGCATTCAGAATAGCAACAAGATAATTTTGTAAGCATTCGAATAAGCAGGAGAGGTATACACATAAAAGTCGCAATAACAGCATCTTTTTGAGTTAGGTTGACAACTTTTCGCGACTGCTACGGCGACCCGGGATGGACCCACACCCCTTCCGTGGCGAGGGGGCGTCGTCGGTGGTGGAGACCGGGGGAGTAATGTAGCCTCCCCCGAGGAGGGTCCCCTCTAGGCAGGGGAGCGGAGGCTGGGGGTTGCCGGAAGTAGCTTGATGTTCCCGGGGGCTCCCTACATGCCTGAGGAAGGCCATTCCTGAGGTTATTAGTGGGTAGGCCTCCCCCTTCTGGGGAGGAGAGCCCCACATAACCGCCGGCTCGCCACAGCCGGGGTATGCAATTTAATGCATTTTCCTCAGGGGAACAAAAATAAAAACAGGTGTGACAACTTACAGCACGCGCAGCTCGGAGCAGTGCTCCAAGTCCGGGATGCTGTCCAGCAGGTTGGACTTCACGTCGCTGTGGACAATATCGGACGATTAAGCTATTGAGTATTAGCAAATCACGTGGTCTACTCCAAAGACCTCTATGTTTACAATGTTTTAATTTTTTACCTGTAACTAGTAATGTTAAGGATCAAATCGAAGATGTCCTAAAGAAAGGCCGGATCATGAGTACTCGCAACCGACGAGCATGCATGAAGACGCTCTTGAAAGTGGAGGAAGCAAGAGAAGTGTGCCAGGATCGTAGCAAATGGAGAGAGGTGGTCTCTGCCTACCCCATTGGGAACAAGGCGTGACATATATGTATGTATGTTAAGAAATATGATATTTGTCTATATCGGGCTTTCATTTACTCTAATCAAAATTCTAGTAATGTCTGCCCACGTACCCACGCACCGCACAAAGGAGCGGCCATAAAGGAGAAATGTGTTCACTTGACGCCGCAGGTGTAAATCTAGCGCGCTTTATGGCACCCGATTTATGGCAGCGCGTTAGTTACAGATCATGTTCAGCGTTATTGTCCAAATGGCTGAGCGACGCCATTTTTTTACGATGTTAGTGCCTTTCAAATATGAAGTCTAGACTTAATAATTTTTATATTCATTTCAAGCGTTTATTGATGTCATTCACTATATACATATATGTATATATACTAGCGACCTGCCCCGGCTTCGTACGGGTGCAATGAAAAATTGGTTATGGTGGGTTATCCCTAAGAGATAGACATATACTATCGCGGACTTTTTTGTGGCCTTTGTAAGTTGTACAATACTGTAGTACATCATTTTGACCAATCTCGTAGGGTTTGGCCAGCGTTTGCAATATAAGCGCAAAAAAGTGAGTTGATTTACGACATCACATTAGAAATCTGAAAAACTGACAGTGTTCCACTACTACATTGTGCATGTTTTATACATATAAACCTTCCTCTTGAATATACCTATTTATTAAAGAAAACCGCATTAAAATTCGTTGCGTAGTTTTAGAGATTTTAGCATACATAGCTACATACATACATACAGACACCGGGAAGCGACTTTGTTTTATACTATGTAATTATATATATATACATAACGCTCTGCGAGTGCACAGCAATCATAGTTTTATTTTACCCCGTATTTTCATTAGAAAACGTTAGATCTAAAATTTTAAAGTTCTTGTGAGTAATCAATCCCTACCAATATTATATACACGAAAGTGTGTATGTATGGATGTTTGTTACTTTTTTACGTAAAAACTACTGAATGGATTTGAATGAAACTTTACCACAATATAGCTTATACATCAGAATAACACATAGGCTACAATTTTTGAGGTTTCTAATGTGAAGTCGTAAATAAAACACATTTTTTGCGCTTACATTGCAAACGCTGACTGAATCCTACAAGATTGTAAAACTTAAAAACAATTTACTACAATATTGTACAACTTAAAAAGGTCTACAAAAAAGTCCGTGATGGTATATGTATACGATATATGATAGGTATGATATCTCTTAGGAATAACCCACAAAAGTAAAAAGATCGTTAAATGTAGTTTATAGGAGCATACTGCAGTAGCTACCTATAGGCCTATGATTAGGGCTCTGCAGTGCTTAGTTACCGTATTTCTTACTTATTACTAGACTAGACGGGACGAACCTGAAGTCCACGCGAACGAAGTCGCGGGCAAAAGCTAGTGTTTCTAATATAGAAGAGACACTAGAATAGACTTTAAGCCGTTACTATATTTGGTATTTGTATAATATGAAAAAGCCTTCTATAACATATATACTATATATCGCACCTTTAGAATTGAAGTGACCTAATCCAAAATTCTTGTTCTAATTAGTTATACAGACTAGTTTAGTATACAATCATGAAAACAATTCATATGCTACCATTAACAATAAAAAATATGACAATTAACGTACAACTTAAAGCATTATAATAATAACCCGCCTCTGTCTTGCCTTAACCAGCCGGACAGAGTGTAGTCGCAAGAGCAGATGCTCGAAGCGTGGAAGTTTAATGATTTCATAACGCCGACGGCGTCTCGATCGCTGTCGCAGACACACCTCTCTACACCCTTAGCCGTTCACACCAATGTTGCTCCCTTCGCACCAATATTGGTCTGCTTTGTTGGGGGCCCATTTAGTGAACGGCGAGTCATCGCCTGCCATATTTAAATCAATTAGGAGGCTTTGAGAAGGCAGGTGACCGGAGTCTCTTCCATAGTCCGGTTTTCATTACCACCTAAATCGAAATGCAATAATTCCTAATTCTGTGCATCCAACTGGGTATAGACTTTGGCTGCATTTTTCATGGTGCAGATAGAGATTAGACCCAGTTGGTACACTCCACGCACACTTTCATTAAATTTCGCTTAAATGGCCTCTACGCGTTGGATCTGTGACCCCGCGCACGCCTTATAAAGGACCGTGTCTTATAAAGACACGTGATGTAAGCTACATAATAATAAAAGCATTATAATAGAAAAACAAAAAAAAAATAACCAACTGTTCAATCACATTTTTAGCGTTTACCAAAAAAATTTCGATACCAAAAGAATTTTGGATCAGGTCACTTCAATTCTAAAGGTGCGATATGTACTATATAGAGTATGGACTATATGTTTGAAGACTCGTGGTCTCGTTCAGGAGCACAATGTGTCGATATCCAGACGGAGAATCTTTCGGCTTTCCGTCTTTACTGCATTGAAATATAGTGTGCGTGTGTATGGTGTATGGTGCATGGTGCGTGGTGCCACTGACAGCGTGCGCAGCTGCGGCGCGTGGCGGCACAGGCGCGGCGGCAGCGCGGCCAGGCGCGCGCGGTCCGCCCGCAGCGTGCGCAGTCGCGTGGACCCGTTGAGCGCCGGCAGCTCGCGTAGCCCGCGTGCCTCCGATAAGATTCTGTCGGCAGTAGATATTTGGTCTACAAACACACCCACACACAACAAATGAAATAAAAACAAACAAGGACTTTTATGTATAGATATTAATGTAAAAAATTATAAAGTGCAATAACAAAAATAAATCACAAATTATAAGTCACTTAATAACTAAGTACATCGCTATAGCCCAGTCGATTGATGTCGGAAGAACAACTTATGTTCTTACCAATTCGTAATGTCTATTTATAATTAAAAACAATGAAATTTGTTAAATAACAAGGGTGAAAAAAGTTTTTGCAGCGTGTTACTAATTTTTTTGACAATGTTATTAACAAAAATCACTTTTCATCCCTTTCAACCCTTTCCGAACACCCCAGAGCGCTGCAAAATCGCACAGTAAGGTATTTCATCATCCTTAATGACCCCTCAAAATTTTAGCGAGTTACTAATTTCTTTCGGGTTTCAGATTTTAATGAATAGCCTAAGACCTAAATGCTGTATGTGCTGCAGCAATAAAAACAGACCACATGAGCAAATCGTTGATTTTCAATTACAACCTATGTAAAGAAGGTTTTAGTTGATCATAGATTATAGATGATTAAACTTACACTAAAAAACTTAGGTCTGTATTACTTTGCGAAGCTGCGGGCGCGACTGGCAATCGCGCACGCCGTAGTGATATCTCTCTGTCTGAGGGACTGTCCAAGTGTTCTCGGATAGCACCTCCCTTGGAGTTGGCTCGATCAGTTCTAGACACACATTCACATGGCGGTAGAATCGTGAAAGCGCACCCCGCCATGTGCCTCGCATGGGCCTAGAGAACACTGGGGGGGTTTTAGTGGGTAGGCCGGTCCTGTCAGACCGGAGAGCCCCACACACGGCCGCGTCTAGCCAGCGCGGTGTCAAGGTGCATAATGCATTTCCCCTGAACGATACTCAAATCCTTGCTTGTGTACAGTTAGATATTAATGGCGCTATGTGGTTTCAATAGCACCATCACTTTCTAAGTATAGTTCAAATATTGACTCAAATATTGATTTAAGTTTATTTAAGAACACGATCTTTCATCATCATAATCAAATATGCCCTCACCGAGGCCCGAGCATACCCAAAATGTGTTAGGACGATTAGGGTGTTTTCTCACGATGTTTTCTTTCACCGTAGGAGCGTCAGATAATTGTACGTATGAAATTCGATGAAGCAAAAACACATTAATACATAGCAGAATCGACTTCGGGTTCCTTGCATCATCCGATTCGTAGACCAGTGTCGCCATTCAAGCCGTAGGGCCCTTATAGCCAAGAGTCAGGCTGAGTTTAGTTGGTAGGTCATGTGATCGGATCGCTCCGGTCGCGTGAAGTCCAACATAACCTTCGTGACACTTGCCGTTGCGAGGGTATCTGGGTACGTTTTGTGCCCCTTGTGATGCATTCTCAGCCTTCCTCTCCTGAGAAGAGAAAAAAAGTCCAGTGCCGAGACCACAGCGCTATCGACGCAACAATTGTAAAAAAAAGTGGAATTGAAACGGATCTTAAAAATAACAAACTGCCACATAATATAAAAATGAGTAATTCAAATCGATTGGAATTTTAAAAAAATTCAAATCGATTAAGGTAAAATATGGTACCTTGTTTGAATAATACATTTAAAAATTCTTATATAAGCATCTTATGGAGAAAACCCTGGTGTACACTAACTACGTAGAGTAGTCGATATGAATAGACTAGCTATTATTATGTGTATCAGAAGTTTCCTTACGATTCCGCCTCACTAGCCACGCAAAATAGATTTGTGGTCCCAAACAAAGTGCGAGATTAGGTCGATAAATTGGCGTTCACTGAATAAAGTTGCCGACGAGGGCTGAAGGTCAAGGCAGCGGTCGCCGGCTCTGATACCGTATTGGCGGTTATTTACTACGGGTCAAGCGATGGTCCCAAGGGATAATTTTGTAGCACAGCTGCGATAAAGAATGCAGCCATTTAAGGGCGTTGTGTCTGCGATGAGAATTCTTTTATTAAACTAGTGCGTAAATGTGAAGTTTACATATTATATTAATGCATATGTGCTTTATAATGGTCCTTGCAGATAATTTCACGTCCAGCTACAGTTGGTTACAGGAAATTGGAAAAACTTTAAACAGAAGCTCTTGCTATCGATTACCGGTTCTGAGGGTCCTATGCGGATGATGTGGTTAGCTAATTTAATTCGACTTTATAGACTCTTTTTGACAAATTCACTCCTAAATGGAGTCTAAATCTACCCGTTTGAAGTGGCCACCTGCTCCAAGGACTACCTACCAAGGAAAGGTAAGGCTCGCAATGCGTAAACGGTAAAGCTTTCACACAGTTTAGGAAACTCTAAAGTAATGACGACTGAAAATGCCTTAAACATTTTCGTAATCAATCTTATCAAGGTGGTCGAGGCGGCTAAGAGATAGTATATTTATAAGAATGTATTGGAGTCTCCTGCGAACATTTGTAAGTGCCTCTGTACGATTGGCATTGGTGGTGAATTTCATATATTTTAGAAAATCTGATACAATCCCAAGGTATTTTAAGATTAACACTATTTCTTTGATTACTTCCTCAGAATTTCTTTAGGTTTGAATCTGTGACTGGTGAGGATATACGTAACGTTATAAAATCTAGAAAAACTAATGCACTGGGATGCGATGAAATTAGTAGACGTATGATTTCATTGTATTGTTGCTCGACTGTCTCCTTCCAATTTGATGCTACATTTTTAATTTCCTCTTACTAGTGGACTATTCTCGTCCGTCTGGTATAATGTTTTCACCATTGTATAGAATTCAACATCTCTCACTCATTTCAGAGCCATTTATATTTTACGTATCATCTCCAAAATCCTCGAATCCCTTGTCCTCAAATAGTTCTCAAAATTTCTCTTCCCACGCATTCTAGTTTCATTTCACCAGTCGAGGTGCAGGCTTGGTCCTGGCACCTCCACCACATTATTGAAAATCACGAAGGCTCTCGTGAATGTGAAAGTATGGAATGTTCCCAAATAACAGCATTGGTTCTAATGGATTTCTCCAATGCCTTTCACGCCGTGGATCATGATATTCTTTTAGACATTTTGAATACTTTGGGATTCTTCTCATCAGCACAGAACTCAGTTACTTTTGTAAGTATAAAGTAAATCACTTCTGTGCTGATCTTGGCGTCCTTGTGGACGACAACAGGCTGTACGTGTTGATCACACTGTACCTGACTGGTACGAACTAGTATCTGGTGTGCCTCAGGGCGCTAATCTTTCACCACTTCTTATTTCACTGTTTGTAAACGCCATCACCAAAAGAATATCGTCAGCTTGCCCTCTGTATGCGGATGATCTGCAGTTCTATGTTCAGGGCAGTGTGTGTGATAGAAATAAGCTCATCAAATTCCTGAATTATGATTTGTGTCGAATTGCTGAGTGGTCCCGAAGCTTTGGTGTTTCAATTTATTCAAGCAAATGCCAAGCTATTATAATTGGCAGATCAAGACCATTAGCCCATTTGGGATTATTTTTTCTTGACCCCCATCTTCAATGATTTTATTATATCGTTCTAGTCAGTGATCAAAAATTTATGTCTGCTTACAGACAGTTCGTTAAGCTGGCGACCGCATATTAATGAAGAATAATCTGCTGCCGAGTGAATTTTACATTACGTTCGCTAAACAGATTAAAATATTTTTTAATTCAATTAAAATCGAAATTTTGCTTGTCCAATATCTTGTCTTTCCTTCTCTAGATTGTGCAAACCGTGAACTATTAAAACGACTGATCCTCTCATACTCGTATATAGTGTTGTTCGTTTTGTTTCAGGCATAAACCATATCGACTGGAATGATAAGCGTACGTACTTGATTCCCCGTGCGTTAAGTTGACACAGCAAATCAAATAATGTTTGATTTAAATCGAGTACGCTTTGAGAAATTCACTTGAGTATGTACTCTGAATGTAGTCGCCTCGCTCGGTCTCGGAGCGGGCTCGCCCTCGCCACCATTAATCTCGTTAAGCCCCTGCACATAAATACTCGCCGGGAAATTAATTCGCCCGCGAATCGCTAACAAATTGGGCGAGATTTACTTGCTACATTATTTTCACTTAATGGTAACACATTACCGCCCACGTGCGGAGCTGCCGGCCGTTTATGCAGAGTGACGACAAGGATTTAGAATCACCAACGTGAGTAACAGCAACATATGTATATTTTGTTGTTGCGTCTATGGAACAGGCTACCGGTAAATATCCGCGAGATATCCGATACAGTATTTAAAGTGAGGCTAAAGGAGCATTTATTGAAAGTTTCTAGTTAGTTAACTATATTTTTATATAAGTAGTATATAATAATATCTTATGTACTTAATTTAGATTAGTTTTTATTTGATATTTGTATATTTAAGCATAATCATATATTATTAGTATTTATTTTATATAGTTTACTAGCGACCCGCCCCGGCTTCGCACGGGTGCAGTGAAAAAATGGTTATGGTGGGTTATCCCTAAGAGATAGACATATACCATCGCGGACTTTTTTGTGGATTTTTGTAAGTTGTACAATACTGTAGTACATTATTTTGGTCTATCTCGTAGGGTTCAGCCAGCGTTTGCAATATAAGCGCAAAAAAACGTGCTTATTTACGACATCACATTAGAAACCTTTAAATTTATCAGTGTTTCTCTACTATATTATGCATTTATTATACATACAAACCTTCCTTAAGAATCACTCTATCTATTAAAAAAAGCCGCGTCAAAATCCGTTGCGTAGTTTTAAAGATCTAAGCATACATACGGACATACAGCGAAAGCGACTTTGTTTTATACTATGTATTGATTGATGTACCCATGTATTTTGTTTTTTTTTCTCAATCTCTCCCACGTAACAGTATAAGTCAATGACACCCAGTAAGGTTGGCTGGAAGAGATCCCTTTTAGGGATAAGCCCACCCATGTACACATCCAATCACTGCATATTTTGTTTTACTGTAATGTCTTTTGTGCAATAAAGAATATATATATTGTCAAGTGACTACACTAACAATTATAGGCAACCACAACATGCAAATACAAATAATGAGACGTAATTTTAATGAAATTAAAACGTACAAAAGCGTACAAGGACATGAAGTTAAGTATTAGAGTGCATCAAAAGTTTTCAAGACTCATAAATTTGGGAAATCTCTGAATGTTGATGTCAAGTTCAGACGACTCTTTGGCTAAATTGTTATATATTTTGTAAAATTGTTTTTATTAGGGAATTTCTAGTGTAGAAAATGACTAAACTGACTATTAAAAAATAGGGGTTGGTGATAGAATAGTGAAGTATAACGTTAGGGGCGGACATTCTAAATCAATTAGGGGTTTGAAAAATAGATAGTAGTCGATTATTAGACCAACTGAATATGCATATAAAATTTAATTTATTACAATATTTTTAGTATTGTTCCATCTTCTTTAACTGTTTCTAATATTTCGTCACTTATTTCATTTTCTGATCACTACTAAAGTGACATGAAAAAATAAGATCATATTTTCGTTCTCATCTTTAGTATGATTCTAATTATTTAATCTTCTAATCTTTGTATTGTAGACTTACTTGAACGCGGACAAAATTAAAATGATCTTTTGTATACGCTGAAAAATACGCTCGACTTTTTCTTGAGCCCTTGACAAACCAAACACATGAAGGACAAATGAAGGAGAGTTTTGCAAATGAAAGCTTCGATTGTTATTGACAATTTTTGCGCAATCCTATTAATGTTATGTCGTCACAAGTAGCGCAATGGCCGCGGTTTTGAAGAGGGCTCGAGATTTCGGCCGACAGACGATGCGGCGCGGCGGCCGCTGGCACAAACGAGTACATACCTAACATAACGGACATACCTGTTAGTTATATTATATTTACATTTTATTACATCGATTAATTTATTATTATGACATACTAACAAAGATATATTACACAATTTTCAGTAAAAATGACATAAGTTAGTTACAAATATATTCACGATTTTAACAAACAAAATAACTTTTAAAAATCTGCTATAATGCGGGGTATGGCGCAGGCAAAAAGCTAGTTATTTTCATAAATTATATTAACAGACTACCTACTTATTTGCCACATTTCATATAATCTACTTGTCAATAGCTTCACAAAAATAAGCGAACAGAGTTAAACGCCGTTCAAGTAAGCTCAGGCATCACCCAAGCTCAGCTAAGGCTGGTAAATAATCCATTGAATTTAACAGAATTTATATTATTTAAGATTGCCTTACGTAACATGACATAACTCTTTATTGTATCCATAAAACACACACAAAAAAAGAAAATAACAAATGTACAAAAGGCGGCCTTATTGCTAAACAGTAATCACTTCCAGGCAAGCTAGGACCAGGAAAGTATTAACAGGAGATTTAAATATCGGATGGGTGCAATAATTGGACAGGACAATAGGCTATATTTCTATTTATTTAAATATAATTCAAAAATGCAAGTACTATAAGTTTAAATTGATATAAGCACTTAAAATTAACATCAGTACATTGCAAATAATAAAATACCACTGAAAAAAACCTATCCAAAACCAATAGGGTACTTCCCTCTATATTAGAAAAGATCTAAAAGCATATAACTATGATAGCTTATGCATTATATAGTCGGAATCATCATGCTTAAGTGCATAAAATAACAAAAATAATATAAAAATTAGTTTCAAAGTATTCACTTTTTTAATCTATACGTTAAACAAGAGCGAAACATAGGCCGCCATGTCGTGACGTCATAAGGTACTGTAAACTTATGCGTGTCAATGTCATTATGAATCATAGTACGTATAAAGCCGCAAAACAAAAAAAAAGAAGTTTGTAGGTTGCTTTTTTAATGTAAGAGAACGTTATAAATACGTAAGTTAAATTGAAATCGCACGTGAATCACACTATGGAAAGCAGTTTTGTAAAAGTAGATAGTACGAATTTACCAAAAATAAATGCATTAATGGTCGGAAAATTCTTTGCTGCAAATCTCGACTTTTGATTTGCCGAGTTACGGAGTATTAAAACATCGATGTCAGTATTACTCTTTTATTATTATTCCTTTATTAGTTGTTTATATATAAAAGATAATAACTCATTTTTAAATTATGAATATAATAATACATAGCATCAAACATAGAGCTTTATTTATTATTTACATGCCGTATTGACGTCATCGCTACAGAGTAGTGTTGCCCAAATTCAGTCTTGGTCTTGCAGTCTTGGTCTTGTTCTTGCGTTTTTGCAAGACCAAGACCAAGAACAAGACCGCGTATTTTTAGCAAGACCAAGACCAAGACTGACCGTGCAAGACTTGAGCAAGAACAAGACATAGCCTGCAAGACTCTTGCGTCTTGCAGCTAGGACTTAGCGCTATTTCACTGAGTAGTTAGGTGTAACAGTTCGGTGTATAGGTAGGTACGCTTAGGAATTCTATGAGACGCAAAAAACTGTATCAAAGAATATGAAAAACTGGACCTATGCGCATTACGACTAATACCATAAACATAGCGAATAAAAATTTTAGACCCAAGGCATAAGGCTCAGACTTTTGACCTGACAATGTGGGGGAAGCAACTTAAAACAGAAAGTCTGCGCAAGTTCAATGAACTTTATGAAGAATATAAAAGTCTACACTCACTGAACAAATCTCTGGAATTACCAGAAAAAGAAAATAAAGTATGTGATGAAGATGAAGACGTAATAGACTTTGATAAACTCTATGAATGTCCCTCGACGTCATCTGGATCTTGTCTTCAAGGCTTAGTGATAGACGAGTTGGAGGAGTACCTGAGAAAACCAAGAACTGCCAGCTCGGAAGACATTTTAGATTGGTGGAGGACGCATGAGACAGAGTGTCCGATTTTATCGAAAATGGCCCGTGATTTTCTCTCAATACCTGCAACTTCAGTACCTGCTGAGAGGTTATTTTCTACAGCATCATTAGTAATTAGAAAACATAGAAATAGGTTAAGTGATGAGTCAGCCAGATGGTTACTTTGTATTAATTCTTGGTCAAAAAAAATTATATAAAGTTTCATAACCTAATGATAAAGCTGTTGATTTGTGTTGTATTTTATTTTTTATTCAAATAAATGATAAATCGTAAAACTCTTTTATTAAATTTCTTATAAGTTGAGGGTTCAATCTCTTTCTAGACAGATAAGTATTGTTCTTTAAAATACAGTCAAGTTATTGTAATTAATTTGTTTTTTTACATGTAAGCTTATAAATCATAAATGTTTATTAAGAAACAGTTACTTCCATGGAAAACGACATATAGGTCAGTTGATTTTTCGAATTTCTTATCAAATCTTCAGTTATTTATTAATTTGCTTGATCTTTACTATGGCTATGTTAATTCAAGCTCACAATGTTCCAATCCTAATACGTTTTTCTAAGATTTAAAGTAAACTTTAATAAATAGTAATAGACTAATAGGTAATTGCAAGACTTGCAAGACTCTTGCTGCAAGACCAAGACCAAGACCAAGACTGGGAGCGCAAGACCAAGACCAAGACCAAGACCAGGTGTATTGGCGCAAGACCAAGACCAAGACTGGCTAAGTCTCGTCTTGTTCTTGCATTTGGGCAACACTACTACAGAGTAACAACTCGTGCGGCGCCTTCGTCTAATTACGCGCGAAATTTGAAAATATTAAATTTTAATGCAATTATTATAGTACTTAACGAGTGTATACAATTTTTATATTTTTACTATATGGTTTTTACACGCAAGGATCAAATTAAGATTCTTTTCAAAAAAGAGATTAATTCCCTATTAAAAAGTTACAATTATTGTTATATTTGGGGTTGGTGTCAAGGAACGACTATAACGTACCTAGTAACCGACACCGACTCCAAAAATAACAAAAATTTTTACCGGAACGCGTATACATATATAATTATATGACTGGGCCGATTCTGGGTAGGGGGATCCTGTCCAAAAAGGAAGTACCGAAACGACGTTCCGGAGCGTTCCGGTTCGACAACAATAGGGTAAGTACCCTCGTATATGCCACCCCCATGCGTCCGGAATCACTATTACTTGTATTTAAACGTAAAGTGAATTAAGAATTTAAATATATGTTTGTCATTTTATACACAAAACTTGGTGTGAAAGCGGTGTCACGCTTTCACACCAAGTTTTGACATAGACAGACAGACAGAGTTATTTTCTCATTTGTTACGTTAGTACGAATCTATTTGAGTTTAAATTGAGTATACAACAAAGTTAGTACAAGAACTGATATAGAAGAGGCCTCTCTTGTCAAATGTAAGAGCGTTAATGGGCTGGCAATACTCACTCAACTATGAGGAAACAGAAAACTTAATGCCCTTACGTCAATGGAAATCTTGGACTCCTCACACAAATGTGACTCCTGATTTATTTATTTATTATATGTATACACACCACACACCCTCGGTTATTTCTATTGTCTCATATATTCATATACTCAACAAATCAAATATATATAGAAGTGATAGTCAATATTGTAAAAAAGGAGATAATTTTTTTTAGGCCCACTAGAAAACGGCAACGTTTATTGATATTACTGAACTCTAAAATATCAATTTATTATCAAAAGCAATTGCACGATATTATGAGTAAAAATGAAACGGGAATAATAAAATCAATTAATTAAACATAGTAATGACTTTTGACATTTGAGGTAAAGGAACTAAGGTTTTTTAAATCAAAATGAAAGATGATTTAATATATATATAATAGATAAAGGATAGTATATTATTTCTTTTTTATTTTATTTAAAAGTATTGAACTCTCAATAATTATTTTAATACTATTTTAGATTATTTTAACTATTAGTTCGTCAGTCCAATATCGTCGTGAAACGGAACGCGTCATCATTTTTGACAGCGACAGAATGGTACCTACACTGACATCCAATTGACGTCGGTTTGTTTTCAACCGAATTCTGTGTTTACGTTTCCAACGGCTTGATTTCGTTTTCATTCCCGTATCCAGTATTTAGAATGCAAAAAAATAATACGATTTCGAGCGTTTGGTAGTGGCCAAAGAAGATTGTATTTTTCAAGAATAAAAAAGTGTTAAATAGCATTTACGTAAAAAACAATTTGAATACAAATCAAAATAAAGCGACTAACTACTAATTTTTAGGTTATTGAATCTTCATGTATTAATTGATTTCTCAATATTCCCGTTAGATAAAAACAAGCTAGTGTTCCTTATAATATCTAGGGTTAATAAGAAATTATTTAACATATGTCTCATTAATAAACGTTACATTTTGTAGTGGGCCTATTCTCCATACAAGAAAAAATTATCTCCTTTGTCAATTAATAAAGTTAACATAGGTTGTCATTTTGCCGTCAAACTAGGAAAGTTTTGGAAGTCTTCGTATAACCAGAGTATTGTATGCACCTGCGGGACTCAAGATACGGACTTTTGTCTAGTTTGAGTCCCGCTGGTACCTGATTTAGAGGCCTACAAATATTTATTGATCTGAAATGTGTTGGGCCTTGTAACTAAAAATACTTTTATAATTTGTTTGCTTTGTATAACTTAACACTTGAGAATCTTGCCACTGTTTTATGCCTTTTTATTACCATGGAAAAGAGCATTATACTTTAGGGGACCGGAAACGGAAAGCAATAGTTTTATCTCGAGAAAATATAATATTGCCAGGAAATAGAAGAAACCAGACGCAAGATGGCGGTCATTGTGTTAGAAAGTAGGTCAAATACATGTAGAACTTTTTATTGATTTTTTAAATCAAGTTACGTATATTTTTAACTACACTCGCTGCGGTTTTGGAACTGGTCTATAAATCGGAAGATTCGGAGGCCCCGGGTCTAATTTTTTCCAAATACCAGTCTGTTTTTCGTTTTTCATTTATATGACTCTCCTACGGAAAGAAATCATAGCAATTCTTCGGGCTTTGTCGTTGATCTTGGTTTCTCTGCAAATTTCATAATGTCTGATCAAGCAGATAAACTCCGAGCATAACCTTTATATGTGACCAGGTTTCGGGGGCACATCTCCTCACTGGCAACACAAACGAATTATTTAGAAATTCTAAATTTTATTCAAAACCGAATAACTTATTTAGACCGATAATATTCGGTGTTACGCCTCGACAGCCCGCGACACGCACAGGGATATAAATGAACACTCCATAATTATTCCTGACGCACGATTTATTACGCGTGAGACTCTCTCAAGATATATAAGGGATGACTCGTAATCCTGGATTAGTGAATCCCGACGAATTCGTCATAGCGACAGCACGCATATGTTAATCGTTCGGCTGAATTAGTTAACTGAATTTGATGTTGTTAACTTTGTGTGTTAGTTATGTGATTTTCTACATTTGAGCGAGTAAATCAGTCAACATCTCACTTAATATGTACAGCGTAAGTATATTAAGTTCTTAAGAAGCCGATGAAGTGAAGTTAGTATTGAAAAACCACAACTTGCACCGCAATTATTTTGTGGGGTCAAAGTGGCAGGTCTATCAGTAACTCTTTAAGGAATTGCTTTTACGGAAAACACTTGGACAGGACCACTCAAAAGTCTTAATAAAAGGTTTTTAAGCCTATGTCACTAGTCAGATAATAAAACTAAGTAGATCAATCATCAGCAGACTTAGATCTTTCGCGGCTTTTTTTTTGTTCCCCCTGAGGATGCATTAAGTTGCATACCCCGGCTGTGGCGAGCCGGCGGTTATGTGGGGCTCTCCCCCCCAGAAGGGGGAGGCCTACCCACTAAAAACCTCAGGGATAGCATTCCTCAGGCATGTAGGGAGCCCCCGGGAACGTCAAGCTACTTCCGGGAACCCCCAGCCTCCGCTCCCCCGCCGATACAGGGGAGCTGTATCTGTGGGAGGTATTGTAGCCTCTCCTCGGGGGAGGCTACAATACCTCCCCGATCTCCACCACCGACGACACCCTCCGGTCACGGAAGGGGCGTGGTCCCTCCCGGGTCGCCGTGTCCGCGGGCGCGATTTCCTCGCGCCCGCCGGCGACCCGCAGCTGTGCTACCGAGCCCGGCGCCGCCTCCTTCTGGAGCATCGCTGCTTCACAGAAGGAGACTACAGCCCTCCAACCTCCCTCGTCCGCCAGCATTGCCGCAATCAATGCCGGCGGAGACAGATCTCGCCCGATCTCTGCGACCAAGACTCGGCGCTCGGAGGCCCACGCGGGGCACTCCGCCAGCGTGTGCTGGGCCGAGTCGAGGTCGGATGCGCAGTGGTGGCAATGTGTCGATCCCTCCCGTCCTATTCGACACAGATACTCACCGAAGCAGCCGTGCCCGGTGAATATCTGAGTCAATCGGTAGATGACCTCCTCCTTCCCGTGGAGCCAAGCTTCGAGGTGCGGGAGTACGGCACTGATAATATGGGACATAAGGATTCAGAGAGATTCTGCATGAAAGATCGTAAAACACCAAGCTTTTGTGTGACTACGAAAGACTAAAAAATCGATGATAAACGTTTAAGCAAATACATGTTTGCTGAAGAGATAAAACTCCTAAAAGCTCAAAAAATCGTTCAATACATGGAAGATTTAGAACTTGGAGACGAATTATAAACTGAGCTAAAAATACACTGGATCTATTTCGTTCAGAAGAGAAATATCAACATAAATAATAATCTATATGTCTATAAACCAAAGCCAGCACATAAAATAATAATATTATTACATATATTTCGTTTACAATTCTCATGGTGCAGATAGACATTAAATCTAGTTGGTACATTCCACGCACTTTCATTAAATTCGCGTAAATGGCCTCTAACGTGTAAGTTAAGTTACTACAACTGACTTTTACGAAAAAAAAGGGGGTGTGGCTGTGTTATGGACACGGCCGTTTGTTGTACGTGAATACGTCTCGTAACGGAGATGTACTGGCACCTTCGTTGATCCGCTCGGCCGCATTCATTACTTTACGTTGCCGGCGCTGCTTGACTCGATCATATGCTGTTGTTTTGGTACCATTCGATTGCTGTTGAGATGCCCTTCCCAACTGTATACGATCTCTGTATTTCAATTTGGCTTTTCGACGCGTATAGGCCGACATTATATATTTTTGTTACTTTTTTTATTTTAACACCTTATTATATTCACAGTCACAATTTTACAGTAATGTTTTATATATAATCGATAGATTTTGACGAGAGCTAGCGATTAGAACTTGAACGAACGTCGTAGCGTCACCGAGTCGAAAGTTATACTATATGGCCTTCAAATTGGCGGGGCTCCCCCTCCACCGCGCGCGATGTGTTACAGTCTTTACTGGGCGTAATAAATTCTTTGATCCTTTAGCTATCCAGTGGGGTAATTGGAATTTGGATGGGGATGATAGCTACAATAGCTACAACACTAAACTGTATCCCCCGATTTTGTTATCATTCGATTTTTTGATTTGCGTCCCTATGGAAGCAATTTTAAAGAAGTATTCACGTCAAAATATATTTATTTCGTATATGTAACAGTGTTACAAGCAACACTTCTAATACAATATTAAATATTAATAAAATTACAATTACTTATATACTAAAATTAATGTAAACGATGCATTTTGTGTGGCCTAGATATTGGGCTTGATGTTGTGGCTTTGAAGTGCTGATGAAGCTGACTTGGATTGGTCTGGGCATCTGTAAGAAGTAATTAGCTGTATGGCAGCTATGCCATTGCCTTGTAATTTGACTAACCTAAAAAAGAAATACTTATCCCTCTCTGTGCTGGATCGACCGTAGAGCAATGTCATAAAATATACCTAATAATAAAATATTAATGTAATCCTGTGTAACTAAAGAATAAATTATAATATATCATGAAACGGTGGTTATTAATTTAATACAACCATATTACAGCATCCTTAATTCGCACGCCTTATTAAAGGACCTAAAGACGTGCGAATAATCGACATAATAATGTAATTAAAAAAACCGTTATAAAGAAAGGATTGCTTTAGCAAAACAAAATAGAATCGGAGCGAGAAACGAAATCTTTTTTCATCGGAAGATAAGAGGGTGAGAATTTTCGTTCTTTCCAATATGGCTGCGCCCGACGTTGTCCACAGAGATCTTCATTTAAACAAATATTGTATCTACCTATAGAATGCAATAAAGTACTGAGTACTTGTTGATAGATTCCGAGCTTACTTTTTATCAAGAAATTTTCCTTTCAAGGATAAGTTAGTCGATCGCCCGCGTAATCTAAGTCAGCTCTTTTGTGGCGATTATCCAAGATGTGGCGGTCTCCGTTGGGGGGTAAAGGCCACAGGACTGTGTCCCGGAGCCGACAATACGTGCGCTGCATCAGGACGATCGTAACCGCTGTTGATATCAAAAGAAGCTATTCTTTCGTTAAGTCATATAATGAGAATGTTGGTTGGTTTTTTATCCATACTGTAACGCTTCTGCTCCTACTCACATGAGCGAAATAAAATGTTCATATAATTTTAGTTACAATTTATATGTACAATACTATATACAGTAGGTCGTGGGAACTGTGGCCGGGGGGCGTTGTCGGTGGAGGAGATCAGGGGTGGTATTGTAGCCTCCCAGAGGAGGGCTCCCCTGTATCGGCAGGGGAGCAAAGCATGAGGGTTCCAGGAAGTCGCTTGGCGTTCCCGGGGGCTTCCTACATGCCTGAGGAAGGCCATCCCTGAGGTTTTTAGTGGGTAGGCCTCCAACCCCACATAACCACCGGCTCGCCACAGCCGGGGTATGAAATTTAATGCATTTTCCTCAGGGGAACAAAAAAAAAAGAGAACTAGAATTAATATTCAGTGTCCGAACTGTCTAAATAAATCAGAGCACCGCTACGCTTATTCGATCCAGTCGCTGCAGTGTCCAAAAGGTGTCAATGGTCCGAGGAAGGTAGGCTGAGGCAGTCCGCGAACGGTCAGGATTGCGTCGGTAGGTAGCTAGACATACTCCAGCACTAGGTGTAGAACCCCCAATTCACGGGGATCACAATAGACTTATTTATTAATTTTTATATTCAAGGTTATAAGCGTTTATAGATTTGCTTAAAACTGTAATAGTTAAATGAAGTAGGTATATAATTTGCCTTTGAGAGATGCAGAGCGACGACTAGCGATAAATGATAGTGTCGAAATGAGCAATGTACAGATGATGTATGCGCAGTCTAAAACATACGTTGCAAAAGATATCATATCGGCCGTATTCATCTGTTCTTTAAGAAATAGATAATATAATTTTTCTATTAATATGAGTTTTATCTAGGTATTAGTCGTAGAAAGTCGTCGTCGTCGAAGTCGTAGAAAATAGGATAATATTATTATGTAGCTTAAATCACGTATCTTTATAAGACACGGTCCTTTATAAGGCTTGCGCGGGGATACAGATCCAACGCGTAGAGGCCATTTAAGCGAAATTTAATGAAAGTGTGCGTGGAGTGTACCAACTGGGTCTAATCTCTATCTGCATCATGAAAAATGCAGCCAAAGACTATACCCAGTTAGATGCACAGAAACTATTGTCATTAGTGGTCAAAACGTTTGTGGCCTATTGCATTTCGATTTAGGTGGTAATGAAAACCGGGCTATGGAAGAGACTCCGGTCACCTGCCTTCTCAAAGCCTCCTAATTGATTTAAATATGGCAGGTGGTGACCCGCCGCTCACTAAATGGGCCCTCCAAAAAAGCAGACCAATATTGGTGCGAAGAGAGCAACATTGGTGTGAACGGCTAAGGGTGTAGAGAGGTGTGTCTGCGACAGCGATCGAGACGCCGTCGGCGTTATGACATTATTACACTTCCAACCTTCGAGCATTTGCTCTTGCGACTTCACTCTGTCCGGCTGGCTAAGGCAAGACAGAGGCGGGTAGCATACGCCCCACTGAAGCACATCGGTATCCTCGGTGACGCAACTCACCGACAGCTCGCCACAAGCTGCCCTGAGGGAGACTGACTGCACTGATGGGGCATTTATGGCAGTCAAGGGGCATTAAATGCCCCACCAGCGGGCGATGGGGTCGTCACTTCCCTACGCCTTAATATTATTATTATTATTATTTTTTATTATTTTTCAAGAAACCATACAGCGATATACAGACTATGTTTTCTACAGTGTGTGCCAATACCAAGGCCAATTAAAGGTTTCCTTGCACAAAACCATTCGTAAGTAGTAACAACGGATGTTTGAATTTAAAATAACTTCGTAAGAACAGTCTCTGCCTATTACCTAAATTAAAGTTATACAAGTATTAAAATTATACATAAAGTAACACATTCATTTTAGAAAATAAATTATACAGACACACTCCTTCAAACACATAGCAAAGATACTATATAAAATACAATACAAATATATACATACATATATACACACATATATACATACATAAACATATACACACAAATAAACAAATCTTCATATCGAGTGTTAAAGTTTGTCTGGTTCGTTTTGAGATTTTAATATATTTAAGACACGGATTTTAAAGTTGGACTTGGAGCAGGCAAATATGTCAACTTCTTAAAACAAAACATTATAGTTTTGAGGCAGTCTTGTGAATTATTCTTTACAATGTGAGAACGAAAGGTTATTTTATTTTTTAGATTTTATAATAGACAGTTGATACAATATAAATATGGCAAGACACGACCGTATCAAGGTAATATTTTAATGCATGAAGTTAGACTCTGTCAATCATGCCATACCACACACTGTCTCCTTTTGTTCACTTCGAAAATTCACACTACTAAGTACAAGTGTTTAAAAACACTTCAATTTCTTTTACATTTTAACAAAGTACATTAAATTACAAATCATTTTGGGGTTCAAATATGAGAACAACATCACAGGGGCAGCTTGGTTGCTGTGAATAGTGAACTGTAGAATACAAAAAGAGGACATTAAAATGTAAACATTCAGTATTTCTATTTATTACAAAAAGTTTGTATTCGATATAACTTACGGAATTTTATAAACATTATTTTTAATCTATGAAATATGGTTTGCAAATGTAATGTTATCTATGAATAATTAATGTAAGTAATTTGTTACTCGGATAATCAAAATCTATTATAGCTCTATTAAAGTTAAGGTAAAAATGTGTGTGTGGTGGCACTAACAGCGTGGTGAGGTGCGGCAAGTGCTCGAGCGTGTGCGGATGCAGGCGCGCTAGCGGGTTGTGTCTCGGGGTGTTGGCGTGTGTGGTGGTACTGACAGCGTGGTGAGGTGCGGCAGGTGGTCGAGTGCGTGCGGATGTAGGCGCGCTAGCGGGTTGTGTCTCGGGGCGTGGGTGTGTGTGGTGGTACTGACAGCGTGGTGAGGTGCGGCAGGTGGTCGAGTGCGTGCGGATGTAGGCGCGCTAGCGGGTGTGTCTCGGGGCGTGGGTGTGTGTGGTGGTACTGACAGCGTGGTGACGTGCGGCAGGTGGTCGAGTGCGTGCGGATGTAGGCGCGCTAGCGGGTTGTGTCTCGGGGCGTGGGTGTGTGTGGTGGTACTGACAGCGTGGTGAGGTGCGGCAAGTGCTCGAGCGTGTGCGGATGCAGGCGCGCTAGCGGGTTGTGTCTCGGGGCGTGGGTGTGTGTGGTGGTACTGACAGCGTGGTGAGGTGCGGCAGGTGGTCGAGTGCGTGCGGATGTAGGCGCGCTAGCGGGTTGTGTCTCGGGGCGTGGGTGTGTGTGGTGGTACTGACAGCGTGGTGAGGTGCGGCAGGTGGTCGAGTGCGTGCGGATGTAGGCGCGCTAGCGGGTTGTGTCTCGGGGCGTGGTGTGTGTGGTGGTACTGACAGCGTGGTGAGGTGCGGCAGGTGGTCGAGTGCGTGCGGATGTAGGCGCGCTAGCGGGTTGTGTCTCGGGGCGTGGGTGTGTGTGGTGGTACTGACAGCGTGGTGAGGTGCGGCAGGTGGTCGAGTGCGTGCGGATGTAGGCGCGCTAGCGGGTTGTGTCTCGGGGTGTGGGCGTGTGTGGTGGTACTGACAGCGTGGTGACGTGCGGCAGGTGGTCGAGTGCGTGCGGATGTAGGCGCGCTAGCGGGTTGTGTCTCGGGGCGTGGGTGTGTGTGGTGGTACTGACAGCGTGGTGAGGTGCGGCAAGTGCTCGAGCGTGTGCGGATGCAGGCGCGCTAGCGGGTTGTGTCTCGGGGCGTGGGTGTGTGTGGTGGTACTGACAGCGTGGTGAGGTGCGGCAGGTGGTCGACTGCGTGCGGATGTAGGCGCGCTAGCGGGTTGTGTCTCGGGGCGTGGGTGTGTGTGGTGGTACTGACAGCGTGGTGAGGTGCGGCAAGTGCTCGAGCGTGTGCGGATGCAGGCGCGCTAGCGGGTTGTGTCTCGGGGCGTGGGTGTGTGTGGTGGTACTGACAGCGTGGTGAGGTGCGGCAGGTGGTCGACTGCGTGCGGATGTAGGCGCGCTAGCGGGTTGTGTCTCGGGGCGTGGGTGTGTGTGGTGGTACTGACAGCGTGGTGAGGTGCGGCAGGTGGTCGAGTGCGTGCGGATGCAGGCGCGCCAGCGGGTTGCCGCGCAGCTCGAGGCGCGCCAGGCGCCGGCAGCCGCGCAGCGCCGTCTCCGACACCACCTCCACGCGATTATTCCCAGCCGAGCTGCGCACACAAATATCTATCAAGATCAATATTCAAAGTAACGTAAATAAATAGAGAAAAAACCCTTTGTATTTTATAGTAAATATTTATATATAAAATATTTATAATGTATATCAGAAGTTCAACTTATACAGTCTTAATATAATAATAATATAGAGAACTCTACTAAATTCGGCAGAAGCAATCTGAGATCCGAGTGGACTCGATTCATTATAATCGAGTCATCGAGTTATTTGCACAATTAAGCAAAATCGCGCTATTACATGTATAAATGGCTACACTGACCATTTACTTGCTTATTACCACACGGTGACATTATACACGTGAGGCTGATAAAAAGATAATACTAGTAGGTCGCGACTCACAAGTCCTCGAGTAGCGGCAGCAGCTGCACAGCAGCGGGCACCTCCGTCAGCAGGTTGTCATCTAGTCGCCTGCAAACAAATCCTGGTTAGCTTAATAGGTAGGTCGAGTTTATGGAAATAGATTCACCATCACCACAGCTCATATTTACTCTCACGGAGGAGCACGACCACGCCCTATATTAGGGCGATTAGGCCTTACTCGACCACGCTGGACAAATGAGAATTGGTTGACTTCTTATACCATTGAATATTGCCGCAGGCGAATGCAAGTTGTTTTTAGTCACCAAACAATTACATATGAAATTCGAAAAATTAATAACACATAGTGTTAGCGCCCTTTCCTTATCATTCACATTCATACATCTCGCTCATACTTACATAATTCAAAACTCATTTCATATCGCACCTCATCCGCTATTTTCGCCTGCCTGCCAAATACGCTGTCAAATATAAAAAGAATATAGCTGTCATTCAATAAAATTATGAAACCGCTGAAGTAACATTAATCATCGCCGCAATTAAATATAATTAAAAGAAGAAGATACGTGGACAAATATTTAAATAATTCAAGGAATAATTGAACCAGCGCATCCTACAGTTACAATAAGGTAAGGCAGGCACATTAAATTCATAAGGTCCTTCGTCCATACCGCAACATTTCTGGTCATTTCGAGCCGGATTTTTCCTATTTCGCAACATCGCACCGCATATCATACATTTGTCGCGTATCATTCTCCTACCGCACCGCCCTTATAAATTACCTAAATTACATAAATTATCCGCTCACGCAATTTAGGTTTATATTTATAAGTGTTCCTATTTGTAGGCATATAAATTGTTTTCTCGCATATAATAATAAAATAATTTAATCGTTTTTCACCATGACAACCGATGTGAAAAAAACCGAAAGTGTCGTCAGTGAGTATTATGAAGACGAGCTGTCGATGCTTGAGGCGAAGCGTAATACCCTATTTGAGCTCGTTCAAGGCATATATAAAAAATCTTTAATTGTTGATACCGACGATATAAGCCGAGAGAGTTTTCTCGACGCTATTGACACCATCGAGGAGATTCGTTTAGAATTCAAAGAGGTGGTAAACGAACATAATCGCATGATGCTTAGGAGTAAGATTACTACTGTTCCTAATTATCAACCGATCATAGCTTTCGAGGACCTATACTGCCGTATTAGAAGGGTAATCAAACGGCTGCAAGCAGCCTCAGCGCCGCCGACATCTTCACCTTCGAGGGTGGAAAGAGTTAATCCTTCTTTGCCAGTGATGGAGCTGATGGCGTTCGACGGGGATATTCGCAACTGGCCGTTATTTTACGCTAGTTTTAAGACGAGAGTACACGATAACCCGTCGCTTACAGACGACGAGAGACTCTTTTATCTAGTAGGGAAATTGTCACCAAAAGCTCAAGCTGTCTTCGCGGGTGTAACTCCGTGCGCCGAAAATTATAAACTAATTCTCGATTGTCTCATAGACAGGTTTCATGACAAACGCACTCTCGCCTCTACATACATGGATCAAATGCTCAATTTAAAGATCACTGAGTCGGCTTCTTCATCTAACTTGCAGATGTTCATTGATAAATTTGTTACAGCCGCGAACGCACTTAAGTCGCTCAAACTTGCTGATTTAACTGATTACACGTAGCGCTCAAGAAGTTAGATCATGATACAATTCGAGTATTTGAAATGGAGTATCGAAACGTCAAAGTTCCGTCTTTTGATAATCTTGTTGACTTCGTCAAAAGTCAATATAGAATTTACCAAAATACGCACCCATGCACCGCCGTAGGGACAAGCTCTTCACGCGATAAATCTGCTAAGACTTCATCATCACGTAGTTTTGCACCAAACCCACAAAGTTATGTGACTAGCGCGAATGTACGCAAATGCATTTGTGACAATATTGTTCACGAACATTTATTCAAATGTCCGGCATTTATTAATTTACTTCCTTCCGAACGCTTCAAGCGTGTCAAAGAAAATAACGCATGTGTCAATTGCCTAAGTATCAAACATCGAACCCGCGAATGCAATTCCGAGTTGAAATGTCGACATTGCCACCAAAGACATCATACGATGTTGCATTTTGACAAGGATAATAATCAAAAGAAACTAACGCTTGACGTGTCAAGCACATCCGCCAGTGACGGAGCTAATGTGACTAAATCATCGTCACCAGCGGTAATTCCAACTTGTAACACATCCATTGCCGCGCAGGTACTCGCAAACAATAATTTTTCTGAACAAAGCGCGCAATGTACATCGAGTAAAACAGTATTATTGTCCACCGCAAAGGTTCTTGTTCATGATGATATGGGTGGAACGCATATTGTCAAATGTTTGCTTGATTCCGCATCGCAAAGCAATTTTATCACTCAAGAGTGTTGTACGCGTTTAGGTTTGACTTACAATGAAAAATCATGTGTAACTGTATGTGGCTTTGGAGGTACCGAAAAACCTAGCAAAGGTACCGTAAATTTTAAAATATTTTCGCGTTTCAACCAAAACGTTAACTTTGACATTTCGGGTCTTGTCGTAGATCACATTACCGATGACTTACCGTCAGTGTCTGTGAACGTATCTGCCTTCACGCATGTTCACGGGCTCTCTCTTGCTGACGATACGTTCGATACGCCAGCCGCTATCGACATACTGCTTGGTGCATCCATATTTCCACATTTGTTGTTGCCGAGGATTATTCATAGTGACGTGGACGGAATACCGCCTGCTATCCAATCAGTATTGGGGTACATTATAATGGGTTCAGCCCCCGCTTTACAGATGCCTCGTAAATATACGTCGGCATGCTGTGTTTTCGTCGAAGATTCCATGGACCATCTCCTCAAAAGGTTCTGGGAACTTGAGGAAGTATCCGCCCCGCCCGCTCAGAGTCAAGATGACTTTGAATGCGAAGATTACTTTCGAGCCACCACTACGAGGGACGCTAGTGGTAGATACACAGTAGCGTTACCATTTAGGGACGATGTGTTTAGACTAGGAGAGTCGCACTCTGCTGCATACAGGCGTTTCCTTTGCCTTGAAAGGAAATTAGAGTCGTCGAGTATATTACGTGCCGCCTATGACGATATCATTCGTGAATACGTCAGTAAGGGTTATATATCGGAGGTAACGAACTCGATGAACGCCTCTCCCACCGCCGCTTATATAATTCCGCACCACGCTGTTGTGCGTGAGGATAGGACAACGACGAAAGTGCGTATGGTTCTAGACTCAAGTAGCAAGACAAGTACGGGCCTGTCTCTTAACGATATTTTGCACTCGGGTCCTAATCTGCAAGGGGATTTGTTTTCTATCCTTTTAAACTTTCGGTTATTCGAAATAGCTCTTTCGGCCGATTGTCGTCAGATGTTTATGCAGATCGGTATTCGTGACTCTGACCGCCAATTTCAGCGAATCTTATTCAGATTTATCCCGCAAGATCCTATCTCCACATACGAATTCAATCGTGTTTGTTTCGGTATGAAATCGAGTCCTTACCACGCACTGCGCGTCATCCGTCAGTTGATTGAAGATGACGGACATAAATTTCCAACAGCAGCGGCGATTGCATATTCATGCACATACATGGATGACATATGCTTTAGTGTAATGTTAAACAACTCGCAGGAGCAAAAAGAGTCTATTGCTGTCGCAGCTACTAAGGAGCTAATTGCCCTATTCAAATGCGGTCAATTTGATTTGGTGAAATGGACTTGTAATTCTGATGCTGTTTTATACGAAATACCCGCTACGCATCAATTTTACATTTTTACTTGTCTCACAACGCGCTGTTTACACATCGAAATAGCGACGGAACTGAGTACTGTAAATTTCCTGGCTGCATTAAAGCGTTTCTTGTCGCTGCGTGGTCCCATACAATGTCTATATACAGACAATGGTACCAATTTTGTTGGTGCTAATTCATATTTGCGAGATCTCTACAAATTCCTAGATGACCATCGCTCCTATTTCGAAACAAAGCTTGCCGAAAACCGCATAGATTGGAAGTTTATTCCTCCCGCTTCCCCACATTTCGGAGGCGCATGGGAAAGCATGGTTAAAATAGTAAAGAACCATCTCGTAAAAGCCATTGGTACTCAAATATTGACGTACGAGGAGCTTCTGACGACACTCGCGCAAATAACCGCCGTTGTAAATTCGCGGCCATTAACAGCTTTGAGTAGTGATCCCGCTGAACCGTCAGCTCTTACACCGGCTCATTTCATCAATACCGCACCACTGTTATCTCTACCAGCTCCATTTGTCCAGTCAGCTAATCTGCTTGAACGTCATGCTGTTCTGGATAAAATAGTGCAGTCTTTCTGGAAGCGATGGCGTGCCGAGTACTTGCATCAATTACAGTCGCGGGCAAAGTGGACTACGCCATCAGTTCCCATCATTGTTGGCACAGTGGTTATAATAAAGGTGGATAATGCGCCACCATTTTCATGGCCATTAGGCATCGTAGAGGCAGTACATCCTTCTAAAGATGGTACAACTCGCGTTGTTACTGTTAGGACGAATAGAGGTAGTTTTATCCGTCCTGTAGTGCGGTTGTGTCCGTTGCCTAGCCAATAGATATATAATAATTATAATGTTAATAATAGAATGTTATTTGTTTTATTTACCGCATTGTTTGTCGTTATGTTACTTTATTTTGTTTTGTATGTTTCGTTATTATAAGCAAATGCTAGTAAATACATAACCAGCAGTATAATATATATTTCTTTTAAAGGAACCCTTTAAGGTCGGGGAGAATGTTAGCACCCTTTCCTTATCATTCACATTCATACATCTCGCTCATACTTACATAATTCAAAACTCATTTCATATCGCACCTCATCCGCTATTTTCGCCTGCCTGCCAAATACGCTGTCAAATATAAAAAGAATATAGCTGTCATTCAATAAAATTATGAAACCGCTGAAGTAACATTAATCATCGCCGCAATTAAATATAATTAAAAGAAGAAGATACGTGGACAAATATTTAAATAATTCAAGGAATAATTGAACCAGCGCATCCTACAGTTACAATAAGGTAAGGCAGGCACATTAAATTCATAAGGTCCTTCGTCCATACCGCAACACATAGGGACTTGGCAGGATCGACCCTTGCAGTAACCACAGCGTCACCGATGAATAAATGCATAATGATAATAAAATATTTATTAATATCGTTGCTTACACTTATAGAAAGATTATGAACTGGTTGTTCCTTGTTCTAACATACATTCCCGCAATCTATTGTTTCCGTATAAAATTTATAAGCACTTTCTGTTTTGACAGTTGATAAAAAAGATAGGAACGATGGGTGGTGTATACCCTATTGTTAAATTAATAACACAGTAAAACCCAATTCTTTTATCGTATCAACAAAGCCACATTAAACTAAACCCTATCCAATAAACAAGGGTTTAAAGTTTCCCCATCGTAAATGCACCTAAACCTGCAATATTGGAGATTTGCAGAGTATAGTCCGCTATGACCCATTCAGGGGATTCTCCGGGGGACAATAGGACACAATCGTCCGATCAAATTCGGCTGATTTCCAATTTAAACAGGAAATATCCTCAATATTACTTTATAAGATTCATGCAACACGTTTTATAAAGATTAAATTATATATTTATTTTAACTTGGAAATAAGAACAACCTTTTAAATTATAGATCCGTTTCAAATAATTGTATTTACTTGTACAAAGCAAAATATTTAAAAAATATTTTTTAATAAAACGATAATATATTGTTTCACATTAATAAACTTTTGCATTTTAATCAAATTTGAAGTCGATGCACTACTGCTGCTAAAGTTGTTCTACTCAAGCAACATTTTTTTTGTTTCAGAGAGTATAGAGGATGTAATCGGTATATTGTGCGACCTTTACGAAGCTTTTGACTGCTCCAGTCATAATATAAGATATGTGTACATGCAATCAAGTATTATAATATGTCTGCGCAAGCAATTTGTGTTATTTAGTCTTATTTGTCTAACAGAGTTCTAGTTGTATTTATGAAACTCGACTCTGTTCGTTCACCAATAATTATGGGTGTGCCTCAGGGATCGATATTGAGATCTTTGCTTCCTAACTTACATCAATGATCCCGCACACTTCATAAACAACTTGTGTACTGTTAGCAGGTGATATTAAATTAATATTTAAGGTTGACAGAGGGAATGCAGATATGGACGATGTGTATAATCTAACGCTTAACTCAAATAAAACTAAATATTTTAAATTTTTAGGCAATCCCAATGTAAGGTAAAATCATAATCCAAACCTGGACACAATTGAAAGGAATACTCAAATCCAGAAACACAGGCATAATGTACTGTCTATTTAAGGTATTAAACTTTTATAATATAAGACAATCATTTTAAAATGTCTTTAAGTCTAGCACGTTACGGTAACGAGTGAAATGGGTCGGTAGTGAGAATGATTAGATAAACAACTCGTTTTACTATAAGAGTGATAAACGACCTTAACGTATTATATTTAATTTAGAAAGCATCTCTTACAACATTATTTTACATTTCCCTTTCATATTTTTTTTTCTAAGACTTACTCTAACAATTTACTAGTTCAAATCTTGTTTAGTGACTTCTAATTGCGCGTTGACCGCTTTATTGTAATATTATGTTGGTAGGTTATGTATGTATGGGAATATTTGTTCATTTGTTTTTGTGTTCATTTTATTTTGTGTATTATATTATTATTATATACTTTTCAAAATGTTTAATAGAAATAAATTGTATTATACATTTGTTATTATGTAGTAATTAACAGTTCATGTTAAAATAAAAACGCTCAAACATTATAATGGGCTAGAGTAAAGTTTACAATTGTTGTCTGTGGCCGAGACCGTTCTAAAACTGTTTAAAAACTTTAATTAGTTTGACATGTCCAAACAGTTAAGTTGGCTGTAAGAAATCACTGTTAGGGATAACTTAGTTTGTGTATATCGTCTTTGTTTGTTTAATATCCAATAGACTTTATAAAATTTTAAAAATATCGGAGTTTTCATACAATATTATTACTTTTTAAATAACAATTTATCAACAAGATCCCCCTTTGGTATCAGAGATGTTCCGTCGAGCATTGTTACGGTAGATCATTGGAACAACCACGGAAATGACGTGTCTTTAATTTGATGTGGCACATTCGCTTCTCCCTTCCAACCTCGAGAAGGGGGTTGTGCGCGTGACAAGATTAAGCGGACAGTTTGTCAATCGCTGCCAGATGACATTAAGATAAATATAGCTGCACCTCTTTATTCGTTTGTTAGCGCATTAGAACGGGCTCACTCTCTAACCTTGCTTCTTGGTGCATGGATAATGATAGATCATAATGTCGCTTTTTGTCATATAAATGGTCAAAATACATAAGCATTGAATTTAGCGAAAAAATAAATAGGTTAACTTGCCATATTATAACCTCAATTTCATAGTGTTTGACTTGTCTTCTTAATAGTTGCTTGGTTGTATGAAGCGGAGTTTCTTCACCAGGAGCGTTGTTGTAAGCTGTTCTTTACTTGTCTTTGCTCTCAAGTTTTTTTTCCATGCACACGTTACACGCACACTAGTGTACGAGTATATGTTTTTGGTTTCACCCGACTGACTCTATTGCCAACCTAACGGATTAAATAATTATTTGGAAAATTTGGAACCGCAGAGAGTAAGCCGGCTGTCGGCGGCATAGTTACAGCTTTATATTGTGTCGCCCTCGCGTCATTTGATCCCCCATTAAATCGTCGCTGCCATTCGACTTGTGCTTTATGGCAATCCACTTGTTATTAGCCATTGCGTTTTAAGTAAGTGTTATTGTTTGATGGGGTTACATTATCTGAGATGTATTTCGAAAAGTACGGCATGGCGTTTATTGTTTTAAGGTTATTGCATCAGATGAAATAAAATGAAAAAGGAAAATTGCCTTTTTGGGAATGCGTATAGTTTTTTTCAAACAAAATTCCGCAGAATGAAAATATTATATAGTTTAAAAATTATTACAATCGGAAGCAATTTATTTTTAAATTTGTTTTATTGAAATGTATGACATTATTTAATCACTTTAAATTAGATTTTATATAATAGAATGATGAATATGAACATGAGCGTGAGCTGGATTAGTATTTCGAGTACCTTATAGTAGCACGGGCTACATTTTGAAAAATTGTAGCCTATGTGTTATTCTGATGTATAAGCTATATTATTGTAAAGTTTTGTTAAAATTCATTCAGTAGTTTTCACGTGAAAGAGTAACAAACATGCATCCATACTTACAAACTTCCGCGCTTATACGAGGGCTACTACTTAAGTATCGGGAATCTGAGATTTCAACATTTTTAAACGCAATATAATATGACCTCCATGGTAAAATTCGTTCTTTTGTTGAAATACTGGCCGCTATGTATTTTTCCTTTTGTACGCTGGTGTTTTGTTTCTGATTGGTTTAAAATGTCATATCGCTGAAATGATGGAAGTCACACGTGAAAATATTCCTGCTATGATTTATTACGATTTTCGACGTGGTTTAACGCAACAACAGTGCGTAGATCAATTAACTTCAACTTTTGGTGTTGAAGCTCCATCATAAACCACTGTGTATCACTGGTTTAGTGAGTTCAATTGTGGACGGAGTAAGCTCACGGACGAAGTTGAGGAAGGTCGCCCGAAATCAGTCGTTGTGCCACAAAACATTGAAGCTGTACGAAAACTAATTATGCAAGACCGTCATGTTACGTATCGCGAGATAGAGGCTGCTCTGGGCATATGTATGACAAGCATTAATGAAATATTACATAAACATTTGAAAAAATATTGTTCGTGTTGGATACCGCACAACTTAACTCAGCATCAAAAAGAAGCTCGCGTCGAATGGTGCAAGAATTTGTTAAAAAAAAATAACGAAGGTGACTCAAAATCTGTTTATAACATCTACATAGGTGATGAATATTGGATTTATGCGTGCGATCTATGCGGAATCGTAAAACGGACAATTCGAAGTGGTACACGACCATTTGGTTGCCGGAAGTATTTGAAGAAATACGTAAAAACAACAAGCGACGCAGAATCATTCTACACCACGACAATGCCAGCTGTCACACATCACGCGAAACAAATACATTTTTGGAGGGTCAAAAAATAGAATTGATGGGTCATCCACCGTATAGACCAGACTTGGCACCTAATGATTTTTATTTTTTCCCAAATGTAAAGAATAAATTACGTGGTCAACGATTTTCGACCCGTGAAAATGCCGTCGACGCGTTCAAACAGTGTGTTTCAGAGATACCGCAATCAGAGTGGAAAAAATGCTATAAAAATTGGTTTCAACGTATGCAAAAATATATCGATCATCGCGGAGAATACTTTGAAAAACAATAAATCCATATTTAGCCATATATGTTTGTTTAATTTTTCTATTCCGGATACATAAGTAGCAGCCCTAGTAATATCAGGCATTGCACAGCCTTGAACTGGCGTCAGTGTGTCTTTCGCCGTGTGTGCGGAAAGTATGACTGAGCGGAAACAAGAGGTGGAAAATATGCTTGTTTTCCATGTGACATAAAACTATACTGTAGCCTTGAACAGCGCACTGACCTCAATGTATGACAGTGTCAAATTACCCAAATGCATTTTGCCTGTCCGCCGCGTGTGAGATAAGGGAACGCGCGATCTGCGGCCGCGTCGATGATTAATTAACTGACGGTCACCCAGCCGTCGTTTCGTCTTAATTAATAAGCATAACACATTTTTCACACAGGCTGTTTCAAAATACATTCGTTTACCAAAAGCTTCACTGCAATGCTACTTAAAAATTGTACAATTTAATTCGAACTAGTTCTGACTTTTTAATGCAACTCAGATAATAAAAATAAACAAGCCTCGTTTCTTTTATCTGAATGAATGAATGAATGAATAGACATTTATTTAACATACATAGATAGTCCAAATAATTAACAATTAAGAAAAAAAACAAATAGTGAGATAATGAAGAAACACAGGTGCACAAAATTACATAGTTATAGGGCGCATTTTTTTAGTAATTTTAAGTTTTTTAAAATAAACGTCTAAATAAATATTTTTTTTCATAAAAATACATTTTGTTACCCAAGATAAGTAGTTACATTTTTGCGGACTATTTATTATTTCATGGTTATCGCCAGGTATTAGGCATACTGTTTTTTTTTATTTCAAAGAAATAGACCCATTATTTTGGAAGAAATCAATACTTTTGTATATAGAGTCCTTAATGAAACATGAAAATCTTAAAATACCAATAAATCCTACAATAATTTTTTATAATTTTTTTTTATATTTTTCTAGTCAATGATTCATGGTCTAGTTTCATCCCCTTTCGGGATTGCACTTTATCCAGGGACACACTGTATAATAGTAATTCAATAACTACATATAAATATTGTTATATAACGTATTGGTGAAAAATAAACCTTATTATTATTATGTCGCTTATATCAAGTGTGCGTGGAGTGTTCCAGCTGAGTCTAATCTCTATTTGCACCATGAAAAATACACAGCTATAGACCAGGGGTCACCAATTAGTTTCGCTCGGGGTCCATTTTAAGAAATGAACTGACATGAGCGGTCCACAGATTTAATAGAAAAAAAATTACCAAGGTAATTACGGAAATTACAAAGGTATTATTAATTACATATCAATGATAAAAGTGTCATTTTTTATTGTTGATTATCTGTGTGAAATTTGGAGTGGAATTGGTGCAAGCTATTGACATTAAATCCTGATGATGTTCATCAGTAAGTCGAGATCGAAATCTATTCTTAACAAAGTTCATCTTCGAAAATGCTGCTTCATATATACATGTTGACACCAACAAAGTGAGATGTTTCAAAGCAAATTTTTGTAGTTCTGGATATTTATTATCACACACAAATTTTATCCAGAACTCTTCACTGGACACTTCAGCATATTTGCGTTTTAAAACTGTGTTTTACTAAAAAATACTGTGGGAGATATATTTTTTTGACCCGCATGCAATGGGTCAGCGGTCCGTATGCGGACCGCGGTCCGCCATTTGGTGACCCCTGCTATAGACCCAGTTTGTGGACTATTGCATTTCGATTTTGGTGGTAATGAGTACCGGGCTATGGAAGAGACTCCGGTCTTCTTCTTAAAGCCTTCTAATTGATTTAAATATGCCCCCCCCCCCCCAAGCAGACCAATATTGGAGCGCAGAGAGTTAGGGAGAGTAAGGGAACGGCTGTGTCTGCGACAGCGATCGAGACGCCGTCGGCTTTGTACTGAAACAGCAAGGGCAATTTTTTTTCTATTTACATTTTTATAGAGTAGTCAATCAGAAGCTCTCCGCGGGAAGGAGGAAGTCACCTACCGATTGACTCAGATACTCACCGGGCATTCGGTGAGTATCTGTGTCGAATAGGATGGGAGGGATCGACACATTGCCACCACTGCGCATCCGACCTCGACTCGGCCCAGACACGCTGGCGGAGTGCCCCGCGTGGGCCTCCGAGCGCCGAGTCTTGGTCGCAGAGATCGGGCGAGATCTGTCTCCGCCGGCATTGACTGCGACAATGCTGGCGGACGAGGGAGGTTGGAGGGCTGTGGCCTCCTTCTGTGAAGCAGTGATGCTCCAGAAGGAGGCCGCCGAGCGGGGTCGGGAGATGGCAAGTTCGCATTATATCACTGCGTTATTTACTAAAGTCAAAATATTGAGCAACGTAACTGTTGAGTCATTAAAATTAAACCCAAGCATTTAAGTAATTCTTAACCTTTGATTTTAATCCGTGAAAAGTCAAATCGGTAACACTTTGTGGAACTTGGTTGTAGAAGACTATACCTAATATAGAGTCTCTATTGCAGCCTGTTGGCCTAACTAAACCTATTTTCATAGATTTTACATGAAAAACAAGTCAATATACCGCCATTAGGAATAAAGTCTAAATCTATCATAGCGGCTCTAATAGCTATGGTGCCAGCAGATGGCACAGTGAGCTGGCCAGCTAGCCAGACCGCACCACTAACCGATTTAAGGGCCAGTTTATTACTGCTACGTACATCTGCGCTTAACTCGTGGACGTCTGTTAACGGACGATATATAAAACCTGCGGTTAACTGGCATCGGGCGAGCGTTAAACGACCGTTTTATTAGTTGGTGGAGCCCGCCCCCGTATTGTGTACACCGAGTTTCTAAATGACAGTTAATACACAGTCTTAAGCACATTTGTTATACGAAAATAGTTATTATTAGATGGGCTTAAGAGTGATATTAAAATGGTAAGCTCAAGTTGACGCAGCTCTTGAATGTATAATATCGGAATTAATAAAAAAAAAAACAATTTTATCGAATTTTAAATTTTATAGAACCTAAATATTTACATGATAAATTCAAGACACATTCCATAGATTAAACACAGTGTTTATAAATGATCATAGATTATATACATGCATATGTATCTGTATCCGACCCTTTATCCATCCAGCGAGAGCCGTGTCGTGTGCGAAGTCAAGGTACTTGCTGGCTTTTACGAGGTTCTCATCATGAGGGATCGACCACACTGATATCAGGTTTATTTCAAACAATAGTCCTGAGTGTGATGATAGAGCGGTCCCGATAAAGCAACGCTCGGCCACTTCCTAAAACTGGCGCTGGTGTGTACTTAGAGCACGGCGTTTCATTTTCGACAAGGCTCCTGGATACTAAATTATGTCTGTGTATATACCTACTGACTGGTGAGGGGGAATGGGAGGCTGTCGCTTCCTTCAGTGATGATGTCATATAGCAGAAGGAGGCAGCGGAGAGAGAGCGGGAAAATGCTGCTGCTCCCCTCCGCTGCAGGCGGGTGGGTGGTAAAAGACGGGCCTAAGCAACCCGCCTTTCATGACCACCCTAGATGTAGGTTGCGCACTGGGTTGGCTCCCGATGCACGCAAATACAGAGTATTCCTATGTCTGGTCGGGTCGTCTTAAGGCGACCTGGAGAAACTGGGTTCTTACTAAGGACAATATGGACATTGGGGTTGGCTTTGTGGGTATGCCCTACGAGGTGAGTCCTTCACACATCTGATGACTAGCCATCATCAGGTATGGTGCGAAAAGCATTCTGTCTTGAAAGTTATGTCTCTGAAAATCTACATTCCCCCAGTTCCTCCGTACCCGCTTCCAATACCTTCCGCCATTACCTTATCCAAGCCGTGCATGTGCAACCAAGACACTCGTGCAGCCAGTCTGCAATACCCGAATGCTATCAAAGTCTTTTGTAGTGACGGCTGTGCGTCTATGGAACAGACTACTGGTAAATATCCGCGAGAGCTCATCCGATACAGTGTTTAAAGTAAGGCTAAAGGAGCATTTATTGAAAGTTTCTAGTTAGTTAACTATAGTTTTATATAAGTAGTATATAATAATATCTTATGTACTTAATTTAGATTAGTTTTTATTTGATATTTGTATATTTAAGCATAATTATATATTATTAGTATTTATTTTATATAGTTTATGTACCCATGTATTTTGTTTTTTTTTTCTCAATCTCTCCCACGTAACAGTATAAGTCACTTGACACCCAGTAAGGTTGGCTGGAAGAGATCCCTTTTAGGTATAAGCCCACCCATGTACACATCCAATCACTGCATATTTTTTTTTACTGTAATGTCTTTTGTGCAATAAAGAATATATATAAAATCCTCGCCATTCGCAAGATGCGAACAACCAGAAATAATATTCCTGGTGAATCCGGGACGGCGGCATACTCGATGCAGATCGACCGTACCGTCCCTTCAGGATATATTTCCTGTAGTTGTTCGTTGTAGGTTATTATTATTATGGTCGTACTCCGTAGTTCTGAGCCAGCAGTGAATGTCACACCGTAGCGAAACAGTCACGTATATCAACCTACAGGTTTACTTACACCCCCTCCCTTGTCCTTGGGCTTAAGATCAGTTTATGAGATTGTGGAGTCGCGGTGGAGATTAAATAAAAAGCAACTGCATTCTGTAAGACGTCATTTACGAATCCAAAGGTTAATGAGATTAAAAATGGCTGTCGTAAACGTAACCCAAGGTAGCCGTTTTTGTTATTATCTTTCTGTTGTGGACTGTTCTTTCGGTTTTCAATATGTATTTCAAAATTATGAGTGTGCTTGTCAGTTTTTAGAGTTCCGTAGCCAAATGGTAAAAAACGGAACCCTTATGGATTCGTCTGTCTGTCTGCCTGTCCGTTTGTCACAGCCTCTTTTTTCCGAAACTATAAGAACTATATTGTAGAAACTTGGTAAGATGTATTCTGTGAATCACATTAAGATTACACACAAAAATAGAAAAGGAAAATAACAATGAATTTTGTTTTTTTTTATATGGGATAGGGCAGCAAACGAGCAAACGGATCACCTGATGGTAAGCGATAACCGTTGCTCATGGACACCCGCAACACCAGAGGAGTCACAGCTCATAACTATCATCTCAACCCCCCTAGGGGAGTCGGGGTAACCGATCGGGACTGTTGTCCCCTACGGTGGTATCATTCGCCACCCGTAACTACGGGTGGGGCGTTGGGGTAGGCCTTTAGCCTGTGGCTTCTAATTTTTACTGGTCTTCTGTTCCTGGTTTTTCGTCTTCGTCGCCGGCGTGTGAGACATCGTAATAAATCAGATGTGGGTAGGCATGGAATTCTGAAAACGCAGTTGGAGACCGACCCTTTACGTCTCAGGTCTCCCGTCCGGCCTTCGCCACACGGGAGGGTCCCAACGACGGAAGATCGGCCCGGAAGGTTGCTGTACGCGCAGTTGAAGGGAAGTATCACAGTAAACACAACCCGAACGCAAGGGTACAGCAGACGATCCTAGAGGACTCACAGATGCGTTGCCGGCCTTATATAAGGGAATAAGGGGGGAAGGGGGGGTTGGGCCTCCGGTACCCTCACTCACTCGGCGAAACACAAGCGCTATTTTACGCCGGTTTTCTATGAGGCCGTGGTATAACTCTGGTCGAGCCGACCCAATTCGTGAGTTCCTCATAGTTAGAAATAAAAAAATACATGATGTATACATGCAAACTTCCACCAAAAATTGGTTTGAACGAGATCTAGTAAGTAGTTTTTTTAATACGTCGTATCTAATAATTATAAATGTTACTTGCTGCTATGGATTCCTTCGTGGGCGATTCCGACTCGCAACATGCAAAAATAGTGTAAAGTTTGTATGTTTTATAATTTTTTGTATATTAAATTACTTTAACTGTCCATTTTATAATTCATCATATTCATATCATCCTTCAATTCATTTCACTTTCTTCGAAACAAAGTATTTGTTTGACATATGTCAATCGTGATGTCATATTTTATTCCAAGTACCAAATAATAAAAGCGGCAACTTTAGTGGTAGTTTTTAGGTACTTATTTATTTCTAATATCAACGAAAAATAATTTCGTGTCACGCCAACATTTTTATCCTGTGTAATAGGTTGAGAGTCGGTGTCGTCGCCTCGGCGTTGGACTACGATTCGGATCGAGGTAATTTCGCCCGTTTGTATCAATAATAATCAGTGCCAAGAATGCCAGCCAGAGTGAAGTTGGTCGCGGGTCTATAGCGCTGTGAAGTTAGTCAGGCTCAAAACCAGGCGTGGCGCACAAAATAGTAAGTGGCCAACGCATTAATACAGTTAGTAATAAAATAGGGTAACGAGGCAATGGTTACTCACAGCACTCTGATATTGGGTGTGGCCTCGAAGGCGCGCTCGTCCACGTGCGTGATGCGGTTGCGACGGAGCAATCTGCAACAAAGGTTTGATTAGTTGTCATAGGACCAGATGACACTTAGGGGTCAGTAGGTTACCTAGGGGTTGTTAAAACTTATTGTTTGTAACCTATTTAATAAGGATACTGGCAGTTTTATTTCAATTTTATTTTTAGACCACGACTTATGACACTTGTCACTCCCCTCTTGTCTCTCTACCAAAATATACCGTTTACTGCTGAATACCTGTAAGTGTTAAAGGATTCCCAAAGTTTTTCCCTGCAGGGGTGAGTCAACACCTTGGGGTGACACCTTGGGGTCAGTCGACACACTGGGGTAAGTTGACACCTTGGGGTAAGTTGACACCTTGGTGTCAGTCAACACCTTGGGGTGAGTTGATATCTTGGGGTCACTCAACACCTTGGGTTATGTTGACACCTTGGGGTAAGTTGACACCTTGGGGTAAATTGACACCTTGGTGTCAGTCAACACCTTGGGGTGAGTTGATATCTTGGGGTCACTCAACACCTTGGGTTAAGTTGACACCTTGGGGTAAGTTGACACCTTGGGGTAAATTGACACCTTGGGGTGAGTTGATATCTTGGGGTCACTCAACACCTTGGGGTAAGTTGACACCTTGGTGTCAGTCAACACCTTGGGGTGAGTTGATACCTTGGGGTCACTCAACACCTTGGGGTAAGTTGACACCTTGGGGTAAGTTGACACCTTGGGGCAAGTTGACACCTTGGTGTCAGTCAACACCTTGGGGTGAGTTGATACCTTGGGGTCACTCAACACCTTGGGGTAAGTTGACACCTTCGGGTGAGTTGATACCTTGGGGTCAGTCGACACGTTGGGCCAGTCGACGGATTGAGTTAGTCACCGCATTAGGAGCGATCATAAAAACGAACAATATAAATTATGCATCACACCGCAATCTTATTTTTCGCAAAATTCACGACTTAATAATAAGTCGTTTCAAACAGAATTTGTAATCAAGTATAAACATTTTATCTTTTATAAGTGTGTAATAAACTATAACTCATGAAAGAGTTCTAGAAACTTTATGTAATCAGAACATGAAATCCATATCGAAAACAAAGCGAACTCAAACCACTGTAGTATAAAACAGACATTACCGTACAACATTAGCAAGCATATATTACATTAGTACCTATTTTAGTTACGCGACGCTGACAGCACGACGCCATTGTTTTTCTCAATTCCCAATCAGATCGGAAGAGACGCCATCGCCAGTGGAACGGGGAGAATCGGGATCTATTTACCCGTTGATTTAGAGCTTACTCGGGAACGGCGAAATGAAATTATTGAACGATGTTTGTTTGTTTATGCCTCAGCAGGAAACGAAGGCACGTACCTACGTCGCGTACCTACTTAAGAAGTCAGCGGAAACGGAAAATATGTAGGCGATAAAAAAGAAAAAGACAGACTGACAGAGCCGTTTTACAGAGTCAGATAATGAATGATTCAATAATGTACAATATACCTTAAATAAAGTATTTGAATAATAAAATGCAAAATTCTTTTTAATTAAGTATTTCAGATACCAGATGCATGTATATACTTTCTGGAACGGTATTGGACATTCTCGATATAAAATACGTATCCTTTGAATACTTTTTATAGATAAGACACTTAAAAATACATTTATTTTAAATGAAAATTTATTTTTTTTGGTCCAAGCATGTTCGTCTATGTCTTCCTCTACTGACTGGGCAGTTCACAGCATCACATATTTGCCTTACAAATTCCTTTCGTCAATCGTCGTTTCGCATCCGTTTTTCGATTTTGGCACTACCTCGTCTTTCACACCGCACTTTTCCCTCATCCCACTATTCGCCAATTTGTCCTTCATTGACGATGACTTCGATCTTGCTTTTATCCTTCTTTTGCCGTACCCAGAATTCCAGACGCTTATTTTGACGTGACAACGTCTATTAAATTGGTACGGCGTGGAGTCATTCTCGAAAACACCGTAACGGCCGAATCTGACGCCACACGGAGCCACGCACATTACTCATAATAATTAATTTATGTATAACTTCAGAAGCAGAAAATTTAAACAAACTATTAAATAAAAATATAAATGTTATACATTACTTTATTTTACATAATTTCATTGCACCCAGAAAAAATTACCATGTAATAGACGTTGTCACGTTCAAATATCGGCAGTAGACGGAGTTCTACAGACAACCAATTTTTTGACCAGGTCTGACTGACAATGAGGTCATTTACTTTTCATTCAATGGCAAATCTTTTTTCAACCGGCTTGTAAATATATTTTTTAATTTCCAGTTATATTCGGTTAAAACAATAATAAACATGATGATTTACTGAACTCAGTTATTTGTATTTCTATTCTCGCAACAAAACAGCATTCCTTTCTGACCCATTCTACAATGGATCGCACAACGACTTCATCTCGTAGGTGGCTATTAACGTGATGTTTGATGGCCAAAGATCCACTTCTGAAAATCTTTTCTTCCCGATTCGAGGATAGTGGGAGCGCGCGGCAATTATAAGGGTCGCATAAATTTCGTTTAATGTCTTCCGTCCTCATTCTGGGGGCACTAAAACTTTATTTATTTTATTTGTTTGGCATAAAAAAAAACAAATTCCCGAAGTTTCCCAATGGAGGACAGTATTGCTGAATGAGGAGCCAAGTTTGGTCGTTGTGGCTAGTTGAGCGATGGGGCGGGCCGCCTGTCATATGTTCGATACGATATGGGATTGCTGGATGATCTTTACCAAATATTTTTTGATACATCCCAAAACAATAACATTATATTTTCAAACACAGATTAAATAACACGCGTACTTACATAATTATTTTACAATCAGAATGTTACATTATCGCTGACGGTTATAAGCTTTTCATATATTTTTGTGCGAGAAAATATTTCTTTCTTATGAGAAATTTGATAATTACTGGCTCAATTTCCAAAATTCCGTCACCATTAGAAGGTATTTTGGAATTTGTACCGCGGGGAAATATCTATTTCTCACTCATGAGAAGCAGGGGCGTGCCGCTGGTTTTAACTTATAACGTAAACGTACAAAAACATTAATTTGATCACCCAATAAGAACAGAACAGAAGAAAGAAACACAGGCTAAGCGCGGCCGTGTGTGGGGCTCTCCGGTCTGAGGGACCGGCCTACCCACTAAAAACCCCCCGGTGTTCTCTGGGCCCATATCTGGGAGCATGTGGCGGGGTGCGCTTTCGCGATTCTACCGCCACGAGGGTAGTTTGTGACGACAACCGATCCGGACACACACTACAAGCGAGAGTTCTATTAATAAAGGAGATGTCCTCTTATTACAAGGAGGTTGGTTTTTTGTGATCAGCGTTAACTAACAAACACCAAACTACATTAAATTGAAAGCCAAAAAAATATGAAGTATGAAACAAATAAAATAAATATTTTTACCACCCCCAATTATTTTTGAATAAATAAAACATGTTTATAAGAAATATTTCATATGGCAACACCTTAATGATGTTTTTATTAATCTGTGACTACCGGTATCTTACTCTATGTTTGATATTTTCCGTTGAGTTGAATCATAGAATACATTTAATCTATGATTTTACTCTGTCTGATCATAATCATAAAATCAAAACTATGACATTGACAGCAGGTGCCTGATTTGTCAGTTGATTTTTTATTAATATTTTTTTCTGGCTCTAGATAACATACATTAAGTAACATAGCAGTCCCTATATTTTATTAGTTAAAAACTTCTCAAAATTAGAAATATTCGGTTCATTAAAGCAATTATGTATGTATTTAGATTTTTAAAAGGCTTGTTGATATTTTTTTTAAGCAATGTGTAATTATTGCATTAAAGACATTTCATTTTTTATTATACTAGAATACGAATTATTAAAAATCGGGGGTCTTGAAAATAACATGACTTACGGCGATTACTTTCTTTTAGAGCCTTCTATCCAAATATATCAAATTTACCCGAGTTAGTTACTATAAACCAATATGGGACATCTCCTTTGTTTTGTTGTTATTTTAAAGGAACCTTAGTAAAAAGTCAATGAACTGTTAATTCGTTTTATTAATAGAAACCGCGCAAATTTAACCACTCGATAAATCTCGCCAAACAAACTCATGATATATTAATTTCCCCGTGTCCTATATCATATGTTGACATGATGTTAGATCATGTAAACATATACAAGACCTTGATAAGGTGCACAAACGAGGGGTAGATTATCCTTAATTTTATTGATAAAAACAAAAGGAAAATGAAATTGATGTCTTGGTTTTGAAAATATTGCTCTTGTTGATAAGATCGTCACTGCACAAGTGTTATGTTCGCTAGAAACATGATTTTTAGGGTTCCGTAGCCAAATGGCAAAAGATTCGTTTTTCTCAAAAAAATACGTAAAATTTTTACAAATTTATTCTTTTATTAACTTTTTCGTGAAATTAGCCTTTACGATTTTAATGTTGGTTAATGATAATTTTAATTGAGATTATATTTCTGCAATTTTTAACAAGATGGGTCATTTTTCTAAAAAAATATAACAATTTTATCAATAAAACATAAAGGGCAATCATTTTAAAACCATGGCATCCATTTCTATCGATTTTTGTTACGAGGGCTGCACTAAAGGTAACGGGAATGCAATATTTCCACTATTCCTGTAATATTAAAAACTATTTAATAAAAACTCATTGGTTTTAAAAATCGAATACCATTTATTTTCTTAAAAAAAACAGATTCTCGATCTTCTGACAAGGTCTTGTTGAACATGTTTAGTCGTACTATCGACAATATAAAGCATAATTTCAACCCCTGCTCGTTTGTGCACCTTATTAAGATTCACACTGTATAATATTATATAAACATATATAACAAACATATATAATAGACATATAAATCAAATGTTGTCGACGTGCACCAGAAATAAATAAGTGAATGCATATAAAAACGTTCCCGCGTTCGGCCCGCGGTTATTATTAGATTTGGGGCGAGTCTTGCCATCTGGTGGCTCCATGTTGCCCATACAAATATACATTCACATTTGCGGCAATCGCGAATGACGCCAGATTTGTGACCTCCATTCGTACATCAGATTTAATTTTAATAACCGATAGATATTTTATTACAAATCCAGAGAGAAACTTGCAATTGCAAATGGCTTTATCTAACTACTTAATAATTTGTGGGTATTTGTTCTTGATTTATAATATTTTTTATGTAATACTAGCTGACCCGGTGAACTTCGTACCGCCTAATTATTGGAGGCATATTTAGTAAGTCACAAACACACGACACAATACTTTTTTAATTTTATTGAAATTTGTTGCTTTTAGATTTTTAGGAATATTAAAGAATTATAGTATAGGTGCACAGCAAAGAGGCGTTTACATTTCAAGTGACATTTTACCATAGACAATTTTTTTTGAATGAATACTGACAAATATTTACACTATAACTATAAATAAAAATATTTTTGAGAGTTAGTAACACTGTAAGGTTGGCACCCATCAAATATCCCGTCAACACATTAATTATTTTTATATTTTGAAATTTAAATACACGATGTTATAAGCAAAGTTGATATTATGTTGTCGATTCAAAAGTCTTGTTTTAATGCGTTCTTCAATTCGAGTGGAACTGAGAGTACAAATACCGTCAAATGTTTGACAGAAAGTAAGTGATCAACTTTTATATGGGAAAATGAAATTGTCGTCTTACTCTATCTTACTCGCAATTTTTCCGTTTGCTCACCGTTTAGACCTACCCTGGACTACGACAAACATTTTAAAACCAAAATCAGCTCAATCGGCCCAGCCGTTCTCGAGTTTTAAGCAGACTAACGAACAACAATTCATTTTTATTTATATAGATATTGATAAGCAAAGATACTGCTACAATAATAGCAAGTGGCTCTCTGCGGCTCTAACAAACCCATAATGTTCCTTGTTAATGCGTGGCATAAGATGTAAAATCACATTAAAAAAAAACTTGTCGTTCCAACGTTATGGTTGAGAAAACCTCGTGGTTCGTTCATGGCGAAATGTGTCTTTGGCGAATCTTTCTACAACACATCTCCAGAAAGTGTCACTGCTTTGTCTTGTAATTTTAAAGCCCTTGTTAAAAATACTCTAATGAATACAGGGCATACAAGATTAATGATTTCGCAAATTATGAAACTGCTTGAATTTAATTTTTATGGCATATAGTTGTGCCATGACTTCGTCCGCGTGGAATCGTAATTTTAGGTAGCATTTTTAATGACTGACAGTGTTATAAACTTAAGAGTAGACAAATATAATTAGAAAGCTTCGAACATAAATAGCATTTACGTAAAAAACAATTTGAATACAAATCAAAATAAAGCTACTATGTTGTTGTTGTAATTGATTTCTCAATATTCCCGTTAGATAAAAACAAGCTAGTGTTCCTTATAATATCTAGGGTTAATAAGAAATTATTTAACATATGTCTCATTAATAAACGTAACATTTTGTAGTGGGCCTATTCTCCATACAAGAAAAAATTATCTCCTTTTCATTAAAATTCATTTAATTGTTTTTACGCGATAGAGTGACAAACATCCATACATAAAGTTTCGCGTTTATATTAGTAGGGGTTATTTATTTATGATTATGTATTTAAGACACACCTTTCAGTTCCGTTATATACATACCATACTTATAATATTTAGTTATATCTAATATATATATATATATACTAGCGACCCGCCCCGGCTTCGCACGGGTGCAGTGAAAAAATGGTTATGGTGGGTTATCCCTAAGAGATAGACATATAACATCGCGGACTTTTTTGTGGATTTTTGTAAGTTGTACAATACTGTAGTACATTATTTTGGTCTATCTCGTAGGGTTCAGCCAGCGTTTGCAATATAAGCGCAAAAAAACGTGCTTATTTACGACATCACATTAGAAACCTTTAAATTTATCAGTGTTTCCCTACTATATTATGCATTTATTATACATACAAACCTTCCTTAAGAATCACTCTATCTATTAAAAAAAACCGCGTCAAAATCCGTTGCGTAGTTTTAAAGATCTAAGCATACATACGGACATACAGCGAAAGCGACTTTGTTTTATACTATGTATTGATATTACATTTATGTGTATCACTGTTATACGTCAGGAGGTCGAGCCTGCATAATATATTTCGTGTTCGCATCGCACAAGATGTGCAATTCGCTTTAGAAAGAAAGAAAATATTTTTATTGAGACAACAAAAACAACAAACTGAACGGGTATCAAATGCATTAAAATTGCTTCAAATGGCCCCAGCTCAGCATGTTGCTAACCTTGCGGCTAACGCTGATCTTCCGCTGGTACCGAACTTAATTCTATAATATATTATGTGTAACTTATTTCTATAATTAATTAAGTATGTATATTTGAATAACATTAACATTAGTGTTCCTGTGTTTAGCAACATTTGACCATAGATGTCTGTTGACGCATAATATATTTGCTTTTCAGTTTAAAGCATAATAAAACAATTTACTTTCTATTATGCTTTAAACTGCATAGCAAAGGAGATGTCCTATATTGGTTTATAGTAACTAACTCGGGTAAATTTGATATATTTGGATAGAAGGCTCTAAAAGAAAGTAATCGCCGTAAGTCGTGTTATTTTCAAGACCCCCGATTTTTAATCATTCGTATTCTAGTATAATAAAAAATTAAATATCTTTAATGCAATAATTACACATTGCTTAAAAAAAATATCAACAAGCCTTTTAAAAATCTAAATACATACATAATTGCTTTAATGAACCGAATATTTCTAATTTTGAGAAGTTTTTAACTAACAAAATATAGGGACTGCTATGTTACTTAATGTATGTTATCTAGAGCCAGAAAAAAAAATCAAGTGACAAGTCAGGCACCTGCTGTCAATGTCATAACTCAACGGAAAATATCAAACATAGAGTAAGATACCGGTAGTCACAGATTAATAAAAACATCATTAAGGTGTTGCCATAATGAAATATTTCTTAAAAACATGTTTCATTTATTTAAAAATAATTGGGTGTGGTAAAAATATTTGTTTTATTTGTTTCATACTTCATATTTTTTCGGCTTTCAATTTAATGTAGTTTGGTGTTTGTTAGTTAACGCTGATCACAAAAAACCAACCTCCTTGTAATAAGAGGACATCTCCTTTACGTATTGCTATTGTTTGCTTATCGCTCCGCGAACCTGTTTCTGCGACTAGAACGCTCGTTGTCCGCGGCGACCGGCGACCAGCTGCCAGACCAATAGCCTGCACCTTTTTTTTTTATGTTAGGAAAATGCGTTACGCATACCCCGCGGCTCGGGAACACCGCGGGGTTATGTCGGACTCTCCGCGCGCTTGGGGGCCGAGTGCCAGCCAAGTGCGCGGCCAACGACTAAAAACCTAACAATGCCCCTCACTGACGCCTTGCCGCGAGAGCTTCGATCGTCGGCGGGTCCTCCCCCCATAAGATGAGGGGGGGGCACGCCAAGGGGAACTGCATCGCAGCGTGACAAGGTCATGGGAACTCGTGAGAATACTTCCATGACCAATCAAATCAAAATCAATCAAATCAAAATAATATTTATTCAACATAGACCTTTACAGGCACTTATTGACGTCAACAAACAAAACAAAAAAAAAAAAAGCTTAAATAAAAAAAAAAACAAAAACCTTGTCCGTACGTACAAATAAGGAAAAAAAAAAGAAAAAATATATTGACTCGACACCTGTTCGGAAATTGGGAGAGCCTTCTCGAGAAGAACAGGCAAGAAACTCTGAAGGTCTATTTTTTATCTCCTCTTTTCAATGTTAATAATTATAATAATATAATATAAAAATACAATATAGTATAAGATACAATCGTACCTAATACGATTACAGTCGTATGTATGTTTACATACACATATAAAATAATACAATATTATAAATAATGTTGTTACCAAAACATGGCTCTATGAATAGTGTCCCTATTCCCAAATAGTGTGATCATTTAGATAGTCACTTACTTTATAATAACCTTTACTCATGAGTGTATTTTTGATATGGATTTTAAATTTATATAAAGGCAAATCAATGACACTTTGCGGAAGCTTGTTAAACATAGATATACATTTCCCCAAGAACGAACAGCTAGTTTTATGGAGTCTGAACATTGGATAGCCTGCACCTAGCTCGGACGTAACCAATACATTTTACTATTGACATGCAAAAGGTATTGTTTCTATCGTACACCTTCTGTAAAAACCACCACGGGAAATATTAATACATTCCCACAACCAAAGACACTCGAAAATTGTAAACATAACTAGCGCGTGAGAAACTCAATGGCAGTTTTTATATTGCCGTAAAAACAAAAGGGCTTTTATGGAAATCGGAAAACGAGTGATCGTTATATTGGGCCCTTAACGATTTCCTTTCGGAAGTTTCGATGAGTTATGCCATCTTCCAGCGCGGCGGAATTACTCGGTAGTGGCTTAATACGGTGCAGTATAACTGTTTATGGCGTCGTCAAGCAAATGGATTGACGCTACGAGCGCCGCGGAGGGAGGGCGCGCCGTAAACACGCGCGTATGATGATCCGCGCGCCGTTACCGCGCGAATAATGCGCCCTGCCTACTGGGACTGGGGTGGCTTTGGAAACGGTCAAAGTTATACAGTGGTTATTGGTTCAAAGCATCGCGCGCGAACTGGGAGAATTCTCTCTTTCCCCATGGGATCTTAGGATCTAACTAAATGTGCGAGATGTTTGATACTTCAACAGCGATGAGAGCGCCTAGACAACATGCCTTTCTATTTTCGTAATCGCATCGCTAAAATAAAAAATGTATGGTATTGACATTACCGATTGCTTGACTTACATCAATACCATTGTAAATGATAAATCTTGTTATAGATAAATAAAATTTGTTCGAAGTGACCGCCATTATTTTGAGGCATGCGATTGCTCTCAATCAATGTTGAATGGCTCTTAATATCATATCTCTGTCGTTCCGTATCTCTTCAGCTGTAGCCATAATCCTCTGAAGGGGCTGCTCTCTGGTGTTTGGAACTTCCCGATAAACTTTCTGTTTTAATGTTCCCCAAAGAAAGAAGTCCAGAGGAGTCAAGTCTGGTGAACGAGGCGGCCAGGCGATCGTGCCGCCACGTAGACCCGTTTCTTAACTATTTGCCTGTTTAGCGGTACTTATTTTTATTTACAAGCTCAACTCATTGCCAGTAAATTAAAACAAAAAAAAATGATATGTCAAGGGCCCGGAATTTTAGGTAGAGCCCAATAACTAAAAAAAAAAATAGATAATTTTACCTAGTTTTCCGTCTAAATCAAAGGATTTTGTTTAAAATAAAGAATTTCTTAACAAATTTATTGTTAAATGCTAGCACAGCTCAATTAACTTTGGAAATAAGGCTACTTTTGTGTATGTAGACCAATAAAATCGTAAAACAGCAGATTTAATAACTCCTTAAAATACGAGAAATAAAATTATATAATAGCTCTCATTCATAGGGGTGAGGGATGCGACCGCCATTTGTATAGGTTTTTGTCGATAAAACTTAACATACAACACGTTGGTAAAGTATCGGAAGTCCGATCCCTAACACACTGTATAGAGTAACTATTGAGTTGAAATTAAAATTATACACATTGTCGAGTCATAACTATTGAGGCCATCTCCAATAATACATTAATATTAATTAGTGTTTTCAATAAACAGCTTAAATGCATTATAGTCAGTTTGTTTTCGCAACACGGCCGTTCCTTGCGGCTGTATCGACACGCGCTGCATTCCACACTGCATGAGTTGGCACTGTCTCCGGTGTCGGTTCGATCCCGACCACATTCCACGAGCGGCGTCTGCTTTGCTTTCAGTAAATTATGTTGCATTTGCTGAATTATGGTGCGAACATATGAAATCGAAGCAAAGTCGAATGAATCTTCATTGAACATATGCACTTTATTAGTCACGAGCTACGAGTACATACATAATCTTATACGTGAATACGTACAAGAAAAGAAATATGTCACGGAATTTGAAATAATTTTTTTTTATATTTCTAAAATAGTATTAAAATAAAATAGCTACCATGGGTTACATTCGTAACATTTTTTTTTCCTCAGGAGAGGAGGCTGGGAATCCATCATGGATACCAACGCAACAGGCAAGCAGGGATGCGTTGATTATGTCGGACTCCTGTGCTGACGAGGCGGCTCGACTACACAAGACCTACCGACTAAACTCAGCCTAGCTTTTGTATATTATCATGTATCCTAACATCATTCGTGTACATTGTGTCTGTGTTGAAATAAATAGTACATTATGGTACAAGTGTGTAATGTTGGTGATTTCCGCTGAGGGCGCATTGAGGCCCGAGCGTCAGGCGAGGGTCTTAAGGAGCCGAGGACGGTAATCATCAATACACACGTGTATCATACAACGTTTTCAACACACTTCTGAATAAAATATACTTAAATAAAAAACCATTTTCTTCATAAATTGTATTTGCAGACATCTTAATTAATAACTAACTAAAATAACTTCAAATGAGAAAACGACGCGAGTTGTGAAAAATGTTTCGTAATGGCGGGAAAAATTAATCAGTTTTCCTATGGCACGCGCATCGGCCATAGACTAATAAATTTCGTAATGGCGGGAAAAAATTAATTAGTTTTCCTATGCGCGCGCATCGGCCATAGACTAAAAAATGAGGTTTCTTTTTTTGGGCTTTTCGCGGATAGCTTTTTAGCGCAAATGTAAGCGTAACTCAACCAATAATATTTAAAAAAAAACGATTACTCACTCGTGAATAATAGTAATGAAAAAGTCACAGTTTGATTATAGGTGTCATTATGTGCCTAATTGCCATGGGATTAGAGCCACTTTATGAGGAAGTGTGTTGAAGAAGGTTTTTATTATTATTGTCGCTTATATCGCACACGTCTTTATAAGACACGGTCCTTTATAAGGCGTGCGCGGGGACACAGATCCAACGCGTAGATGCCATTTAAGCGAAATTTAATGAAAGTGTGCGTGGAGTGTACCAACTGGGTCTAATGACTATCTGCACCATGAAAAATGTAGCTATAAAGACTATACCCAGTTAGATGCACAGAAATTATTTGCATTAGCGGTCAAAATGTTTTTGGACTATTGCATTTCAATTTTGGTGGTAATGAGAATCGAACTATGGAAGAGACTCCAGTCACCTGCCTTCTCAAAGCCTCCCAATTGATTTATATATGGCAGGTGGTGACTCGCCGCCCTCTAAATGGGCCCCCAAAAAAGCAGACCATTATTGGTGAGAAGGGAGCAACATTGGTGTGAACGGCTAAGGGTTTAAGAGGAGTGTCTGCGACAGCGATCGAGACGCCGTCGGCGTTATGACATATGAAGTATAAAACTTCCACGCATTGAGCATCTGCTCTTGCGACTCCACTCTGTGGGGCTAAGGCAAGACAGAGGCGGGTGGCATACGCCCCTCTGAAGCACATCGGTACCCTCGGTGACGCAACTCACCGACAGCTCGCCACAAGCTGGCCTAAGGGAGACTGACTGCACTGATGAGGCATTTATATCGTATGACCTAAGGCCCTAGAAAGTGGAAGCAAGTTTTACATGGACTTCTTGTTTTACATGGAATTTTATTTCTCCTACCACCTACTGGGAAAGTAATCAAGTCTGTGTCATTTTCCTAGTAGTTATTATGGAGTTAGTGAACAAGTTGTTATTATGGGGACAAGTTTTGATAGGAGAGGACAAGCTAAGGCTTGACTTTGGCAAGACGTAGTCTTCGATGGAAGAGCCTTCAGTTACACTTTTAAAAAGCATCCTTTTAAAGTCAGTTTAAGTTGCTATAAAGCAGGCATCACTACGGAAACACAACAGCATAATGGAGGCTTACCTAATGGAGGTCGTAAAGCGTGGGGTAATAAAGTGTAGCGACCGCTTAAACTGTCCGTTTGTATCGTTCATCCATCACAACGGGAATTATGTTTGCATTATGTTCATAATTAGAAGCTTTTATTTAGATGGTGTTTTCCTTGTCGATTGGTTGATCTGTAATAAGGCTCTTTATAAGTTCTAAAAAAGTCAGGGACTGCGTATGTCTATGTTTCTTTCAAGATTGACTCACTATAACATAGTTCTTTCAGTAATCAAATATGCGATTGATTTTTTATCAACATAATATTCATCCATATTTAAAAAAATACGTTAGTATACACAACTATTTAGTTGTGAATAAAATTGTATTTTACAATTTTCTATAACGCAGGCGACGCCGCGGGCACAGTTAGTTTAATATGCTATTATTCTTTATTAACGTCTTCCCACACTAGGATTTTTATCCTGTGTCGTGGGTGCAGTTACAAACAGAAATCTCACATGCACAAACATCCAGACTGGAACAAATTTTTGTAGGTCTGTCGCGTAGAGGAAGGCTACGGCTTGGGAGGGTTCTTAGTAGTCAATGCTCAAACTACAGTTGGCTGCTTGAGGTTGGTTTATTTAAACGATTTTACAAAAGGTATAAGTAATAAGAAAAAGTAAAGTCTAAACAATATAAAAAAACTATTGTAGAAAAACTATAAAATACATTGGTTCTCTATGTCCGATAGAAAATTTAAATTATGCGAACTTACCCTACAGCATTCCGTGTAGGACTCTTTCTTGAAATTTTTAATAAATCAATATAATTTCCAATATAATAAACAGGTAGTATTTTATGACATTGTATATAAATTATAAATTTGATTCGATTTGTACAAAAGCGAAACATAGAGTGAGTCAGCCTAGCTTATCTTGCTTTGGCAGATGACATATTTCGAATTGTGACTAACAACCAAAATCATAAACGAAAGAAATAAACCGACCAGGATTCTCATGAGGATTCCTAATATCATAGACAATGCTTACCGATGGTGAACCATAGGCAACATAAGACATGTAACGGCTACACCGTTACAGGTCATACAAAATATCTGTCCCGTGCGGGAATTGAACCCGCGACCTGTTGCGTAGAAGCCGATTACTCGACCACTGCACTAAACGTGTAATCAAAATATCCTAATAAATTGTAGCCTATATGTTATCCTGATATAAGCTATTATAGAAGCTATTATTGATGTATAAGAAGATCCACGCTATTATTAAGAGAATGACGAACTTTTTACAAAACTAATATTTAATAGAAAACTTTAGAGGGTAATTTGAAAAGCGCTCGATTTGAAAAGTTCACTCGTCGACTAACGGCCGTTTTCAATAACCTATCTATCCTTTGTTTTTGCTACTAAAGATAGTAAAATCTATCCTTATGCCCTAACTTACGTTTCAATAACCTACTGATGGATAGCGTCGCCTACCGAAGTTACCTATCCATCGTCGGGAGGACGGATAGCTTACTAGAGATAGGGACGCTCATACAAATCTGACGTAACTGCATTTCAAAAAAGTTTCAACTTACTCTCCGATAGGCGGAGCTATCTCTAGTGACGACATTTGGCTATCTGTCAATATCGGTGTCACAGATAGGCTTCGAAAAAATTAACTATAATAATATTATAACTTTAATTAGATAATGGAGAACTACAGTAGTGATGATAGTGATATGGAATTAATGAATATGATAATAGAGTGTGATGAAGACAGTGACATTGATACCGATTTCGAATCGCTGCAATGAGATGTACTAGATGTATTCAATCAATCAATCAAAATCAAAATAATATTTATTCAACATAGACCTTTACAGGCACTTATTGACGTCAACAAACAAAACAAAAAAAAAGCTTAAATAATAAAAAAAAAAAACAAAACCTTGTCCGTACGTACGAATAAGGAAAAAAAAAAGAAAAAATATATTGACTCGACACCTGTTCGGAAATTGGGAGAGCCTTCTCGAGAAGAACAGGCAAGAAACTCTGAAGGTCTATTTTTTATCTCCTCTTTTCAATATTAATAATTATATAATATAATATAAAAATACAATATAGTATAAGATACAATCATACCTAATACGATTACAGTCGTATGTATGTTTACATACACATATAAAATAATACAATATTATAAATAATGTTGTTACCAAACATGGCTCTATGAATAGTGTCCCTATTCCCAAATACTGTGATCATTTAGATAGTCACTTACTTTATAATAACCTTTACTCATGAGTGTATTTTTGATATGGATTTTAAATTTATATAAAGGCAAATCAATGACACTTTGCGGAAGCTTGTTAAACATAGATATATATTTCCCCAAGAACGAACAGCTAGTTTTATGGAGTCTGAACATTGGAACGGCAAGTTTATTTTTGTTTCTAGTATTCACATTATGTAGATCACTGTTTTTATTGAATTTATTATAGTTTCTATATACAAAAACTAAATTATCATATATATATTGACTAGCTAAAGTTAAAATATTAATTTCTTTGAACAATTCTTTTAGGGATTCTCTAGCCCGTAAACAGTAAATAGCACGAATCGCTCTTTTTTGTAAAAGGAAAATACTTTCAATGTTAGCCGCTGATCCCCATAGCAGCAGTCCATAGGACATAACACTATGAAAGTAGCTGAAATAAACAATTCTTGCCGTTTCAACATTAGTTAAAAGTCTAATCTTTTTTACTGCGTACGCCGCTGAACTAAGTTTGATTGCCAAAGTTTCAATATGTGGATTCCACTGTAGTCGTGAATCTAACGTAATGCCTAAGAATTTAGTATTATTTACCAAGTCAATGACATCACCATTCATATTTAAACGAGTATCAACCTGCCTTACATTGGGCAAAGAGAATTTGATACATTTTGTTTTCTTAGAATTTAAAGACAAATTATTAGTTGTGAACCAATACAGAACTCTCGAGAGAGCACTATTTACATCGTCATAACATTCCTTTTGTCTATCAACTTTGAATAGTAAAGAAGTATCATCTGCAAACAATACTGTCTCACACGATTCTGTAATGTAGTAAGGAAGGTCATTTATATATATTAGAAACAGTAGAGGACCCAATATTGATCCCTGGGGAACCCCCATAGTTATAGGCGAGCTAGCAGATTCTGATCTATTAATAACGACTTTCTGCAATCTGTCTGATAAATAAGATTTTAAAAGGCTAACAGCTCCATCCGAGACACCATAATGTCTAAGTTTACTTAAAAGCGTTTCATGACTCACACAGTCAAACGCTTTGGAAAGGTCGCAAAACACTCCAATTACATCTCGCTTGCCCTCCCATGCGTCAAAAATATGATTCATAGGTGCAGTTCCGGCATCGGTAGTGGATCTACCTTTGGTAAAGCCGAATTGGCTTTCATGCATGAATCTGTTTGTTCTCAAGTGACCTATTAGTTGATTGTAAATAACTTTCTCGAAGATTTTGCTGAAAGTAGGTAATATGGATATAGGTCTAAAATTTGAGGGATCTTTTTTGTTACCCGATTTGAAAAGTGGTATTAATTTACTATATTTCATTAGATCAGGAAAGATACCCTCATCAATACAAGAATTAAAAATTTGTGCTAACAATGGGGCTAATTCATCGATGACAGATTGAATTATGTGAGTTGATATACCCCAGAGATCTTCAGTTTTCTTCTTGTTAAGTAAACGGAATGTTTTCTTAATTGAAGAAGCATCAATATGGCTAAATTTAAATGATTGACTGCACCTATTCACACTTGACTCGAGGAGGTGACGGCTAAACTAGGAGATGAGTTAAGATTACTGGTAGTTATAGCAGGAATTTGAGAAAAATAATCAACAAATGCATTCGCAACTGCATCGTCCGACTTGATAGTCTTATTATTAATTTCTAAAGAGAAAGAGTTCCCAGAGCTTCTACTTTTTCCCGTTTCCTGATTTATTATAGTCCATGTAGTCTTAACTTTGTTCTTTGACATATTTATTTTATTTGATATGTATAAAGATTTAGCACATAAACAAACATTTTTAAAAGTCTTTGAGTATTTTTTTACATAATCTAAAAAGGCAGGGTCGACAGAAGTTGTTTTTAAAGCATATAATTCAAAAAGTGTTCTCCTGCTTTTATATATGCCTGGAGTAGCCCAGTCACTAAATTTCTTTTTGTTGTTTAATTTTACAACCTTTTGTGGGAACATATTGTTGCTTTCCATTCTTACTAAATTAAATAAATTATTATATAAATTATTAGCATCTCCACCAACAGTAGGCAAAGATGTAATTTGAGATGTTATTTTTTTTTTAAATTTACATAACCTTCCCTGGGATATAGGTCTACAAATCAATTCAGTTTTAGGGCTAACATGATGGTGCTCAATACAGGCTAGTTCCACTATGGTCAGAGTTAATGTAGTTTATTACAACAGATTCAATTACTTTACAGTTACAAAAAATATTATCTAAGCAGGTAGCTGATGTGGGTGTTATTCTAGTTGGCTCGTTAAATACGTGATGCAGATCAAATGATTTATATAAATTAATAAACCTTTGGGACAGAGGTGATATATCTAAAAATTAATGTTAAAATCTCCACATACAATTACATTCTTATTTTTCCTGCACACTAATTGCAAAACATCCTCCATGGTGGATTCAAACTCTATATAGCTTCCAGATGGGGGCCTATAGATACACACTATAATAAGATTGTTAAGCTCCACACACGATATTTCAATAACTCTTTCAATGGAAAGTGATACAACATCTTTGCGTTCTTTATAATGCAATACATTGTTTAATATGATTAAAGACCCCCCTCTTATTGCAGATTGTCTAATATATGAGGTTACAATACTATAATTATTATCAAAGGTGATTAATTCATAGTTCTTAAGCCAATGTTCGGTAACACACAATATATCAACTTTTTCACATGTTAACAACAAATTAATTTCTAAATCTTTGCCAGAATGCCACCTATGACTAAAGATTGTCTCATCTTTAGTCATAGGTGCTGCTTTCGTTGACTGAAAGAAAAGCAGTCTATTATACTATTATTACCTTGAACGAATTGCAAAAGTATCGTAAATCCAGATACTTACAGAACTCATTTTTTCCACTTTTGCTTATATTTTATATCAAAAACATGTAATACACACAAATTGGCGGCAACAAATTATCTGTCAGTAATGTTCGAATGACATCACGAAGTGAAAATGACGATCTAAGAATTTTGTTTTTCAATTATAGTAACATTGTATGCACTTTTTACAACATAATATTTAAATATAGAATACATCAATAAATTGTACATATGTTTTAAACGTACTAAAGCTTTATGGTTAGCAACGAACAAAACGTTCTACAGGGCTTGGATAGACGAGAGGGCATAAAGCTATCCTTAGTTAGACAAAGATAGATAGCTCGTATCTTTGATTGTGAAACGCAGACTACAGATAGATAACAGCTTACTGCTAATCGGAGATAGCAATTTATCTTTGATCTTAGATAGGTTATTGAAAACGGCCGTAAGTAAATGAGACTAGAAGACGCCACGAAGCCTCCGAGCTCGAGAGCGCTCGGATAAATTCGGCTGCTGTCGAACGCTACATAGCACACGTAGCGCCATCCGTTTTTCGTTAGCAATAACGCGCAAAAATGACGGACAGCAATGGCCGGGTCAATAGTTTGCACTCGCTTTTATACCCTCAGTAGACATATTTTTTTCATATCTTCTACACTATATTATTGTAAAGTTTCATTAAAATTCTTTCAGCAGTAGAATAACAAGCATCCCTCCATACAAAACTTTCGCGGAATGCAGAATCTAGAAATATAGGAAACCCAACTTAGTGACTATATCTTACAAAAAAGTCCAACTCCTATGTCCTATGTAGAGCCATTCGGTCCAGCCCAGAGCTGTCCGTCGTACTGTGGGACTACCTCGCTTCACCCGCCCTTAGCAATTATGCAAATGACACTCAGAGCTTCGCTCCACGGGCCTACGCTCAGCGGCTCATAGACCTTGACAAATAGGATTTTCCAGCGGCATTAATCCGCGCAACTCTTGATGGCCGCATTACTTGCTCACTCGCACGATCTGATCCCGCGGCCAGGCTCGGCGATGAGAAATCACAGCTGGTTCAGTTCGGGTCAAGTATTCGCCGAAGTTTTGCAATAATAACAACAAGCTTTTATTTAATAGCGCTAAAAAGAAAATAATAAACTTTTACACTGATTTAGTGTATGATGATTTAGTGTGTGATTTACTGTTGACTTATAACGTCATTACAAATTTGTCGCGAGATTTAAGTATTCGTATTTATTTGCTGCTTATTAAAATCTTAAAACTAAGAAAGTAAATTGTTTTTAGTTTGTGGTAGAGTTTGACGTCAATAAGTGCCTGCAAAGGTCTATGTTGAATAAAGAATTTTTGAATTTTGAATTTTGAATTTTGAATTTTTAAATAATTCTTTGTCAAAATATCGATTTATTTCAATATATCGTATGGCAACTATCGCATAATTCGATATATCGATATAAAAAGAGTATTTATTTATTTCATTTTATTTGGAAAACTAACAGTACTTAATAACTATTTAACATCTACTTATAATACTACGGACTATTTACGAGTTTTCGCATATAAATAACTAACTTAAAACTTGAATGCTATCTTAATAATTACTAGGAACATTATGGACAATATGTCTAAACTGAGCAAATCTGGATGGAGCTGAGTTAAACAGATCTAGATCTTGTATATTTCCTAACTCATTCACCGAGTTAGCGGCTCTCACGAAAACCCTTCCGATAATTGGTGTCGCTGTAAGGTACAAAGAGCGGGCATTGTAATCTAGCAGACCTACTGGGGACCTAAAGTTGTAATTTATCAAGGAGATACAGGAGTCTATTCTAGACTGTGCTATTTTTACTAAGGATGTAATGTCGCCTATTTTTCTGCGTATACAAAGAGGGAGTAAGTGCTGTCTTTTACATCTAGCCTCGTAACTGTCATCGTATTTTTTACATTTAAATTGTAAATATCTTGTGAATTTACGTTGTATTGTTTCCAATCTACTTATATATTTGTACTGGGGGTTCTAAAATCTGTGATCCCTGTGTAGAATCTTCCTGAAATATTATTCAATGGGACTAAGATACCTTTTTCCGATAAATGTAAGAATCTAGGGTTGATTATTGAGGGTAATCTGTCTTGGTCGGCTCATATTAATAATGTGAGTCAACGTTTGCATTTTTCATATCACTCGCTCAAGCGCTTACAATATTTCCTACCGTTCAAAACTAAAGTTATGCTCGCTCAGTCCCTTTTACTTCCTATTCTCGACTACGCTGATATCTGTTACTTAGATGCAACCGAAGAGCTACTCAATAAGCTAGAGCGCCTTCAATATTTAGCCATTCGCTTTATATTCAGTCTGCGTAAATTTGACCACGTGTCTGATTATCGTAAGCAGTTAGGGTGGCTACCTATTCGCTTGCGTAGAAATCTACACATGCTTTCCCTTGTGTACAAAATTCTCCACTATCCCCAGTTTCCAACTTACCTTCGAACCCGTTTAAAATTTTGTGCCGAAAGCTCCCGCCCCAAGCGATCCTGTGTTACTAAAAATGTCCTTGAAATTCCTAAGTCCAATTCCGTATTTTTTCAAAAATCCTTTTCCGTTCGTGCTGCCAAGCTGTGGAATAGTTTGCCCGCTTCCATTCGTGAGAGACCATCCCTTACATCTTTCAAATGTCTTCTGAAAGAGTACTATCTATATATATGTGTATATATATGTATATATATATGTACACACATGTGTGTATATATATATTTATGTGTAAGTATGTATATGTATATATATGCTTAATGATGTGTACATTTGAATAGGTTTTAAACAATTAATTACCCCTGCAATTTTAACGTCTTGCACCACTACTTGGGTTGGCTGGAAGAGATCGCTTTCAGAGATAAGTCCGCCCTTGTACACTATGAATAACTATAATTTTCATTTTTTTATTGTACAATAAAGTAGAATCGCACGAGCAGATGTTAGTTATGACTCCGCACAATCGCTAACAACCGAGCGACGACCGCCGTGTCACGCGCGACGCACGCCGCTCACATACAGCCTACAACTCGACTACTCGACGTATTACCCATTTAATGTGTAAGTAATATCGACCAACGAGATATACAGACTTCATTTTTTTAGGTAAGAAAGTGCTCTAAATAATAAGGGCAGCAAAGAAGGCTGGCGAAGCACTAATCGAACCATACTCTCGCAAACGCACTGACGAGCTATTAAAGCTTAACAGGAGTAACTTGAGCGTGATGGTTAGGGCTTTGACCGGTCACTGCAAGTTGAATATAGACACCTCTACAACATGAAACTTAAGGACACTGACACATGCAGAGTCTGCGAACAAGAGCGTGAAACACCAATACACTTGTGCTACTGTGAACCGCTGATTCACAAAAGAAACAGACACCTGGGGAAACACATCCTTGACCCAGATGAAATAAAAACAATCCGAACTGGGAACATCCTATCTTTCTTGGTCAGTGCCCAGTTAAGGGAGCTACTGTAGGGCCTACATAGAACCTACATAGGAGGCTGGTCACAATAGATCTTAATAGGTCGCAGTGATGCATATCAGCCCCGACTTACACACGAAATAAAAAAAAGAAGGCTGGCGAATCTCTATATACGAGTATTTCCTTTCTGCGGTTTCGGCTCAGTTATTTCTAAAAGGAACGATATATTTTCTCGCGATAATAATCTTCCCCGGTCAACCAACCATCCTCATGCCAAATTGCATCGAACTGATTTTATTAAAAATTTCAGGTTCAATTCAGAAAAAGTACATTTTAAAACCATCCTTATTTCAAATTTTTTATCATCCGCTTTGTGTTTTTTTTTTGTTTGCATTGAATTGCATACCTTGCACCTCGGGAAAGATGCGAGATTTTTTTTTCTTTGTTCCCCTGAGGAAAATGCATTAAATTGCATACCCCGGCTGTGGCGTGTGTGTGGTTATGTGCGGCTCTCCTCCCCAGAAGGGGGAGACCTACCCACTAAAAACCTCAGGGATAGCCTTCCTCAGGCATGTAGGGAGCCCCCGGGAACATCAAGCCACTTCCGGGAACCCCCAGCCTCCGCTCCCCTGCCTAGAGGGGAGTCCTCCTCGGGGGAGGCTACTACCTCCCCCGGTCTCCTCCACCGACGACGCCCCCGGCCACGGAAGGGGCGTGGTCCATCCCGGGTCGCCGTAGCAGTCGCGACTTCCTCGCGCCCGCCGGCGACCCGCGGCGGCGCCGCAGCTGTGCTACCGAGCCCGGCGCCGCCTTCTTCGAGCGGGATCGGCCATCTCCCGACCCCGCTCGGCGGCCTCCTTCTGGAGCATCACTGCTTCACAGAAGGAGGCAGGTGGGGGTGACCTACCCACTGAATACCTCAGCGATGCCCCTCACGGACATCTTGGCGAGAGTGCATCAATTGATATAGCATTGTGATAGCTTGAGGAAAATGTTGTGTTGTATTAAATGTAACACGCTTTTATTTATAAATGGGGACTATGATAAAGAAGGGGGACGAGATTGAATAATTATGTATGGTGAAAAGTTTTAGTGTTAATAATTTATTTTTAACTTTTTAGTTCATTTTATAAACAAATAATAAAAGCTTGTTTTTAAAAAGGTTTTTTTTCTTTAATTTTTAAACCTATAGTTTCTGAACAACAAACAAACAAACAATACACGTTTATAATATTAGTAAAGTGAGTGTAGTTTACGATATAGATAGAACACAACTAAAGTTAGGGGTCAGCTTGGAATTCCAAACTTTGATACCGAACAAGGCGGCGCAAATTCAAGACAGGTCAGGACAGGACGCCGATATCCCGGTTGACGGTGGAATCGGGGCGCCTCCCGAAGGATTACCAACTAATAATTCGGCAGCGAGCCGCTATTCCCGAAGTTCTCATAAAACGCTTACAGTAAACAAGTGACAGCGCTCCACAAAACGTTTCAGGACGCCTTTCAGATGTACTCGTCGACCTTAAGGGTACCAGTGCCCGCAGGGGGTAACTGCACACATCAAAATAGTCTAAACAACATACTTAATGTACAAATTATATTGATCAATCAATCAATTTTACATTTTCTAACCATAGGTAGGTATGCAACCTATTTGATTCGGAAAAACCTGTTTTGAATGTTATCTGTTCGGAAATTAGGAGCGCCTGCTAAGAACAGGCGATAAACTTTGAAGGAAGGGAGAGGAGGGTGGTTTATTATCTCCAAAACACAGGCACTTGGAAGAGAATAACTAACAGATGTAATAAATTTATTTTAGCAAAAATACCAACGTAAGAATAGACAATGAAATCAACATAAAATAAAGTATCATGGGCTGAGAACTTCAGTTTAGTGGGAGTTTAAATAGGTAAAAGACTACAGCGAAACGCAAATTAAAAGCAGAAAGAAAATAAAAATAATAAACATTACTGGTATATTTAAATTGCCTGATATCCGTATCCGCGGATATTCGAAGCAGAAGAAAAATCTGTACCCGTGTCCGTATCCGTTATTGGTTGGCGTAGATTTTACGGATCTATTTACCTTATTAATTTTAAATTTAGATGTAATTCATTAAGCAGGTGATTAGGTAGCAATACAAAGAACTTTTATTTCTTAAATCTATACTTATGACTAGAGATCGGATAATCGGATGCATATTTACCTAAAGTTAGTTTAAGACAAAGTATGGAAACGGCTTTTTATTGTTTTTATTTTTATTTAATTGATTATTGTTTTAGTCAAACTAGCTCACAACTTTCGTATCATAATTTTCAAACAATATCGCTACGTTAAATTTGCAGTCCCGTATTTTCCCGGGATTTTTATTTAAGAAAATGTATTTTAAAAAGCCGCTTCCATAATTTGTGAGCCAAAAATTAACTTTAGGTAAATATGCATCCGATTATCCGATCTCTGCTTATAATAAATCTGGAGAGAGGTCAATTCTGTACATGAAATAAATTTCGAAAATAACTATCAGGGGGTGATTAGGGATCGATACTCATGTCAAAAATACAATTTTTGTCTGTCTGTCTGTGTAACCGTTATAGAAACAAAAAGAACTACGGATTTTAACGAAACTTGGAACAAATATTTTATAATACTCCTGAGCTGGTTATAGTTTACTTTTCGTCACGTTACAATCAATAGGAGCAGAGCAGTGAAGGGAAATGTTGGGAAAACGGGAGAAGTTACTCCATTTTTTAAGCTTCCGTCGCGTGTGCAACCTTAATGGTTAAAGCTACACAGAAATCATGTATGACGGAAATGTTCTCCTTAAAATTATATAAAAAATATCCCACGACAGCATATGTCTATCTTTTATGGTTGACTCACAATAACACGTGTAACTCCCGATAGCTTAGCAGTTCGAAGCTTTCTGATTATATTTGTCTACTCTTACGTTTATAACACTCTCAATCATTCAAAATACTAGCTAAAATTACGATTCCACGCGGACGACGTCCTGTAGCCCTAGACAAAAAGCACGCGCGTCTTTTCTATTCTATTTCTACTATTATAATAGACAAAGCGTTTTCTATCGAAAAATGCTAGACAAAGTGTATCTACTGATAGAATGGCTGTATCTACCATGACAGTAGAAAATAGAATAGAAATAGAAAATAATCTACCGTGTTTCGCCTTAATTTCTTTTGCTTAAAGAGAAAAAATGCCATTATATTATTCACAATTATTTACCTACATTAATTAGGACAAAATTAAACAAACTTTGGATTTGAAATTGAAAATCGTTGCGTAGACATTTATTTAGAGGTAAGTATGAGATTTACAATTAATCATTACAAAAGCGAGTGTCAGTATTGAATACAAATCAGCTTTGTTTACTTACGGTTGTTTCAAAATGACATAATATTAATATTTATACAATCAAGATTATATAAAAAGTTTATTAATTATTTATCTATTGGGTATGAGCAATCGCTTTGTTGAGTAGAAATAGAATAGAACCGTATCTATTTTTTACGTCACAAACTATAATACATTTTGTCTATGAATTTGTATAGAACTCTTCTACTGTCAAAATAGAACACAGGCGAGCGATAGAATAGAAACACAGTCAGCATCTTGTCTGCGAGTTTTCTGTCAGCGTCATCAAGTCACGTGACGTATCTACTGGAAATGTCAGTTCCATAAATTTTTTATGTTATCTATTATAGAAAACGCAAATAGAAAGGCATTTTGTCTAGGGGGGCTGGGCATTATTATAGAACCACCGACTAAGAAAGTTTAGATCCGTATCCGTATCCGCGGATCTTAACACCAAATACCGCTAATCTAAATGTTGGTAGATCTCAGTATCTTGATTTGGGAATAACTGGTAATGTTTTTCGTAACGCAGAGCTGAGTTGAGGAACGAGGCCGATGGCCGCCAACCTCGGCTGCGGCACGTTCAGATCGTCCAAAGATATTACGGCAATGTGTATTGTTCGTATCATTGACTGTTTCAATTATATCTATTCATTATTATCTTTCTTTTATATAAAAATGAATCGCAAAATGTGTTGGTAAGCTCATAACTCAACAACGCCTGGACCAATTTGGCCAATTCTTTTTGTTAATGTTCGTTGAAGTTCAAGGAGGGTTTTTACAATGAGGAAAATTCGAATAATTATCGGAAATACCCTAAAAACAGCCCTTTTATTTTCCCATGCAAACGTTTTCTAACTAAAACGTACAGTCGAATTGAGCTTTGTTGTTATTGTATAAAGTTCATATTGCAAGCACTCACTGTTGTCTAAGCAATGAAGGTGTGTTCCTAACATCAAAGAGTCAATTTGCGCTTTATTAACGCTACATATAGTTGAAATTCAATCATATCTATCAAAACAGTGTGCGTGCGTGCGTTGGAGCACAGAATACGTCGTTGGAGGATTTAATGTCACGTTCCAAAATTGAATAGCCACAAAATGTAATAGGTCATTTAGACTTTTTTTGCGATTTGGTTGGCTATGCGACATTATCTATAAAATAATTAGGAACAAAAAACTGCCACTGTACAAATCTTTTTGACAGGACGAAGTCTGTCGGGTCCGCTAGTTACCAATAAAATCGAAATGTAATAGTCCACAAACGTCCACAAAACTGGGTACAGTCTTTCTCTGCATTTTTCATGGTGCAGATAGAGATTAGACCCAGTTGGTACACTCCACGCACACGTTTATTTAATTTCGCTTAAATGGCTTCTACGCGTTGGATCTGTGACCCCGCGCACGCCTTATAAAGACACGTGATTTAAGCTACATAATAATAAGAACTTATTTAAATACTTATTTGCTATCGAGAATTTGTTACTCAGGATTTCGTACTTGATAAGCATGATTTTCAAATTTTCTTGGCGCGTGCTGAGATTTGGGCGACGCCTGTGACTGGTCGTAAATCATTCCTGGCTCGCGGCGCTGAGCCGGGACGGGAGATAGCATAAATCAGCCGGACTCAGATGGACCAGGATACTTATTGTTGAATCACTCGTGTCTAGGGTCTGAGTTCTCTCTCGAATTATTCCTCCGAGTGTCCACTCAGTTTCTAGTGTCCGACCGAAACTGATTTTTCAACCGAACTTTCGGCCAATACTTTTTGTACATTTATTAACACATAAGAAAAAGTGTTATATATTTATATACAGACAGACAGTAAAGTAGTGCTAAAACAATAATCATTAACGTACGGGATAAATATTAAAAAAAAACTCGAGTTTCGGTGAGGTCGAAAGTTTCGGTTACTTTTTGACCGAAACCGATACTAAGGGTGAAGCTAGATGTTTTGGCCGAATCTGAAACCGAAACCGTAATTTCGGTCGGTCACTACTAGTTTCTTTTATCAGTCAGCGAAAAAACAATTTGGGGGTCCATGAATTGAAAACGGAACAGAGTGTTAGCGTGGCGTATATCTTTATTGATTGGAGCCAATGTATTATTCTGATGCATAAGATATATTATTGTAAAGTTTCACTAAAATCCATTTAAAGTTTTTATGTGAAAGAATAACAAACATTCACCATTTTTTTTTACCGTGGGAGAGACATTTTTTTTTTTTTTATGTGACAGGGGGCAAACGAGCAGACGGATCACCCGATGGTAAGCAATTACCGCCGCCCATGAACGCCCGCAACACCAGAGGAGTCACAAGCGCGTTGCCGGCCTTTTAAATGGGAGTACGCTTCGGCACGAATGGGGCCGGCTCTACCGGAGTGATACCACGGCCTCACAGAAAACCGGCGTAAAATAGCGCTTGCGCTGTGTTTCGCCGAGTGAGTGAGGGTACCGGAGGCCCAACCCCCCCTTCCCCCCTTATTCCCATTTAAAAGGCCGGCAACGCATCTGTGACTCCTCTGATGTTGCGGGTGTCCATGGGCAACGGTTATCGCTTACCAACAGGTGATCCGTTTGCTGCCCTGTCCTATAAAAAAAATAAAAATCATCTTAACTTTCGCGTTTATAATATACTAGCGGACCCGACAGACTTCGTCCTGTCAAAAAGATTTGTAAAGTGGCAGTTTTTTGTTCCTACTTGAAATGACAGAACTAACGTCACTTTTTTGTCTTGCCAAAGGTTCAAATTGGCTTTTAAGTATTAATACAAATTGTTTGTATAAAAATGTTGCCTTTACACTTTTTCAAATTTTATTATTTTATTTTCTCTAACCTTCTCTGGACTTCTACGAATAATTCAAGACCAAAATTAGCCAAATCGGTAAAGGCATTGTTGAGTTATGCTCTTACCAACACATTTTGCGATTCATTTTTATATATAAGATAAAAAGATAAAAACAAAATAGATAAAAATAAATACAAAACGATATTAATGGAACAAAAACAAATATTTGCATTGTTTTATAAAGACAGAGAGATTTATAAATCCATAAATAAAAAAAAACAAAATTGCGGTTAGCGAACGGTTCGTACGCTCCGAAAAAAGCATCTTTCTTCGGCGAGGTCGACGAGGACTTAGTCGCATGCTTGTCTGCTAAATCACATGAGCGATTCCGAAATAGGTCTCCGGTCGACGACCTCGCCGCGGACATGTGCGTACTTGTTATGCGCACTTGTGAACACTGGTTCTGAACTTGTTTCGCAAATATGGTGCGAGCGTCCTCCCTTGCGGGAGGCCAGCGCGTGACTCAGCTCGCGGGAGGAAGGATGGTCAACACGAGATAACCTAAGGCTGTCTGTGCGATGTCACAGCTTTGCCTGAAACGGCTTGCCGAGGGATTTAACTACAACGACATCTCTTCCATCATTACTATAATATAGTATCTTTTTGTTTGTTTGTTGAGTTTGTTTGTTTGTTTGTTCCGCTTTCACGCCGTAACAACTGAACCGATTGCTTTGAAATTTTGCAGACGTAAAGATAAAAGTCCGGATTAAATAATTTAAATAAATTACTTAATTAAATTTAAATAAATTAAATAATTGACGACCTCTATAGTCGAGTGGATAATACACCGCTTTTAAGGTGTCGCCATCTCTGAGGTCCCGGGTTCGAATCCCGGTGGGGGCAGATGTTTGTATGATGAATACGAGCATTTGTACTCTAGTCATGGTTGTTGATATATATTTCTATAAAAAAATATTTATATATGTATAATATATGTATGTCTATCCGTTACCCTAGATCCCATAGCACAAGCCTTAGCTTCGTTTGGGCTAGGTTAATTGGTGTAAGTGTAACAAATATTTATTTAAATAATAGGGTAGTTTTTATCCCACAGGACGCGCAATAAAGGCTTCGCTCAAAAACTACTGCACAGATTTACATGCGGTTTTCATCAGTAGATAGAGTGATTATTGAGTAAAGTTTTGTGGTATTTTTTATCTCGGAAAAACGGATAGTCCCACGGGAAGCGCGATAAAACCTTCGCGCCATAAACCGACTTCCGCGCATATGTAGTCGTGGGCAAAAGCTATGACCCTTAACTCTCTGTAGACCCAATCCCGAAATCCACGCGGGCGAAGCCGCGGGCAGAAAGCTAGTAGACAAATAAAGGAATAAAAGGATAGATTCTTAACTTATTGTGTGTGAATTTCTAAGTTTTACAAAGTCAAAGTAGACAGCGTAACAGGTACGAATAACATTTGTTTTAAAGAAAAATTGAGATGTTCTTTTGCAACATATATTAGAAATTGGAGAGATTAATTTATAATATCGCACTAATAATACAATAGTGTATCAACTCAAAATCGAACATTTTTCAGAATCAACAAAAAACTTATTACTCACTTCATGTAATAGTTGCAAATTGAATAACTGTCACATAAGTTTTTTAATTTATCCTTATTCTGTTTTTGCACTAATCGAACGACGGTCTTGATCACGCGTGAGGAATCAAATTGTACGTGTGTTTATAGTATTATGTCAAGTACGACGTTTTGAGTTGATACACTATTGTATTATTAGTGCGATATGTTGATGATGATATTTGATATTTGAATGATGATATGTTGAAGAAGGGAGTGGGTGTCGAAATGGCGAATGCGACCCCAAAAAAAATTTGGAACAGGACAGAAAAAGAGAGATTAATTAACGATCTTATGTATATTTATGATTATGTATGAATGTTAGAAATCAATTAATCATAGTTATTTTAATAATGTATATAATTATGACGCTTGTGTTATTTATATTTTAAAAACAATTATATACTATTACTGCGGCACGCCTGTGGAATAAGTTGCCTAAGAGTATTCGTGATAGTCGATCTGTGGAAACCTTCAAAGTTAGACTGAAAGAGCATTTTTTATCGCAACTTGAGTCGAACAATTAATTAGTCATGTTTATATTGTAGGTATGTTAATATGTATATATATTTATAGATATATGTATGTGTGTATGTATATATATATTATATGATTATTAATATATATTATATTAATAATATTGTTATATATACTGTTATTTATGTATTTATAGTAATAGATGTAGTTAGTATTTTTTAAGGAAAGTAATTAGTTTTGCTTTGTTTTGTGTAGTGTAAATTTTCTATACTTTGTTGATTGCATTTTAAGTAGTATCCGCAATTTTATGACTAAATCCCAGTTAGGTTGGCTGGAAGAAATCACTATTAGGGATAAGTCTACCTATGTACATATTTTATATTTAATATTATTTCCTGTAAATTTTTATGTGCAATAAAGAGTTTAATAATAATATATATAAATACTGTTTCCGCAACTTTTTTAAATCTCACAAAACCATATAGGGTTGGCTGAAAGAAATCTCTCTGAGAGATAAGTCCGCCTTTTAACCGATTAGCTAGGTACCCGCTAATATTCTTTATTTTTATTGTAACTTTGTTTTATTGTGTACAATAAAGAGTTTAAATAACAAAATCGATAAATAAATACATATTTCGAATATTTTTAAACCCTCAAACAAAAGAGTTATTAAAATATAACAATAATAATAATTGTATTTTAATAAAAATTTTATTTGAGGTTTTTTGTAGTTTGAAATGCATTTTTGTATTTTTCTTTCCGCCATTATACTTTTGCGAGAGACGGACGCGTTTGTACTCAATACTTCAATACATAGTATAAAACAAAGTCGCTTTCGCTGTATGTCCGTATGTATGCTTAGATCTTGAAAACTACGCAACGGATTTTGACGCGGTTTTTTTTAATAGATAGAGTGATTCTTAAGGAAGGTTTGTATGTATAATAAATGCATAATATAGTAGAGAAACACTGATAAATTTAAAGGTTTCTAATGTGATGTCGTAAATAAGCACGTTTTTTTGCGCTTATATTGCAAACGCTGGCTGAACCCTACGAGATAGACCAAAATAATGTACTACAGTATTGTACAACTTACAAAAATCCACAAAAAAGTCCGCGATGGTATATGTCTATGTCTTAGGGATAACCCACCATAACCATTTTTTCACTGCACCCGTGCGAAGCCGGGGCGGGTCGCTAGTATATTATAAAGCAGAAGGAAAAAAAGTTGTTTTTGGATAGTCCATTTATCGAGGAAGGTTTTAGGCTATATAGCATCAGGTTGCGACCAATAGGAGCGAAGAATCAGTGCTAAATGTGGAAATAGCGAGGAACATGATTAATCTCTGAGGGTGTCCGTTGCTTGTTTGTTTTCTGGAACTGCTAGATTGAACTTCGTGATCGTTGGCAGCGGTAGCATCCATAAGGATTTATAACCTCACTTCTCTAGAGGGGAAAAACAAATTGGAAACACCCCCACAAACACGAATATAAGGAGTCGTCCAGGATTGCATAAAAGAAGTGGAGGTATGATTAGTACTGTTAAAAAGCTTGGTCTCTGTACTCACAGCGTATGAAGAGCAGGCAGTGGAGGCAGGCTTTCGTCCGTCAGGTCGCCGATCAGGTTGACCGACAGGTCCCTGCAACAGAACCTCCTTTGAGTAATTATAAGAAACTAGCTTTCCGCCCGCGTTATATTCGAATTTCCCACAGGAAGGATACGTTTTAACAATACTGCCATACAACCTTTCACCCCCTCCTTTCAACCTTTTACAACCCTTTTCTGCTTTAAAAGGTAGCCTCTGTCCTTTCTCAGCCTCTAGACTATCTGTGTACCAAATTTCAATTAAATCGGTTCAGTGGTTTTAACAATATTTTTTACAACCTATATCCCTCCTTTCAACCTTTTACAACCCTTACAACTTTTTATATAAAAAAGTAGCTTGTGTCCTTTCTCGGGCTCTAGACTATCTGTGTGCCAAATTTAATTTAAATCGGTTCAGTAGTTTTAACAATATTTCCATACAACCTATTATCCCTCCTTTCAACCTTTTACAACCTTTACAACCTTTTTTGCATGAAAAAGTAGCTATGTCCTTTCTCAGGCTCTAGACTATCTGTGTACCAAATTTCAATTAAATCGGTTCAGTGGTTTTAACAATATTTTATACAACCTATTATCCCTCTTTCAACCTTTTACAACCCTTTACAACCTTTTTTATATAAAAAGTAGCTTGTGTCCTTTCTCGGGCTCTAGACTATCTGTGTGCCAAATTTAATTTAAATCGGTTCAGTAGTTTTAACAATATTTCCATACAACCTATTATCCCTCCTTTCAACCTTTTACAACCCTTTACAACCTTTTTTGCATGAAAAAGTAGCCTATGTCTTTCTCAGGCTCTAGACTATCTGTGTACCAAATTTCAATTAAATCGGTTCAGTGGTTTTAACAATATTTTTTATACACCTATTATCCCTCTTTCAACCTTTTACAACCTTTACAACCTTTTTTATATAAAAAAGTAGCTTGTGTCCTTTCTCGGGCTCTAGACTATCTGTGTACCAAATTTCATTTAAATCGGTTCAGTAGTTTTGGCGTAAAGCGGAACAGACAGACAGACAGACAGAGTTACTTTCGCATTTATAATATTAGTATGGACAAATAGGAAATATATATTTTCCCGCTGTAAAAAATCTGTCGTGAGTCTCCAAATATCCTAGAGTCTCAAAACCTCACACACAAAACTGTTTTTGTCAGATTTTCTCCCAATAATATATATATATTCCTTTCCTTTGAAAAATCTGAATGTCATATTGATTTATATTTAAATGAAAATCAAAAAAATAAGTTTCATATTTCTAACTTTAAAAATTCGCACTTTCCATCCCCTATTTTATGTTCTTACGTCCCTTTTCTCGCATTAAGAAGTAGCTTATGTCCTGTATCAGGCTCTGTATTATCTGTGTACTAAATTTTAATATTTCGCGTCTATGAACAATATTTTTTCCTTAAATTGGCAATGAAACAAGACGGTCGAACGGAACTTTGTGACTTTGTTTGTGAGTTCTTCAATTATTATTTATTTGCGTGGTGTTTATATATTTATCGATAATATTTAAATTTGTACTACTTTTATAAAATTAGCTTTGCATATGTCTTCATCACTTGGAAAAAGAATTAGATCCTCCAAATTTGTATTATCACTGCTTGGGATCAAATTCATCCATATTTTTTCACTATATTGAAAATATTAATACTAAAAATATGTAACATTGTAAATTTGAATCGTACACTGATCGCAAAATAAAGTGAAAAGGTTTATGGACTATCATTCGTACTGTCATTTTGGAACAGAGGTCAGTACATAATCTGAGATCAGACCTCAAATGGACGGTTTGCACCCGCAGATAGTATTTACAATCTGTGGACACGGTATTGAAACATTCAAACACTAATTTCGATTGACATCGCGACCTTTCATAGTTAAAATGGATAAGGATTGAATATTAATTTCCCGCGTAAAACGCCATGTTTTACAAGTTTCAAGATACAGATACAAAGTCGTTCACAATGGGTCTGACACATTAACTTTTTCAAAGGACGTAGTGTTTTTAGACACATCAAACTATGGAATTACAAATAGAAGTGAATAAAACAAAACTATTTTAATTAAAATATACATCAATTACGAAAAGTAATGTGTAAGTATTTATGTTTATGACAACTTTAAATGTTTGAAATACTTATTATTGGATTAAAATTCAATAAGAAAATGTCTTGAAACTTTTAAACACATGTCAATAGATAAATAGAACAAACTAAAGTGCAAAAGAATACATTAAGAATGTTTTTAATAAAGTACAAAGCGACGGAAGGTGTCTCGATATTCGTTTATTAATACATAATATGCTAATAAATTAAGTTTATTTATAACTAATTAACTGAATCGGGGGCGTGTGACAGCGTCATGGCGTCTCGCGCCAACGACTCGCGCTCCAGTTTCCTTTCCGGCGACGCGTGCGCACCAAGGCTAATCAATTTCAGGGATTTTGTTTTTATCTCAATGAACTGTTGTATTAAGGCGTCGACGTATTATTCATTTTGTGCGCTTTAATATAGCGCTCTGTTGTCAAACGAGAAATAATGAAGCAGCTAAAACTAAAAGAGCTCCAGGTTTTATTAAATCTGTTACAAAACTATAAAATTCTGTGCAAAGATTCATTCAAATATGCCTCGATGTTGAAATTTTGAGTTAATTCATTCATTTTCGCAATGTCATTCGAGACACGTATTTTGATATTAAACTGATAGAGTTCGGCAAGTTTGCGCCTTCTTATGACAGCAAAATCACGGTAGTGCCACTGAAGATGTGAGTTTTATTCGATTGTATCGCTATCTTTTTGGATCCCTTTGCCGAGCAAGCTGTAACAAGAATGAACACTCAATCATTTGCCGGCGCATAAATCTTCATTATGACGGCTCGATATTAACTTTGTCCGATGAAATGGTGCGTGCACGTACAAGTGCCGAAGTTTTTCTTTATATGCTTTGATTTACGTATCTGATATTAGATTTATTACGAATCCATCTTTCGCGCCAGTTCCTCGCAGAAACATTGAGAGATAATGGGGGTAGATAACAGGAACCCAAGGGACAGTTAGCAGGTCAGTATAATTATGAAAATAATTTTTTCAACACACGTTCTCATAGCGGGGCTGTTTCATGCGTGTTTTTAATCTCAAAAACTAGGATATTGCACACTAGTGCGCAATTTCATTACGCAATGTGCAATATTTATAACCCGATAAAATTCGGTTGTTTCCTGTTACAAGACGTTTTTATATACGTACAATGCATTCTTAATTTAGTCTGGTAGCACTTTCTTTTTCTCGAACAAATGTATTGTAATGTTTAATAAATAGTTAATAGCTAAATTTACATTCAACAAACTTGCATTGAGGTGCAATAGTAATCAAAGATTCACTATAATTTTATTTAAATACATTTTATCAATGAAGAAAAGTTATAAAAGCGCAATAATGTTCTTGAACGGCAACAACCAACTTTCATTTTTACCGCGCAATCGCGCATGCGTGCGCCGCTCAGCGTAATGGCGGCATCGGCATACAGGCACGAGTCAAATTATCATTCAGCCAAAATTTTATAAATTTAAGAAAACAGCATATGATAATATAATGTATTTTTCCTCAACTTGTGTTGAAAAACGTCGTATGAAACTCGTGAGCATTGTTAATTGCATCCTCGGCTAAATTGTCGCGCTCACCTCGACCAATACCGCCTCGTCTGCAATGAACAACTTTGCACACTAGTATCATAATGTACTATTATGTTCATAAGAACATGATAACCATATTATTGATATAGATTATCAAATTCATAAGTTAAACACCAGAAATAAAAATAAGCTTGCCGTTCCAACGTACAGGCTGCAAAAAACTAGACTTTTTATGGGAATATAAATTTTTCAACAAAGTTCTACAAAGTGTTACCGATTTGCCTGCCCGAATTAAAGGAAAGTAAGAGACACCGACTTGAAAAAATACATAATTGGTATAATCAAAGTCATTTTATTTAAGACAGAAGTTATCGTATTTATTTTTTACTTTTTAGTTCTTTCTAAACATACGTAGGTAAGTTATTTGCGTACAATTTCGAAGTCGGTTTTACTATTTTTTTTATATATTTTTTTAAATCCCTTAAAAAAGATCCCTATCTCAAAATGCACGCAACCGATTTCAATGAAACTTGCAGTATACTAACTTAGATCGGACTTGTAGTTCCGGAGATATGCGAACACAATCGTAAAAACATACGAACGTACATACACTTTTGAAATTTGGCCGAATCGAATCCGAATGACATTCAATCCGAATCGAATCCGTTCGACTCGAAAAATGCTATTCTAAAACACCGTCGGAAAGGCCACGGAAACTTTCCGTTCGGAAAGTCAACCATAGAGTAACATGCATTTACCTTTACGTTTAAAAAGTATGGTAGAAAATGGTAGGTTTAGTAGAAAATGACACGCACCATATTTTAGTCATTATATATATTTTATAAGCATATTAAAATAACCTATATTTTTTGGGGTTTTCATAAGTGTCTTTTTTTCATAAGACCATATTATTCACGACTTCCTAGTAAAACTATCGTGATTTTAACAGTAAATAATCAGTTAATATTTACATAAGATTTACATGAACAAAATAAACAAACTTATTACATTCTATTTTACATTCACATTTCCATCATTCCTTAATCAAAATCTTTTTTTACAAAAGGCTGAAAAGCGTTGAAAATACACTCTTTTGGCCAAAACTGGAGATTCGACAATAGTTTCCGACAGCAAAAACCTCACGGAATAGTTTCCGTAAGCTAATGTTATTCGAAAATTTCGAATCCTAATGTCGATCCGACATTTCAAAATAACTCGCCTTCGGAAAGTTTTCGAATCCGAACGGAAAGTGGGTTTCCGACGTTTCAAAATAACCCTACAGTTCTGGAAATATTGCATACGTACGGGTCGAATTAATAACCTCCTTTTTTTGAAGTCTGTTAAAAATACATACTGTTATGAAAAAAGGTTATTATATTGTTAAGAATTACTTAAATGACAACAATACTTGGGTTTAATTTTAATGACTCAATAGTAACGTTGCCAAATGTTTTGCCAATCCTACTACTATTATAAAGGCGAAAGTTTGTAAGTATGGATGTATGGATGTTTGTTACTCTTTCACGTAAAAACTACTGAATGGATTTAAATGAAACTTTACCACAATATAGCTTATACATCAGAATAACACATAGGCTACAATTTTTGAGGTTTCTAATGTGAGCTCGTAAAAAAACACATTTTTTGCGCTTACATTGCAAATTGTCTGTTGTGTCTGTTTATAGGAGCATACTGCAGTAGCTACCTATAGGCCTATGATTAGGGCTCTGCAGTGCTTAGTTACCGTATTTCTTACTTATTACTAGACTAGACGGGACGAACCTGAAGTCCACGCGAACGAAGTCGCGGGCAAAAGCTAGTAGTAAATAACACAATGAAACTATAGCTTTTACAGATACAATGAGAACTTGTTTAAACTTATAAAGGAAGTTGGCTCTAGACTATTTATCTGATGCCGCCTTTAATTTACGATGCTGTAATCTAATTTATGTATGGTTTTCTTGTTCGTTCTTTCCAGTACAAACTCCCGGCGTAGACTTGTGAAGCGATGGCGGAGCATCTTTCACGTGCAAGTCATTATAAAAGGTCTATTTGGAGAATAAATTTTATAACTTGATTGTGATGTTGAAGTGTTTTGAACTCAGAAGTTGTTGAAACTTGAGGGCTTTAATTATTACGTTTTTTAAGTCATAAAGCTTAATTCCTGGCGTAATGTCCCCATTAATTTAATATTAATTATTAATTTTATTGTTACGTGTGTGTATTAAGTTGATGTCAGTGTTGGATTTAACTGGGGGCTGTAAAATTGAGGGCTGAAAAAATTGTGATAATGAACGGACTAGATGTGCGACATCGACTTTGCATATCACTTTTAATTATTTAGGTTAATTATTTTACAAATATAGACATATAGAGCGACGATACGGAACCACTGCATTAGCTGACATATTACGAGGGCTGCTACTTAAGTATCCGGAATCTGGGTTTTCAACATTTTTAAACGCAATATATAACCTCCATGGTAAAATTCGTTCTTTTTTTGAAATACCGACCGCTATTTTTTTTATGTACGCCAGTGTTTTGTTTCTGATGGGTTTAAAATGCTTGACAAAAGAAAAAATATCTTTATTCAATATTGTCAAATTCTTTTTCAAAAAGCAGTTTTTTTAACCCAAGAGCGAAACTATTTTAATTAAAATAATTATATCTTATATCAATATTTTTAATTCTTTTTTATGAACTGAATATTTTACACCAACAATTAAATTATTTACATTGAGATGGCTTAGTTATAAGGCGAGAGCTAGAGTATTAAAAACAAGAATTTTTATTTAGTAATATATAAATTAAAATATTTTCGTTTAAAATGTTAACTCTCTCTAGTAAAGAGTTTTAAGATTTATTTGATTCTTGTTAGGAAAGGTTTGATCTTTGAAACAATACTTTGAGAACATGATACAAGAATTAATTTATTCATTTCAAAGTTCAGGGTTTTTGACAGAAATAGTATATGGTCAAAATAACCATTTACTAATATCGATACAAGAACTCTGTAAGTATTAATGGAAGACATTAGTTACTTAGTCTAAAAATTTAACTTTGAGACATTTTATTTCCCATTGTAAGTAATTACGGTTTTCCTTATATACAAATGCGAAAATATCTTGGCCGAAATAAACATATTTGGTGTAAGTTATTATTTTTTTCCGTGTACAAACAAACAGTTTCATATCCTATTTTTACCTTGGGTAAAAGTTTAACAAATATTGAAGGTAGTATTTATTTGTATCTAATCAAAAGTATAGCTAGCTTCTTTTAAATTTATGTATTTACCTTTTGGATTACACTTGTGTGTTCCCGCGTGTCCAACCATCTTCATACCAAATTATACAGAAAGATCGTCTCTCAACTATTCGCCAAGGAAGACTCCGAAATCATGTTCCACAACTGGTTGCGAAGCGAAGTTGTTGAAGCGGCCGGAACGCTGACTCAGTCGCGCAGCTTTTCACAAGTCAAGCTTTCTCGCACGAGCGCATTCCGATGAACGAGCGTGTGGTGTGCGGACGGTGAATTGATTCATTGCTTCGTGGGTAGTCAGTAGTAGCAGTAACAGTGAACACATTTAGAAACTATCTTAAAAAGTATCTGATCGTCTCGCAAATCTCGGAAACAAATATTACTTACTCACTTTCAGGCTTTTTACGATAGGATGTGAGTTCTGCTTGTTGGAAGTTAGGGGGCGTTCAAGTATTACGTAAAGCAATTTGGGGGGGGGGGTCTCGGTAAAATGTTACGGTGCGTTATAGGGACAGGAGCGGGTCTTTCTTACAACACCGTATGTAACATTGTTTCTTTTTTTTTATAACAAATTGGCAACCCTTTTCGTTTACGTTTTACGGGGATTGTATTAGTATGGTCGTCATTTTTAATTTTTTCACGCAAGTTGTTTAACGTTACGGTGCGTTACAAGGGGGGGGGGGGTTCAAACATCTTCAACAATTGCGTTACGTAATACTTGAACGCTCCCTTAATATAATAGAATTTAATCATATTCTTTGGAAGGCACTGCATTGTTCTGTATTATATGCAATTTCCACATATGTTTAGGTAATATTAGCAACTATATATTATTATTATTTTCTAAATAACATTTATTGTTAACCATATATGTTAGCGACTAACGCGGTCGCGATCACAGATTAAAAAGTGATTTTTTACAAGCTTTTATTTACTTTCACCTGTCCCGTTGTCTGTCTGTAATCAAATCTTGCAATTTAAATTTGATCCACTTCCCGTTTTCCGATTGAGCTGAAATTTGGTATACACGTTTAGTTCGGATGACAATGCATGATTAACTGTGTGACGTCATTCTAAATGCAACATGGCGGCGTATCCAATATGGCAGACCAATTATTTTTAATGCACTCCTACAATATGGGTATCAAATAAAAGGGCTTGCCAAGAATAACTAGAAAAAAATAATGTGACGTCATTCTAAATCCAACATGGTGGCGTATCCAATATGGCGGACCAATTATTTTTAATGCACTCCTACAATATGGGTATCAAATAAAAGGGCTTGCCAAGAATAACTAGAAAAAAATAATGTTACGTCACTCTTAATCCAATACGGCGGAACACCAAAAATGGCGGATAATTTTCTTTTATTCGTTCCTACAATATGGGTATCAAATGAAAGGGCTTGTTCTCAGCAAGCCTGTAGAGGTACTAAGAAGTTAAAAATAAAATTAATGAAAAAAAAAACCTTTTTAAAAACAAGCTTTTATTATTTGTTTATAAAATGAACTAAAAAGTTAAAAATAAAATGAACTAAAAAGTTAAAAATAAATTATTAACACTAAAACTTTTCACCATACATAATTATTCAATCTCGTCCCCCCTTTTTATCATAGTCCCCATTTATAAATAAAAGCGTGAAATTGCAGTGAATATACTGCAATTTCACAGTTAACGAGCTGTTACTAAAAAGTGTGTGTTTCGTATTAAGGGGATTATGTAGTTTCTTCGTGTACGAGTTATGTTAAAAAGGTATATAATAGGTGAAGAAAAATAAATTGTATTGTTCATACTTAATAATAATTTAAACTCAGACGTGATAAAATAATAAAATATTGATCATTATACAAATTTGTCGAATCTTGCAGCTATTGTCACGATTTCTTTTACAATTCGATTTCTAAATTTTATTATTAGTTCGATGTTTTTTTAATATTCTAATTTTCAGCTTGTGCGAATTTTTCCGAACTTATGACTTTTTTTTTGTCTATTTTGACTGGACTGTAATTTACACGTGTGCAATGTCAAAGTTATGACAAATAAAAAACCAGCATTGAATTTGTGTAATTAATTTTCGAGCTAATCGCCACACTGGTTTTAATCGAACCTTTGATTAAGGACGCGACACCGATCCCACGGTTTCGCAGTGACCTTTAATGGCGGCCGGCCGCCCCGTCGCCACAGAGCCTAAATTAAAGCGGTCCATATGTTACGTCAGTGATTGATGCATCATCGTAAATTCTTGTACGCCATTTGGCAAGCTCGCGCGATGCAAGCTGTCAGAGGTATCGATTACTGATAATCGAATAATCCGTTCGGTCAATCTATCAAAATTATTGACTCGAGATCTTGACTTGTTCGTTATTAATGAACATATTTCAAGTCTAGTTAATTTTCGTTATTGTCTCATCCCGTTTGCATTATCATGTTCAGGCTCCCTCAATCTCACGAAGGTTTTCTTCATGGTACAAAAATCGGATAAATTAAAATACGTTAGTATGTATGTAGCAGACTCGAACTTCGGACCTCCCGACCAAAAGGAGAGTGCTCAAAACATGTTTGACATAGTTACATAAATATCTTACCTTAACAACAGAAATATATTAATATCTTTTACTGTATCCAAAAAATATTTTTTATACTATATTTTAAAAGATCTGTGATTCAGGCAGATAATTTAATTATATGTATTTTTAATTTATTCAATTCTGTATCAATTTATTCGTTTCCTATATGGGGTCATCCATAAATTACGTCACACGAATTTCGTGATTTTTTGCCCCTCCCCCCGTCCTTGTCACACTTAGTAACATTTGTGAGACCCCCCCCCCCTAGTGTGACGTCACAAATTTTGAAATTATAGAAATTATTGAATGATAAAAGCGGTTACGAAATCAGGTTTTTTTGCATTTTAATAAAATTAACATGAAATCAATTAACAAAACAAAAAACGATTACTTATATTAAATAAGTATATGGTCATTTCATGATTTTCTTATTATATTTTTCAAAATCACCTACTATAATCAATTAGAAAAATAGTACGTTTCGGGAGTACCCCTATTAATAGATAGAAGAAGATACTATTCCTTTATTTATTTATGAGAGTATACAGACTTTACAGTAAAAGTTAATATTTACAGCACAGTGATAATTTAAAGTTTGTGTTTTAACAGTTAGCTTATTTGATTTAATAGAGTTTGTAAAGTGACGTCACGAAATTTAAGATCCCTCCCACCCCCTTGTCACACAATGTCACACTTCGTCAACCCCCTCCTTCCCCCTAACCGTATGACGTAATTTATGGATGGGCCCTGTTACTTAGCATGTAAATTATAATAAACGTATATTTTACGTAAAAATGTGGTAAGATTTCTTTCCATAAATACGCGTAAGCGACATTGGTTCACATATACAATTATGAACTTTAAAATCAAACGAATAAAGCACGCTACGGAAATCCCACATTAATTAGGTACATAATATCGTTTCATTTAGTAGAGTCTGAGCGTAACACTTCGGATGTGGTTTCTTCCCGAGTGCTGGCGTGGATGGGCGGACTATTTGCCGCGTATCAAAGGATCCGTTGCGGATCTGTTTGCCAGCTCCCATTACGGCTGTCCCTGGGCTTGGGTAAATACGTCGGACGTCTCATCAATTAAACGGAGGAGATGGAACGTTTTGAGTGTCAGTAAATGGACACTGATTTGAAATACATTAGGAAAAATTACTTTAAATAAAATTTTGATAGTTTATGTCTTTTGCGGCTGCTTTTTTGCGCTTTAGATAAAGCTATTAAATGACTAACTTACGATGTTGTGTAGTATGAGTAACATATATATACTTACTATTTAGTAAATTTTTTTAGACAACTTATAGATGAAACAGTGCAAAATATTTAATTATATATATTCTCTTAATAGAAAAATAATTGAGGAATTATGATTAGAGATCGGATAATCGGATGCATATTTACCTAAAGTTAATTTTTGGCTCACAAATTATGGAAGCGGCTTTTTAAAATACATTTTGTTAAATAAAAATCACGGGAAAATACGGGACTGCAAATTTAACGTAGTGATATTGTTTGAAAATTACTAAATTAGCACGTGGTATTATTTTTTTCAAAAGACCGAGACTCCGGGTTCATTTATACAACTATGCATACGTATTTACATGAAGTTTAGTGTCAGTTCCCCGTGCGATTTATGAATGTACGATTTATTACATGAAGAGTGTTATACGAAAGTAGTGAGCTAGTTTGACTAAAACAATAATCAATTAAATAATTGAATAAAAAAACAGAAATGGTGAAAAATTTTATTTAACAAAACAATAAAAAGCCGTTTCCATGCTTTGTCTTAAACTAACTTTAGGTAAATGCATCCGATTATCCGATCTCTAATTATGATTTTGTGTTATATATAAACTTTCAGAACTATCGCATCGTAATGGCTTTTCTGATAAATACGGCTAAATAGTATATTCTACCTGTTGGCTACGGAATAAAAGAGGAATTTTCTTATAACATTTGTATATTCTTCGTAGCTAAGGTCAAATTGACAATAATAGTAAAAAAGTTGACAATGACAATAGAAAAAGTAAAATTATCAAATACTAGCCAGTCCGTAACAGTCTACCCCCGTGCAGAAGTGAATTAAATTTAGGGCTGGCATAAAAGGGGAGCATCCAAACTCATCGTTTACTAGCGCATCGCCTTTGGCGGAACATCGTGATTCTTAACAACATCTCAATCGTCAACCCGTGATCGTGAGCTGGAGCTATGCGAAGCACCACTTTCCAAAGCGGCGAGCTCCGCTTGTAGCTCTAATTCCATAACGGATTTCCTTCGCTCCTCTAGTTCCGCCAAGCGACGAGCGTGTTCTGCTGCTGTACGTTCCTCAAGTTCCACTAAACGACGCGCATGCTCTGCTTTTATAGCAAGCTGTCGTGCTTTAATAGTGCGCCTAGACGAACGCGAGCCGCTTATAGAGCTTTGAGCATATTCAAGGCCTTCAGAGACCGGTAATACATTACGTAAAAGTTGCGGATTTTGTGGCAAGCTTGACGTACCCGGGGTATCTACAGCAGAAGTATCCTGCGGAATGGACGCATGCAGGGGCGCTGGTATTGCGTAGCCCTGGCGTTGTACCGTACTAGGAGAAGCTGCAGAAGGGTTTTCTTGTTGCACACTCATTATAACTTTATTGGATCTCAACAACATTAAAATACACTTTTATTTTTACTTCTGACACCAAAAACTGTTGGCTACGGAATAAAAGAGGAATTTTCTTATAACATTTGTATATTCTTCGTAGCTAAGGTCAAATTGACAATAATAGTAAAAAAGTTGACAATGACAATAGAAAAAGTAAAATTATCAAATACTAGCCAGTCCGTAACACTACCTATGTTATAAATTATCGTCAGCGATTCGTTTAGTAACTTATAAGTAATTCGTTACTTATTTGCGCCTCACTTATCGTAATATGAGCGGAAACTTTGTTTACATTTTGAAGAACACTAATTATAACTTAAAATTATGGATGTTAACATATCGAATTACTTCAGTTTCACGGAACATTAGAAAATACACGGACAGACACGGACATTTTATTTTTCATGTATTTTTTTACAAGCTTTTATTTAGTTTCACCTGTCCCGTTGTCTGTCGTTCTGTAATCAAATCTTGCAACTTTAATTTGATCCACTTCCCGGTTTCCGATTGAGCTGAAATTTGGTTTACACGTTTAGTTCGGATGACAATGCATGATTAACTGTGTGACGTCATTCTAAATCCAACATGGCGGCGTATCCAATATGGCGGACCAATTATTTTTAATGCACTCCTACAATATGGGTATCAAATGAAAGGGCTTGCTGAGAATAACTCGAAAAAAATTAAAGAAAAAAAAACTCCATAATCGATGTATCTCCATAGTCGAGTGGATAGTACACCGGTTTCAAGGTGTCGCCATCTCTGAGGTCCCGGGTTCGAGTCCCGGTGGGGGCAGATGTTTGAGTGATGAATGCGAGCATTTGTACCTTAGTCATGGTTGTTGATATATATTTCTATAAAAATATTTATATATGTATAATATATGTATGTCTATCTGTTACCCTAGATCCCACAGCACTTACAGAGCTTAGTTTGGGCTAGGCTAATTGGTGTAAGTGTAACAAATATTTATTTTATTTTTATTTATCTGCCTTCACCATGTCCATCCTGACTCCTGCCTCTATCTAACTATATCTAATTTGATTCCGCGATAGCTACCTTCGTTACGCATAGTTAGTTAATAATTAGTTATGTATTATTGAGGAGTTTCAGTGGCGGTGTGGTCTCACCACTGGCCCACGATCCGTTTCGCAGGTCCCAATGTGTTTTCGTTATTCGAATTTCATATATACATTTATCTGACGCTCCTATGGTGAGGGAAAATATCGCGAGGCAAATTGCATACACCTGCGAAGAAAATTCAAAGATGTGGTTGACTAAGGCCCTAATCGCCCTAACACTGGGTAGGCTCGTGCCCCTAAGCGGAGACGTGTTTGAGCTGTGATGATGAATGTGCAGGGTGGCTCAGAGCCGGCTGACACATTTCAAACAAGCATACACTATAAGCGGGAGCAAGGAAATAAAAAAAAATAACATTTTTAGATAGAGGCAAGTATGCCATTTAAGTTACATAAATTACAAGTTTATTTTTTAAAAATTACATCAGGTAAATGGCCTCCGTTTACATCAATACATTCTTGCAAACGCTTCTGGAAGTTGGCGTACACGCGCCTCCGCAGGTCCCCATCGATAGCTGCAACTTCGTCAACAATGGCTTGCTTGAGTTCTTGATGATTGACTTTTTTTTATGGGGGCTCTTGAAAGAGCGTGTGTTCCAGAGGCGCATCATGAATCTTCAAGTACTCAAGCAAGCCATTGTTGACGAAGTTGCAGCTATCGATGGGGACCTGCGGAGGCGCGTGTACGCCAACTTCCAGAAGCGTTTGCAAGAATGTATTGATGTAAACGGAGGCCATTTACCTGATGTAATTTTTAAAAAATAAACTTGTAATTTATGTAACTTAAATGGCATACTTGCCTCTATCTAAAAATGTTATTTTTTTTTATTTCCTTGCTCCCGCTTATAGTGTATGCTTGTTTGAAATGTGTCAGCCGGCTCTGAGCCACCCTGTACTTTTCATCGTGTAATCTACTTAATTATTTCACAGTTACGTGCATTTTATACAAGTGATGGAATTTTAATTAAATTGTTTAAACATGAACCCTTCCAAGCGATAATTAAAATACGAGTTTGATTCATATAACTAATTTGTCTATTTCCGCTGTACAGCTGTTAGAGATGCCATCAGACGTCGCGCGAAGTTAATGACTTGTTGATTGCAAGCGTTCTGTTTTTATGCCCATTGAGAAGTCGCGCGACAGAAAAAGAATGGCCGAGAAAAATGTGCACATAACGATAAAGCTGTCTGACTAAAATAGTCGCAGACGGCCCGCCATGAGTCGCCGAAACAGCGTGTACAGAGGTAGTATTCTTAAAGCTCATAAAAACTTCAAACGCCGTATTCGATGTACATTGCAGAGAATGCGTGCAAGCTTTAATAAGCGCAGAGACGACAAGCAGAAACACACGGCTGTTGGCGAAATCGAAACTTTGACTACAATCTTAGAATAGGTCTTCTGTTGTGAACTTGGCCGGTTTTTTCGTCGCCGGGAGCATTCATTCACCCGAAGCCCCGCATAAAACGATTTCTGAGCACACGTTATGTGATGCGTAACTGGTTTCGCTGAGTGTAATTTTTTCTTGTTCAAATTGCGTTGCCGGTGGGCGGCGTGACTAAAATAATTTGGCGGAGGTCAACTTGATTGCTAATATGTTCGATTTAAAACCGTTACACAGTTAAATAAGGACAACACATTAAATAAGTACAGCGTCAATGTATTCATTTTTTATCCAATTCATTATATTTGGATAATACCAATGTAAAATAACCTTCGTTTAAATATAAACTAACCCCTCTCTTGCTGTGTTATTTGTATTGTATATATGTTGCAACGTTGCAACGGATATTACGTGATCATGTAACTGTACCTATATCCAATAACTGTATAATAATAATTTTCATAAAAGTATTTTCGACAACTGCTTTAAATCTATGAAAAGGTAAATCAGTAACTCTTTGTGGGAGTTTCTTGTAAAAAGTTAAGCATTTCTCTACAAATGGACTTCTAACTTTATTTTTGCAGTCTGCACATTCGAACCGCAAGCTTATTTTTGTAATTTGATGCATTTAATTTATGAATATGTACCAGAGAAAATTATCAAAAACATTGAATTTATAATATACTGGAAACGACAGATCTTACAGACGGTCTAAAGCACTACTCAGTTTGTCAGAATGCTGTGTATACAGTAACCTGTGTAGTCTGCAGCTTGTTGTAAAAAGTCACTTAAGAAATCTGTAAGATGCTATGTGTAAAGTAGGCAGTGTAGTTTGTAGTTTCATCATCATCATCATCAGCCCCTCTTCGTCCACTGCTGGACATAGGCCTCTTCGAGTGTACGCCACTGAGATCTTTTCGGCTTCTCGCATCCAGCTCCTGCCAGTCGTCCTGCGCAAATCATCACTCCACCTTGCCTGAGGACGTCCTACACTACGTTTTCCGTTTCGCGGTATCCACTCTAGAACACGTTTGCCCCAACGGCCATCGGTTCTACGGCTAACATGGCCAGCCCACTGCCACTTCAGTTTGCTAATCCTGTGGACTATGTCGATGACTTTAGTTCTCTGACGTATCACCTCATTTCTGATGCGATCCCTCAGAGTTAGTAGTTTACTGTATGTTATATAGAGTTTGCGGTGTATACAGGCACTCACAATATTTGCAAGCGGTGCAGCGCAGCTAGCGCTCGGGGCGGCGCGGAGAGCGCGTTGCGCGCCAGCCGCAGCGTGCGCAGCGCCCGCAGCCCGCCCAGCGCGCCCTCCTCCACTTCCGTCAGCTCGTTATCCTCAGCTGACCTACGCAAATCACATACATCTATAATAATAATAATAATAATAATGATCATTTTATTCTAACTCAAACAAAAACACACATAATAGGAAACTTACAATTACTGAACAATATAAAAAAAAAAAATAACAAAATAAAGAATTAACAAATTAAATTATTAAAAAACAACACAATTACAAATTTTCCTATAAATTTAAGGTTGGTCGTGTTAGAATGGGAGGCTAGTTCAGCATGAGCCAGATCATAAGATAGATCTGGCACTGGTTTTCAACTGCCACCACAGATAGTAATGACGTAAGATGTCATGCAAGTAATAATAACCAACTAACCAAGTCTTAGCTGTAAAATAGATCGAATAAATAAATATAAGAATTTTATAAAGAAATAAAATAAATAAATATACCAATAACAAGAAACTTTAAATAAGAACATCTTATAATTCATACAAATACTATATAAAAGATAAGTTTATATTAATATTACCTAGCTGCCGCTGCGCGTTTAGAAGGTGGTTTTTTAATCTTTCCTTAAAGACGTAAGGAGAGCATCTAAAATTATTATTTACTAGCGGACCCGACAGACTTCGTCCTGTCAAAAAGATTTGTACAGTGGCAGTTTTTTGTTCCTAATTATTTTATAGATAATGTCGCATAGCCAACCAAATTGCAAAAAAAGTCTAAATGACCTATTTAGATTTTGTCGCTATTCAATTTTGGAACGTGACATTAAATCCTTCAACGATGTATTCTGTGCTCCAACGCACGCACGCACACTGTTTTGATAGATATGATTGAATTTCAACTATATGTAGCGTTAATAAAGCGCAAATTGACTCTTTGATGTTAGGAACACACCTCATTGCTTAGACAACAGTGAGTGCTTGCAATATGAACTTTATACAATAACAATAAAGCTCAACTCGACTGTACGTTTTAGTTAGAAAACGTTTGCATGGGAAAATAAAAGGGCTGGTTTTAGAGTTTTTCCGATTATTATTCGAATTTTTCCCTTAAAAACCATCCTTGAACTTCAACGAACATTTTAAAAAAGAATTGGCCAAATTGATCCAGGCGTTGTTGAATTATGCGCTTACCAACACATTATGCGATTCATTTTTATATACATATATAAGATTATGTTATACCAATTAGGCCTGTGTCGATCGATCATTTGTTGCGACCCGGGTCGATCGCGACCCATTCGCTTGGTGATTCGATCACAATGATTCGATCAAATGATCGATTGATTGAGGTAGTATCCAAAGTACAATGTCTACGGCTGCTTTTAATTAAGTAATTCATTGGTCACTCGACGCGGTTCGTAACCCGATCATTCCATCTATCACGTACTTACCTGTGCACGCAAATACAGGTTTTCTTATGTTACTAGAACGAGACAAAACATTCTCTATCAAAAGAATCAATAAAAATATCTATAATAGACGCTAGTACCATTGATTTAAGGTTCAAATTATTTTATCAACAAGTCAGACTTTCGAATTGCGTTTCGTTGTATAGTAGGTATAAATCACAAAAAACGTGCTTATAGCGCTTCATTAATGTGTGGTGGCGTCCTTAGCGATTTGCTTTTAGCGCTATCAGCGCTGGGTAGTCACTCTAAAAATGCCATAATGATCGTGACTCAGGACCGAGTTACCGTGACCCAGTCGATCTCGGTGATCGAATCTTTTCGTGGGTCGTGACTCCATCATTCATAAATGCAACGCGATCGAATCACAGTGATTTGATCAATCGCGATCGACTCAGGTCTAATACCAATAAAATAGTCTACCATGGCGTCACATGAGCTGTGAGCGTGGATGCTGTAGTAGTATCTGGACTGGCTGGGAAGTGTTTTTTAAATTACTACTTATGCGTTTGGTTGAGATAATGAAATTATAGCTTTTATAGATATGTGATGGATGCTGTAGAAGTCTCTGGACTGGCTGGGAAGTGTTTTTTAAATTACTATGCGTTTGATTGAGATAATAAAATTATATATATATAATGATATAATGTGAACTTGTTTAAACTTGTAAAGAAAGTTGGCTTCAGACTGTTTGTATGAGGTCAGCTTCTAGTTCTTTGATTGTAAACTCTTTGTTGCAAATAATGCACAAAGATAAACTTAACTATGGTAAATAACATATATATGTTATTGATAATGTAAATAATTATGACTCTGTAAAAGTACTGAGAGAAAAGAAGGCTTTTCTTGCTGGTTCTTTCCAGTACGAGGTCCCGCCATAGACTTGTGAACCAATGGAGTAACATCTTTAACGTGTAAAAGCGATTGTCATCAAAAAACTCATTTGATGAATAGCTATTTGATTTTTACAGTGATGAAAAACTTAAAAATCAAAAAATCTATATCACTTTATTCAAATATGACTTTATAGCACCCCTACCACCCATTCAGGACGTATTTATTAGCTGATAAGAAGAATGGGCTCAAGCAACTTATCAGCTTTATCAAAAGTAATAACAACATTTACAATAAATTATGTCGTTATCATATAAAATTACTATGAAATGTGTTATAATTTTTATACACATAAATCAAATTTTCATAAACATAGCGCTGACTGCTCTTTTTTGAAGAATACAAATACTTTCTATGCTAGTAGTCGACCCCCAAATAGTAAAACTATAGGACATAACACTGTGAAAATAACAGGTAAATTAATCTTGCCGTTTCAACATCTGTAAGTTGTCTTATTTTTTTTACAGCATATGCTGCAGCACTTAGACTATTTGATAGGGTCTCAATATGTGGAATCAAAATAAAAATCAAAATCAAAATAATATTTATTCAACATAGACCTTTACAGGCACTTATTGACGTCAACAAACAAAACAAAAAAAAGCTTAAATAATAAAAAAAACAAAAACCTTGTCCGTACGTACGAATAAGGAAAAAAAAAAGAAAAAATATATTGACTCGACACCTGTTCGGAAATTAGAAGAGCCTTCTCGAGAAGAACAGGCAAGAAACTCTGAAGGTCTATTTTTTATCTCCTCTTTTCAATGTTAATAATTATAATAATATAATATAAGAATACAATATAGTATAAGATACAATCATACCTAATACGATTACAGTCGTATGTATGTTTACATACACATATAAAATAATACAATATTATAAATAATGTTGTTACCAAACATGGCTCTATGAATAGTGTCCCTATTCCCAAATACTGTGATCATTTAGATAGTCACTTACTTTATAATAACCTTTACTCATGAGTGTATGTATGAATAAGGCTTGTCTTATTGAAACTAGGGTAATACTATATTTATAAATATTTTTGATAGAAATATATTATAACAATCAAGACTAAGGTACAAATACTCGCATTCATCACTCAGACACCTGCCCGATACCTGAATCCGGTGTACCAGCCACTCTGTTACTGAAGTTGACAAAACTTTATAACAATAATATTTTTAGATTTACTTTCATTATTTGGTGGTATTTTTAGGGTTCCGTACCTCAAAAGGAAAAACGGAACCCTTATAAGATCACTTTGTTGTCCGTCTGTCCGTTCGTCTGTCAAGACCCTTTTTCTCAGGAACGCATGGAGGTATGAAGCTGAAATTTATATCAATTACTCAGGTCTACTGTCCCTTGAAGCTGTGAAAAAATCAAACTTCTAAGCCAACGCAATCAAAAGATACAGCCGTTTATGCCGCAAATTTTCGACACTTGCAAGGGAATCAAAACCTACAGGGTGCTTCCCGTGAACTCAGAATCTTGAAATTTGGTACGAAGCAACGTCTTATAGCATAGATAAAGGAAAAATTACGAAAACCATAAATTTTTAGTTACATCACATAATATATATTTTTGAATAATTTTAAACTACTACCCATTTCCTCATAAACGCGTAGAGGTATTAAATTGAAATTCATACCAAATACTCAGGTCTATAATACCTTTAAGCTGTAACAAAATCAAACTTCTATGTCAACGCAATCAAAAGAAACAGCAATTTAAGCTGCATATTTTGAAACTCGCAAGTACTCGCAAGGGAATCAAAACCTAAAGGGTACTTCCAGTCAACCTAGAATCTTGAAATTTGGCATGAAGCAACGTTTTATAGCACACATAAAGGAAAAATTCCGAAAACCTTAAATTTTTAGTTACATTACAACATATATATTTTTTAATAAATATAAACTTATTACTTTTTTCCTCATGAACGCGTAGAGTAATGTTATGAATTTCATTTTGCAATAAAAATACCATAGTTATGACTCGATTGTCGTAATGAACGAACTTTGTAAACCTTGCAGGTTTGTACGGAACCCTCGGTGCGCGAGTCCGACTCGCACTTGGCCGGTTTTTTTTATTAAAGACCCAGATTCTTGATAAGAAATCAAAGGCAGGACACTCAGCAAAATATTCTTTAGTTCTTTTGATGATTTAAGTTTAATATCATACAACTTCTTTTTCATGAGTTTTGTTACAGAGTTATAAACATGAAATCCAACAAAAGGGTTGAAGCGCTCAGCAAAACTACTCGATACCGAGGGCAGCCTAATTTGATAGATTCGTTTGCGAAGACAATACTTTTTTAATGAACAGATAGAGTTGTGTTGAGTATGAATCTTAACTAAGTCAAATCTTAAGAAGTCTTACACTAAGTAATTTGCTTTCGCTGTAAAGTAAGTTAGTAGGGTATCTAAAAGGCTTCCAAAGCATAACTTTAACTGAACGCTGCGCTCTTTCTATTTTAATAAGGGTCGTCTTTGCGGCACTTCCCCAGCACTCAATCCCATATGTCAGTAAGGATTGACAAATATATATAAGTTAATATATGATAATTTAGTTTTTGTATATAGAAACTATAATAAATTCAATAAAAACAGTGATCTACATAATGTGAAAACTAGAAACAAAAATAAACTTGCCGTTCCAATGTTCAGACTCCATAAAACTAGCTGTTCGTTCTTGGGGAAATGTATATCTATGTTTAACAAACTTCCGCAAGGTGTCATTGATTTGCCTTTGTATAAATTTAAAATCCATATCAAAAAGACACTCATGAGTAAAGGTTATTATAAAGTAAGTGACTATCTTAATGATCACACTATTGGGAATAGGGACACTATTCATAGAGCCATGTTTGGTAACAACATTATTTATAATATTGTATTATTTTATATGTGTATGTAAACATACATACGACTGTAATCGTGTTAGGTGTGATTGTATCTTGTACTATATTGTATTTTTGTATTGTATTATTGTGATTGTTAACATTGAAAAGAGGAGATAAAAAATAGACCTTCAGAGTTTCTTGCCTGTTCTTCTCGAGAAGGCTCTCCCAATTTCCGAACAGGTGTCGAGTCAATATATTTTTTCTTTTTTTTTTCCTTATTCGTACGTACGGACAAGGTTTTTGTTTTTTTTTTTTTATTTAAGCTTTTTTTTTTTGTTTTGTTTGTTGACGTCAATAAGTGCCTGTAAAGGTCTATGTTGAATAAATATTATTTTGATTTTGATTTGATTTTGAAAGAGCAAAATATACTGTTCTGAGAACCTCTGGTGGAGCCGAGTCTCTTAGTTGTCGTACAACCTTAATTATTCCGCGAAGTCTTCCAGCAAGCAGTGTAATGAGCCTTGAATTCAAATATTATCTATAATATTATAAACAAGTTCGAATTATAAACAAGTGCGGTTATAATTGAAATTAGCCAACTAAAAATCTCATTACATTCTTATAAGTCAACACTGGCAGTATGTAAACATGATTTACGTTAGCTTTATGGCCAGTGGTGTGATTCCGTTACAAGGTTGTTGAGACCTATCTCTATGGGAGTGATCTTGACAGAGTCGCGCTCAGCTGCACACTGCACAGTTGCTGGAACCAGCACGTGACATTGTATCGGCGACCTCGGCATTATGCGTTTCGCACTTCGGCAACCGAAGCTTTGCTGGTTGCGTCATGATTACGCGAATATTTCGTAACTACCTTCAATTAGTGAAAGCTCACGGTTAGGGATGCTGCTGTGTATCGATTATATCGACGATAACAAACCAATTGTCAATTTAATGTTGACAACAGCCGTATGAGAGTAACGATAATTATTAAAACATAATTATTTCTAGACTTGGCTTTGATTTTCAGGAACAGAATACTTCTAAGGTCACTATATCGCTTAAAGAACTTTCTGCCTGCTGACATTAAGAAAGTGCTTGTACAGACCTTAATTTTTCCTGTCATTGATTATGGTGATGTGTGCTACCTTGACCTTAATGCAGATCTACTCAATAAACTTGACCGACTTCTAAACAATTGCATTCGGTTCGTCAACAATTTGCGAAAATATGACCATATCTCTGAGCATAGAATACGGTTGAACTGGATGCCTATTCGGCAGCGTAGAAATGTTAGAACATTGAATACTCTCTATTCCATTCTCAATGGTCCCAACACACCCAGCTATTTGAGTCCCTATTTTCAATACTTGTGTGCTTCTCATGATAGGTCTCTCCTATCATCATCCAATTTGCTTCTGAAATGTCCGTCTCACCATTCCGAAACAATTCACGCCTCCTTTGTAGTTCAATCCATTCTGCTATGGAATGCTTTGCCTCTTGAAATTAAAAAGTCTACCAGCAGATTGAGTTTCAAAAAATAAATTGCGGAAATACATTTATCAGAAGAGTTTATTATGATGTGGCATATTTCTTGGTTTATTATCATTAAATTTTATCTATTTATGATATCGTCATATGTATTAGTATTTTATTATTAATTACATCTATGTATTAGGATTTAAAATAATTACTTTTATTATTATTATATATATATACATATATGTTTTTCATTTGTGTCATGGGTACATCTACCACTTTTCTTTCTGCACCACCTAAAGGTTGACTGTTAGAAAATGCCATAGGCATTAAGTCCGCCTTTGTATACATCAATACATAGTATAAAACAAAGTCGCTTTCGCTGTATGTCCGTATGTATGCTTAGATCTTTAAAACTACGCAACGGATTTCGACGCGGTTTTTTTTAATAGATAGAGTGATTCTTAAGGAAGGTTTGTATGTATAATAAATGCATAATATAGTGGAGAAACACTGATAAATTTAAAGGTTTCTAATGTGATGTCGTAAATAAGCACGTTTTTTTGCGCTTATATTGCAAACGCTGGCTGAACCCTACGAGATAGACCAAAATAATGTACTACAGTATTGTACAACTTACAAAAATCCACAAAAAAGTCCGCGATGGTATATGTCTATCTCTTAGGGATAACCCACCATAACCATTTTTTCACTGCACCCGTGCGAAGCCGGGGCGGGTCGCTAGTTGTACATAAAGTGTTAATAAATAAATAAAATAAATAAATAAGATTTAACAAAGTTCGACAGCCCGCGATTGATGTCACAGACGAAGATTGCCTTATGCTTTGCCTTAGCGATCCATATGATTATTTGCTATCTTCATGGTGTAAATATGAGTTTCACATATTCGATTGACACAGCGTTTCACACAGCGATTCAGAAAATGTGAGATAGACTTGTTGTTGTAGTGTCAACAGTTATCGAGAGGGCGTTGCTTATTTAGCGCGTTTCTCCTCGAATCTTAAACTTGCGTTTAATCTTTAATCAGTGTTTATGTTTAATGCTGTCCAGCTAGTAAATGTTAAAACTCAAATCCTTGGCTAATGTTTGTATTATTTTATTACTCATAATCTATTGTTAGCGTTTATAAATAATATTGTATAATGTTTTATTGGTATATCGATTGACTCTTATTGATGAGGAAATAAATTATAGTAGTCAAATAACAGTCTTGAAATGACTGAGTTTCTCATTGCCGACTTTACCGACTGAGTCGGAAGTTTCTTTAAAATCAACGTATAGTGAATCAATCTTCGTGCAAACATCGATGTGCTTGTTGAGTTGAACTTGTGGTGTTAATACATACATACATACACTCACACTTTTCCCACGGGGGTAGGCAGAGATTACGTCCTTCCACTTGCTACGGTCCTTACATATCTCTTTCGCTTCATCTTCTTTCATAACATTCCTCATACATGCTCGACGATTGCGGGTACTTCTGACCTGGCCTTTTTTGAGGACACTTTCGATTTGTTCGAAATATGTTCGCCTAGGTCTTCCTCGTCCCGTGTCTCCACTCACTCCAGCTTCATAAATCATTTTGGTCAGTCTACTTTCATCCATCCGTTCCACATGCCCAAACCACCCAAGCATCCCTTTCTCTATTCTTGTCACGATATCCTCTTTCAAACCACATTTCTTTCTAATCACTTCATTATACAATCTGTCACTCAGTTTTACTCCTGCCATACTCCGCAAAGCTCTCATTTCTAATGCATTTATTCTGCTTTCATGTCGTTTTTCCCATACCCAACTTTCACTTCCGTACATTAATGTTGGGATGTAATTAATAAATATATTTAGTGACATATTGTGTCGTGCCTTACTTCTGACCTAAATTTACTTTACTATTCATTTATTCACAAGCTTATCAGCTCACAGTCGATACCAAAACGACAACAAGCACATCCGTGCTGATACATAATAATCGGCATAATCCATACTTATATTATAAATGGGAAAGTGTGTCTGTCTGTTTGTCCGTCTTTCACGGCGAAACGAATTGACGTGATTTTTACGTGGAGGTAGTTGAAGGGATGAAGAGTAACATAGGCTACTTTTTATCCCGGAAAAATCGACAGATCCACGGGATGTGCAATAAAGGCTTCGCTCAAAAACTACTGCATAGGTTTTCATGCGGTTTTCAATAGATAGAGTGATTCTTGAGCAAGGTTTTGCGGTATTTTTTAACTCGGAAAAACGTCCCACGGGAAGCGCGATAAAACCTTCGCGCCATAAATCGACTTCCGCGCATATGTAGCCGTAGGCAAAAGTTATGAGCCTTAAACCTCTATAGACCCAATCCCGAAATTCACGGGGCGAAGCTGCGGGCAGAAAGCTAGTACATTATAAATTACAACAAAGACACAATTTGCATGAAACAACATTGTGACGTCACTGGAATCATCAATCAATACATAGTATAAAACAAAGTCGCTTTCGCTGTATGTCCGTATGTATGCTTAGATCTTTAAAACTACGCAACGGATTTATAATGTCGCATAGCCAACCAATCGCAAAAAAGTCTAAATGACCTATTACATTTTGTGGCTATTCAATTTTGGAACGTGACATTAAATCCTCCAACGATGTATTAGATAGATAGATAGATAGATAGATAACACTTTATTGTACATACACCACAAAACAGAGAGAAGAAAATAACATAATACACTTAAAATTACAATAGTACAATTGGCGGTCTTATCGCTCAAACAGCGATCTCTTCCAGACAACCTACGGACGGAGAGATATAAAAAACTGGAAAGACGGGGGTGTAAGATACTTACATATTAACAAATAATTTTTTAAAAATATACTGACAAAACATACTTAAAATCAAATAATAATGAGCTAACTGACTTACAGAATTACTTTATGTTAATATATAATTTTTATTTATAAATAAATGTATGTATGAAGATGAAACTATGAAATCTAAAATTGATAAATATAATACGTAATACAAGCTGATAATAAGTAGCGCAACGATCGTATAAGCTAAAGAGATAAATAGTATTCCTTGACTTGGTTTTTAAAAGAATGTACCGTTTGTGCACGCCTAATACAAACTGGGAGAGAGTTCCACAGCCGAATGGCCTGCACAGTAAAAGAGGAACTATAGAAACTGGTGCTATGTTTGGGAAATTCAAGAGTTAAATTCTCTGATGACCTTAACGAGTAATTGAAGCTGCTTAGAAAATTAAAACGTTCTTTTAAGTATTGTGGATAAGAGGGAGAGAATAGTATATTGTAAAGAAGTGAAAGTATATGAGTGTTCCGGCGAAAGCGTATAGGAAGCCACTTGAGCTTAGAGCGAAATTCGGAAACATGGTCATATTTGCGCAATCCAAATATGAACCTTATGCAAAAATTTTGAAGGCGCTCAAGTTTATTTAGCTGGTCCTCCGTGAGATCGAGATAGCAGGCATCAGCATAATCAAGAATAGGAAGTAGCAGAGACTGCGCTAACGCAATTTTAGTAGCAATAGGTAAGAAGTTACGTAGTCTTCTTAATGAACCAGCCGAAGCAAATAATTTACGGCTTACAGCTTGGACTTGCGGTCCCCAGCTGAGTGTGCTATCCATGGTCACACCGAGATTTTTTACTGTCTTGCTAAAATGAATATCGACACCACCGAAAACAACATTTGGAAGGGAAGACAAATCCACTCTAGAGACTAGTCTGGAGCTGCCTATTATTATTGCTTGTGACTTCACCGGATTAATATGGAGCCCGAACGAAGAACTCCATTCCGCAATACATTGGAGGTTGGTGTTAGTGAGATGCACAGCACTGTTCAGATTCGGGAATGGGGATTGGCAATAAATTTGCAGATCGTCAGCATAAAGGTGGTATGACATAGAAAGTTTAAGAGAGACTGAGTTGATGAAGATGGCAAAGAGAAGAGGTGATAGAACGCCGCCTTGAGGAACACCGACATTTGTTACACACCAGGGAGAGAAGCTCTCCCCAAGGCGAACACACTGCCTGCGACCGTATAGGTAATTGCGAAACCAATCATTCACCACTGGTGATATGTTAAGAGAGCGCATCACGGCAAGAAGCACGTCAAAGTTTACGGTGTTAAAGGCATTACTGAAATCCAGTAATGTCAGTAGTGTTAGCTGTCCATTTTCCATACCAAGACGAATGTCATCAGTGACTTTGACGAGAGCGGTGGCAGTGCTGTGGCCTGGACGGAAGCCGGATTGGAGAGGGTTAAAAAGGTTATGAAGAGATAGAAATTTACTGAGCTGGTTGTAAACCAGACGCTCGAGGACTTTTGATAGAAAGGGTAAAATAGAGATAGGACGAAAATCTATGGGAAGCTTAGGATTGCGGACTTTAGGCAAAGGGAGTATATGCGAATCTTTCCACGCAGATGGAAAAACACCATTGGCAAGGGAACCGTTAAATAGGAACGTAAGAACAGGAAGGATGATATCTAGGATAGGTACTAACATATTTCTAGTTATGCCGTCACTGCCTACTGCATTAGAAGTAATAGATAATAGGCTCTTCTTAACATCACCAATGGATAATTGCTCAAATAGAAAAGGAGAATAGGCGGGAACTGGTATATTTAAACATTGGCGTATTGTATCGGCTTTTATTGAATCCCTCATTTCAGCCGACGATGAGAAATGGTTATTGAGAGAATCTAAGCTGACACCAGAAGGAATATTACCATCACTTGTTTTACCAATCCCTAGTGATTTCAAAAATTTCCAGACTTTGGCTGGGTTTTCATCTGATACCGAGTTAAAGATATGGCGGCGAAGTGCATCCCTACACACCACATTACAGCGATTCCGGATTTTGATGTAAGCTTCCCTGTTGTACTCAGTGGCACGACACTTGTATTTCGCTTTAGCAGCCGCCTTTCTGCGCAACAGAGACTTTATATCATCAGTGAGCCATGGTGCCGGAAGATGTTTGACTTTAATAGACCGATAAGGTGCGTGCTTATCATACAATTTGATAATAGTCTCGTTAAATATAGTCACTTGATCGTCAATAGTAGTCGCATCAAACACCGGCGACCAATCAATGGCACGTGCTTCATTCAAAAAAGCTTCACGATCCATGCCACTAAAATTGCGCTGAAGAATCAATTTGGGCTTAGCTTTTGGAGGACGAATTTTGTAGGACAAGTAGATGAGATCATGAAATGAGAAGGCATCAGCTGGAAATTGACCGTGCTTGACAACGTGCTGTGGAGACGATACAATTGCTAGATCGAGAAGGGAGGGTGAGCAATTAGGTGCATGATGAGTGGCATTGAGAGGCAGAATATGCATATTACAGGAACTAATTAAATTTAAAAGGGATAAAGCACGGCGGTCTTGTTTGAGTAGGCACGTATTGAAGTCACCCATGATGATTGAGTGATTGTAAGAAGGTGTAAAATCAGCCAATAAGCTTTCAAAACTATTGAAAAAAGATATATTTATGGAACGACTGTAGTAAACTCCGAGAAGGATCTTAGCGTATGATAGAACCACTTCGACTAACAGATGCTCACCTGCATTAGAAGGAGGTGGCTGACTGGAGGTTCTAATGACAGAAAACGCAATATGTTCACGTAGGTAGATAGCAACCCCACCACCTCGAGAGCCAATGCGGTCATTACGTATGAGTCTAAAACCAGGTAAACCGTAGGAAGTAGATGGCAAGCAGGGTTTAAGCCAAGATTCGGAGACTAATACAGCATCAATATTTTTATGTACAAGAAATGCCTGCATATCAATAAAATGGGCTGGAACACTTTGGGCATTGATATGAACAACATTGAAATTATTAGGGACATCAGAGAATTGAGTTTCTATTGAGTCAAAAAGTGACGGAATACTTACGAAACTATCCACACTACTACTTTGACTATGATTTGATAATGATAAGTAATCTCCATCATCACTACTGAAGCTTGTATCAGACATAGCTCATTAATAATAATAAAAAATATAAGAAGTAAATATAAACAGGTACTTATATAGGTTCTAAGTTTAATATACAATATACACTCTAAAATAATTGAGTCTGGCGACTTAATCATAACAACCTGCCGGTTAATGTGGTAAAAAGGATACAAAAATTTCAAGCATGGAACTAGACAATCCAGACATTCACCTGAACTGCATCGCAAACACAGAACCCCCAGAAAACAAAAAGAGCTGAGATACATCTTAGTTACATTTTAGTTGTTAAATTTTAATAAATATTTATAGATTGTGCAAAGGGGGGATGCGTATGTCGATAGATATGTCCATGCTCGTAAAGCAAGAAAATCCTTACAAAACTACTAGATCTATGAAAATAAACAACATAATAAGAATAAAAATTTGAATTACCCTGGATGGAAGAAAAAAAAAAATAATAATAATAATAATAATATAAAAATTATACAAATAATTTGAAATATTTGCAGTCCAAATTATAAGAAAACTGTTCACATTACTAACTACAAACGAAGCGGACGGAGTTGCACAAATAATATCTATAATCATATCCGTATGGGCTGTGTGGAACGTCAACGTTATCAATAGCGCATATTGGTATAAAACGGACCGCAGTCCAAATCTACTAGTCTGTGACAGGTGGCAGTGACATCTGACATTCTTATACAAACAAACCCCAGACTAGATAGAGATACTACGTATAACAAACAGCCCGCAACTGTCAAATGATAAACTATTTCTATTTCTTCCAAATAAGGTATTTCAAAATGAAATATTCGCACAATTTAAGTAAAACAGTGGGTGAACAAAAATAAAATAAAAGTAGTGAGGTGAGGGTGCGCGGATAATAATAAAGTTCAGACGAAAGTAAATTAATAACTAGCGAAATCACCGTCATTTTCTTGCCGCTCGTCTCTGTTTTGTCAGCACCGTAGAATCTTTGGATGTGCTTGGCACCGATTTCCCCGCATCCGACATGATATTAGATCCAGCAATTGAGTTTAATTCGGCCATAGATGTAAAACGAAATCGCTTACCATGGGCATTAATCGCGACGACGGTTCCATTTTGTGTGAAACATTTGCTTACGCCGAACTTTGTACGAGCTGCCATAAAAACTTCATGCCTGGGCCGTGTCAGAAACTCCGAAACCGTGACGCCCGTGCCTTTCAAAGCCGACTTAGCGTACCAGATTCTTTCTCGTACAATGTGTTCCCGCAGCTTGATCAATATGGGTCGCGGCTTGTCTGCCTCCTTATTATGCCCCATGCGATGACAGCGTCCAATATCATTCACAGAAAAACCAGACAGCTTTATTTGGTCTACGATGATCTTGGCCATTACAGCAGCGGTGTCTTCGTTCTTCTGCTCCGGCACTCCGTGACATAGTAGCATTTTACGACGGCTGCGCATTTCAATAGTATCTAGCTGATTAGCTACTACTCTGACTTGTTGCTGCAGACATTGTATGGCGGACATAATAAAACTTCTGAATGCTGCAAACTCAACACTAAGATTGCTGACATTACCCGAAGGAGCTGCAGCCTGAAGCTTACCTTCGTAGGCATCCATACTTTGCGTAAAGACCTGTTGCAGCCTTTCAATGGTCTCTTGAAGGCCTTCCATATTACACAAGTGAAGTAAAAAGATGTTTAATGTGACACAGTGATTTCAGTAATTTCTTTATGTAGAAAATTGTTTTGTTATAGCAGTGATAACACTCACCGGCAAGTAAAAGGTAATAATATTTAATTATTCATAAAAATTACATAAATTACAAGCATAGATTAATATTAATTAATAAATTAAATGCTTATTGACTTAAGTACGTCTAGTCAGTTGAGTGTCTACCCTCCAAAAAAAAAGTATTCTGTGCTCCAACGCACGCACGCACGCTGTTTTGATAGATATGATTGAATTTCAACTATATGTAGCGTCAATAAAGCGCAAATTGACTCTTTGATGTTAGGAACACACCTTCATTGCTTAGACAACAGTGAGTGCTTGCAATATGAACTTTATACAATAACGATAAAGCTCAACTCGACTGTACGTTTTAGTTAGAAAACGTTTGCATGGGAAAATAAAAGGGCTGTTTTTAGGGTATTTCCGATAATTATTCGAATTTTCCTTATTGTAAAAACCCTCGTTGAACTTCAACGAACATTAACAAAAAGGAATTGACCAAATTGGTCCAGGCGTTGTTGAGTTATGAGCTTACCAACACATTTTGCGATTCATTTTTATGTATAAGATAAATACCATACGATATAGAATTCTATTTATTTATTGTAATCAGAATCGCCCATAATCGATGCTCAAGTATTCATGAAACTTATTACATAAAATTATATCTCATATTCGTCTCGAGGGACTTGATTTGATTAGGACGCTGGCCCAGAGCGGACTAGTCGACGACATTAGTGTGAATTTCTTTGCAGATGTAAATATAGAATGCAGGTTGTCTCACGATGTCTTGTATCGCCGCAGGAGTAGGTGTAAGTTAAATGAACATATTAATTCGGAAAACGATAAACAAATTAGTACATCTCGATTCCACCAATGATCCACTATCCACTTCACTATTTGGTTTAAATATAAAAAGTTTACTAATTTTATCGACTGTCGATATTTGATATAGAACAACTAAAATATCGACATTTTAAATTAAATAACTCTGCGTCTCCTAGCGTCACGTAATCCGCGGTTTCAAGCAGATTGAAATATGACCAATAAATTATCAAAGACTAACTTGATGCAACTTAAAATTTTACATCCCAAACTAATTTGATATGTTTCATTAAAATTTAACTTCAATTTTAATTTTCATGGACGGAAAGCGCGGAATAATAATTAAGCAATTTTGTAAGACAATACTTATGAAAAAAAGTGTATTGAAATGGCTCCCAAAATGTATAACAAGCTGTCAGACAATATAAAAATGTGTAATTTACAAGAAAACAAATCTATAGTTACAAACTTACAAATGTTAAAATGTCAATGGACATTGACATAGTGTGTATATGTGAATAATGGTTTAATATACAAAAATTAATGTATCTCATACTATTGTTATGTAATAATATTGTTTTGTATTTGATTTCATTGTTCGACATTCCTGAATTGATTTTCTGATTGACACATATAAGTTACTTAATAATAATAATAATAAGGGCGTAGGGAAGTGACGACCCCATCGCCCGCTGGTGGGGCATTTAATGCCCTTGACTGCCATAAATGCCCCATCAGTGCAGTCAGTCTCCCTCAGGGCAGCTTGTGGCAAGCTGTCGGTGAGTTGCGTCACCGAGGGTACCGATGTGCTTCAGGGGGGCGTAAGCCACCCGCCTCTGTCTTGCCTTAACCAGCCGGACAGAGTGGAGTCGCAAGAGCAAATGCTCGAAGGGTGGAAGTGTAATAATGTCATAACGCCGACGGCGTCTCGATCGCTGTCGCAGACACACCTCTCTACACCCTTAGCCGTTCACACCAATGTTGCTCTCTTCGCACCAATATTGGTCTGCTTTTTTGGGGGGCCCATTTAGTGAGCGGCGAGTCACCACCTGTCATATTTAAATCAATTAGGAGGCTTTGAGAAGACAGGTGACTGGAGTCTCTTCCATAGCCCGGATTTCATTACCACCTAAATCGAAATGCATAGGCCACAAACGTTTTGACCACTAATGACAATAGTTTCTGTGCATCTAACTGGGTATAGTCTTTGGCTGCATTTTTCATGGTGCAGATAGAGATTAGACCCAGTTGGTACACACCACGCACACTTTCATTAAATTTCGCTTAAATGGCCTCTACGCGTTGGATCTGTATCCCCGCGCAAGCCTTATAAAGGACCGTGTCTTATAAAGATACGTGAATTAAGCTACATAATAATAATAATAATAAATTTTCTTTATTTAATTACACATTCGGTATTTATAATTACAATGAGGCACTCCTTTTAAGTATTCCACTTGTCTTAGGAATGTCTCGCTCTTTCGATAGTATATTTCTTACGTGCATTTTTAACTTAATTGAATTTAACTTTATCAATGTATAAAATAGATTCGTTTAATAATTAAATTTCAATATTTTGTGTATGTTTGTATGTCTAGCCACGGGCTGAATGCATCAGACCATATATTTTTCAAGATCTTTTGTATAATTGAGTAGATGACATTTTTTAAAATTAACTGAGAAATATTATAGAACCGACAGTATACCTGCGCTTCTTACTTTTGAAGATACATCGATATATTTGCGGCGCTGGCGCGGATTGCTCAAGAACGCTCCATGTTAAAAGCGCTGCAACCGTGACGACTAAATTCAGTAAACTCTCCTAATTTGTATGAACGTATAAACAAAATTAAAAATTACTTTGTTATTTGTACGTTTATAGGCATACTTTCTATATTCAAAACTAGCTGTTCGTTCTTGAGGAAATGTATATCTATGTTTAACAAACTTCCGCAAAGTGTCATTGATTTGCCTTTATATAATTTAAAATCCATATCAAAAAGACACTCATGAGTAAAGGTTATTATAAAGTAAGTGACTATCTAAATGATCACAGTATTTGGGAATAGGGACACTATTCATAGAGCCATGTTTGGTAACAACATTATTTATAATATTGTATTATTTTTATATGTGTATGTAAACATACATACGACTGTAATCGTGTTGGGTATGATTGTATCTTATACTATATTGTATTTTTATATTATATTATTATAATTATTAACATTGAAAAGAGGATATAAAAAATAGACCTTCAGAGTTTCTTGCCTGTTCTTCTCGAAAAGGCTCTCCCGATTTCCGAACAGGTGTCGAGTCAATATTTTTTTTTTCCTTATTCGTACGTACGGACAAGGTTTTTGTTTTTTTTTTTAAGCTGTTTTATTTTTATGCCTTTTTTTGTTTTGTTTGTTGACGTCAATAAGTGCCTGTAAAGGTCTATGTTGAATAAAGATTATTTTGATTTGATTTTGATATATAAAAAATGATACATTTAATGTGAGAATGCTGGTAATGTGTTCGTTTCATTAGAGTTACGTCAAAAATAATTGCACATTTTATATACATTTAAAAACTGTATTAATCATAGAATCAAGCATTAAAAATATGATTTATTGAAATAAAACTTTATTGATATTAAACGAGAAAATAGCGTACAACAAAATCAATGAACGAGAGTATGTCACAGAGTCGATAAACCAAAAGATAAAGAAAAATTATGTACAGATTAAATAATATTACATATCCAACAACAAAATTAAACTGAAATTTGTATATTGACATACTTTCATGAGATATTGCCAAAAATAGATAATTATAGTTTAAAAATGGCCATATTCTGTCATGTACCTAATTGTTGTGTTCCTCAAATAAATATAGATTGATGTACAAGATTGGACTCTTGTAACAAGATGAATTGTAACAAGATGATGATGATGATCTCTGATAGTACGGGATTGCGTATGTACTGGTGCATATTATTTACAGACATTCTATATTTGAATTTTGACATTCTATATGTCCACGTACAATCAAAATCAAATCAAAATCAAAATAATCTTTATTCAACATAGACTTTTACAGGCACTTATTGACGTCAACAAACAAAACAAAAAAAAAGAAGCTTAAAAAAAACAAAAACCTTGTCCGATAAGGAAAAAAAAATATTGACTCGACACCGAAATTGGGAGAGCCTTCTCGAGAAGAACAGGCAAGAAACTCTGAAAGTCTATTCTTTATCTCCTCTTTTCAATGTTAATAATTATAATAATATAATATAAAAATACAATATAGTATAAGATACAATCATACCTAATACGATTACAATCGTATATATGTTTACATACACATATAAAAATAATACAATATTATAAATAATGTTGTTACCAACATGGCTCTATGAATAGTGTCCCTATTCCCAAATACTGTGATCATTTAGATAGTCACTTACTTTGTAATAACCTTTACTCATGAGTGTCTTTTTGATATGGATTTTAAATTTATATAAAGGCAAATCAATGACACTTTGCGGAAGTTTGTTAAACATAGATATACATTTCCCCAAGAACGAACGGCTAGTTTTATGGAGTCTGAACATTGGAACGGCAAGTTTATTTTTGTTTCTAGTATTCACATTATGTAGATTACTGTTTTTATTGAATTTATTATAGTTTCTATATACAAAAACTAAATTATCATATATATATTGACTAGCTAAAGTTAAAATATTAATTTCTTTCAACAATTCTTTTAGGGATTCTCTAGCCCGTAAACAGTAAATAGCACGAATCGCTCTTTTTTGTAAAAATCAACATTAGCTGCGCGAAACGAGAACTTGCAAATAAATAATTCTCGCAAACACTACATATAACGTATGTAAATTCGTACTCTCGGTAAAATTATAGAAACAGAATACCGCACCGCATATGCTATTGAGTGAAGAGTTATGTGACATTCCTGGAAATCTTCTTTGACACTGACAAATTCGCTCCATCATACCGCAGCGTAACGACAGAATTTATTTAAAATATTGTCTACCAGGCCCTTTTGTGTTTTCGTTACGCGCATGTGGCTCAATTGTAAATGGATCCCATTGCTCAGCTTCATAAAGCGAATTATATTAATGTTTCACGTCGCCATTTTGCGATATTTGCATTGTATTTGCGGATTCGATGCTTCGAATTATCAGTCATGCCAACATTTAAATTCAAACGAAACAGAATGTCGCAATTGACGTTTGTAATATTGTTAATTGATTGACTGGGGATCATTCTATTTTGACCCTTATCATTATTAGGATTAAGTATAATTTTGCAATATAGATATTGTAAACACGAATTAGATGCTTGGAATTATCAGCCATACCAACATTTAAATTCTACGAAAAAGAATGTCGCATTGACGCTTGCAATATTGTTAACTGATTAACTGGTGAACTTTCTATTTTGGTGCTTATCATTATTACAACTAAGCCTAATTTTATATGCCCTTGCTTATTAGTGATTCGGTTTCAAAATCTACGACTTTATAATCATCGTAAATTGTAGAATTTATTGACAAAGCAATGGGATCTCGATTACAATGGGATCCCCATGTTGAATCCTTGGCAAACAGACTTAGTTCCACTGCATATGCTGTATATAAAGTAACACAACTGACTAATATTGAAACGGCAATCTATTTTAGTTATTATCATAGTGTCATGTCTAGAGATCGGATAATCGGATGCATATTTACCTAAAGTTAGTTTAAGACAAAGTATGGAAACGGCTTTTTATTGTTTAGTTAAATAAAAATCCCGGGATTGCGGAATTGGATAGCCGGATGTTTATTTATTTACCTAATTTAGTTTTTGACAAAGTATGGTACCACAAATTAAAAAAAAATCCATAAAAATAAAAAAAACATTTTGGTAATGCAAAACTAGTCGGTAATATGAGATACTAGACCATACTTACGCCCGGGCACCATTTCTGTTCTGTTCTGTTTTTATTCAATTATTTAATTGATTATTGTTTTAGTCAAACTAGCTCACTACTGTCGTATAACACTCTTCATGTAATAAATCGTACATTCATAAATCGCACGGGGAACTGAAACTAAACTTCATGTAAATACGTATGCATAGTTGTATAAATGAACCCGGAGTCTCGGTCTTTTGAAAATAAATACCACGTGCTAATTTAGTAATTTTCAAACAATATCACTACGTTAAATTTGCAGTCCCGTATTTTCCCGGGATTTTTATTTAACAAAATGTATTTTAAAAAGCCGCTTCCATAATTTGTGAGCCAAAAATTAACTTTAGGTAAATATGCATCCGATTATCCGATCTCTAGTCATGTCGTATGCGTTTCTATTGTTGGAATCTGGCGCTAATATACAGTGTGTTAGGGATCGGACTTCCGATACTTTACCAACGTGTTGTATGTTAAGTTTTATCGACAAAAACCTATAAAAATGGGGGTCGCATCCCTCACCCCTATGAATGAGAGCTATTTCAAAATTTTATTTCTCGTATTTTAAGGAGTTTATTAAATCTTGCTGTTTTAACGATTTTATTTGGTCTACATACACAAAAGTGACCTTATTTCAAAGTTAATGAGCTGCGCTAGCACTTTTTAAGAATTTGTTAAGAAATTCTTTACAATAATAAACAAAATCCTTTGATTTAGACGGAAAACTGGGTAAAATCATCTATTTTTTTAGTTATTGGGCTCTACCTAAAATCCCGGGCCCTTGACATATAATTTTTTTTGTTTTAATTTATTGGCAGTGAGTTGAGCTTGTAAATAAACCTAAAGTCCGATCGCTAACACACTGCATATACCTATATTGGTGGAAATATACATATCGCACTAATAACACAATAGTGTATCAACTCAAAATCGATCATTTTTCAGAATCAACAAAAAACTTATTACTCACTTAATGTGATAGTTGCAAATTGAATAACTGTCACATAAGTTTTTTAATTTATCCTTATTCTGTTTTTTGCACTAATCGAACGACGGTCTTGATCACGCGTGAGGAATCAAATTTTGCGTGTGTTTATAGTATTATGTCAAGTACGACGTTTTGAGTTGATACACTATTGTATTATTAGTGCGATATATTAACCACCATGTCTAAGGCACAAATGCTGGCCTTGAAACCAGTGTGTCAGATTGTCTCGAGTTACTTATAACTTGATATCGCGTCGGCAGTACACCGTGCGAGTGGGTACGAATGTATTTGCTTTGTGGCAATTGAGTGCGGTTACATCGAGAGCAAGATAAGCCGCCGGCGGCGTGGGCAGCGGCGGCCAGCAGCGATCGATAGCGCGGAGACGCGATGCACTCGCCGCCCCCGCCCCGCCAGCCCCTATTGTTATTGCAACACTTGCTCTAACGAACGGCTCGTTGGATCACCCAGCTCGTAAACTCAGATTGTTCAAGGTCAAATCGTACATCTACTAACATTTGCAGGGTTGTTCTTGAATTTATCTTGGTAATGGTTTCAAATTATTTATTTTTTTTATTTATTTTATTTATTTATTTATTTCCTACTAGCGACCCGCCCCGGCTTCGCACGGGTGCAGTGAAAAAATGGTTATGGTGAGTTATCCCTAAGAGATAGACATATACCATCGCGGAGTTTTTTGTGGATTTTTGTAAGTTGTACAATACTGTAGTACATTATTTTGGTCTATCTCGTAGGGTTCAGCCAGCGTTTGCAATATAAGCGCAAAAAAACGTGCTTATTTACGACATCACATTAGAAACCTTTAAATTTATCAGTGTTTCTCTACTATATTATGCATTTAGTATACATACAACCCTTCCTTAAGAATCACTCTATCTATTAAAAAAACCGCGTCAAAATCCGTTGCGTAGTTTTAAAGATCTAAGCATACATACGGACATACAGCGAAAGCGACTTTGTTTTATACTATGTATTGATTGATAATAATTATTACAAAATAAAACTTATACCTATCGAACTCTACATTAAGCTTAGCTTGTATCGTACAATCCAGACCACGATACCCAAGAATATACAATACACAGCTCGAGCGACTTAAACTAAATAAATAATGTATGTACATTTAATTTTGGCAAATAAATACAAATAGTCAATTAATTTAAAATTAAGAAAAGGAATACAAACTAAAACGATTAGGTGCCCAGGTATACGAAGTGATATTAATCCCAAAGTTAACAATGAATTGTGTATGTGTGTTGTTTGTGTGTGTGATGTGTATGTGTGTTATAGAGTGTATGTAAATGAATTTCTGATTACCTGTGTCATATGTGTAAAAAAAAATTTTTTTTTTCTGCTTCACAGATTCACAGCATAAGTCATATTGCCAATAACTTTTCAGTTTCCTTATAATCTAGTCCCATAAGCCAAGGCTCTAGTAACTTCCTTACCTGGTGGTTCTCCAGCCCCTTGATATGTATTTTGCTACATACACTGTTATAGAGTCTCGGTAAAAGATATAAAGGGTGACGCTTTGCAAAGGTGGTCTGCGCAGGTAGCACTGGGATTTTATAAAGGCGTTGTGCAATTCGCTTGTCATAATCCGAGGAAGAACGTGCAAAACGTGAAGAACGTGCAAATTCAAAATCATTTATTCAGTCTGGGCTGTTACAAGCACTCGTGAATGTCGAAAAGCTTGCCTTGTACTGAGAAGAACCGGCAAGAAACTCAGCAAGGGCTGTTTTTTTTCCCTGTATTAAATAGATACAGAGTCGTCAATTTGGAAAATGACTTCAATATTGATAATTCATGAAGTCACTTTCCATTACATAATATAATTAATAAAAATATAATTTGAAAACATGCCTATATTAGGAATGCCGTGTCATACAGTTTTTAAAAGAATATATTAAAGTTAAATTAAAATTATAATAAATACGAGTAGTACCCAGTATAGCAAAGAGCAGACTCGTCTCCGCTGGCAGCACCCGTTCACGAGCATGCCGCATGAACCAGCCATCGCTTCGCTCAACCATGTTTTTAGGGAACGGAACGACCCGCCTCACACGGACACTGCCGAAGAGATTTTTGTTTCATAGCCCGGAGTACGGACTTGTCATGCCATCGTAAATGTTATAAAACTCTTTAATATTTTTGGTATTTTCTATTGATATTTTTTTTATAATTGCAACATTATAAACATTGCATTTTCTGTATAGTTGGTTGTGTTGATTTTTTTTTTCACCTAGCACTTAATGTTATACCAGATAAGTCATAGTTATTTTTTATAGCCGTTAATTACTACATTATTTAGTACATTGAATTGTACATAAAATAATAATATTAATTACAAGGAGAGGTATTTTTAGGGTGACAGTTTTTGCCTAACACTGAATCCTCTCAGCATTTTGTTAAAGGAATCAGGTCTAGGTTGTCAGCTGCGTGAGGTCATGAGTCATCTGCTGTACAAGGACGATCTCGAGTTGTTTGCACCGGAATGCCAAGATGTTATGGAGTTGCCGTTTTAATGTTTATTGGAATGTGTAAAAGTGTCCAAAAGTTTCGTTTCTCCGTTATAATCAAACAATTAGAGAAAGCGCTAGTTAGCAAAATTCTTAGCATAAAACGACAGTTACACATTCACTTATTTTTAATGATAGTTTCAAATTTTATGAATTTCCGTGATTTTTTTTTTATTGCTAAAGATGACAAACAAGCAGGCTGCCCACCTGATGGTAAGTGGTAACAGTCGCCTATAGTACATGTGGTTCCCACGAGATTCGCAGCAAATCTGCAAACCTCATAAGAACCACAGTGTACGTTGCCAACTTGTGACATAAGATGTAAAGTCACAGTACCCAGTAATTTCACTGCCTATCTTACCCTTCACGCCGGAACACAGCAAAGCGAACCCTGCTGTTTGGCGGCGGAAATAGGTAAGACGGAGGTACCCATGCAGACCCATGCAGGTGATTAGGAAAGCTCAGGTTAAAAGACTTCAAGTTGCAATGTTTTCATAAATTATTTTATTATAAAAGATGAATTTTCCCGTGGTAAAAATTTCCGAATGTCCTTCTCCGGGTCCCTTCACAACTGTCCCTATATCCACTTTCACCAAAATCAGTTCAGTAGTTTCCCTTTAAGGTAAAATTTATACAAACTTTGATTGTCGTGTTTATTTATATCTAATCAAAAGCTTAGAAAAAGAGTTTTGAAATTTTAAGAGTGACGTACCTTCCATGCAGACTGTCATCCTTTATCCTCCTCTTGCCCATTCTTGCCCATTTCCCATTATCTGGGGTCGGCGCAGTAGATCTTTTTCTTCCATTCCTCTCTATCAGCCGTCATTTCCATGCTTACGTCTTTCATTCTTATATCATTCTTCACACAATCGATCCATCTTTTAATCGGCCTTCCTCTGCCCGTGTATCCCTTCACTTTCATATTCAACATTCGTTTTGTGACATGACTTTGAAACCATGCTAATCTACTTCCTCTCACTTTTTCTACCACTGGCGCTACTTTCAGGCTTCCTCTTATGTAGTCATTCCTTATCTTATCCATCCTTGTCACACCACACATCCATCGTAACATTCTCATTTCATTTGTATGCAATCTATTTTCATCCTTCTTCTTGACGGCCCAGCATTCACTTCCATACATGACACTCTCTCATGACGTCTCCAGTTGCACACGGAGAAAGGACGACTGACGAAGAAAATGTATAAGACAAATTTTGAATAAGCCAGTTGGTAGGTGACGTGATGGACGAACTTAGACCAAATGAAGGTCGGGTCACGAGTGTGTAGCCGCCGAGCGTGCATGTCGAAGAAGCTAGGGAACTGTTTGTGGAACAGAAAACTGTGATCTCTGCCTACCCCCATGGGAAAGAGGCATGAGTGTATAAATGTGTTCATTCATTCACATCATGTTAAGCTGGAGATATATTTAGAATAGTTAATCAAGTGCTCACAGCACCAAATTAGATTGATTAAGGTGGGTGCTGGAGCGTGACGAGATGGACGAGGGCGGACGTAGACAGATAAGAAGCTGGGGCGCTGAGATCACAGAGCGTGAACGCAATACACCTCGTGATATACTTATTCTTAATGTGGTTTGTACTTGCGTTTTAAAGTGTCCCAAACTCTGAGGTTCCGGGTTCGTGCACCGGTGAGGGCAAAGGTAGGCAAGCTGATTGGTGTGAGTGTTAGAAGTATTAAATACTAACTTTAGCCGTAGCTTTTTATCGGAGATTCTCAAAGTGGTCCATATCAACCCGCGGGGGTCTATGACAACCTGCAAGGGGTCTACGTCAGCGAAAAAAATTTGGGGGTCCATGAAATGAAAACGGAGGTACGCGATAATGGATCTCAACTTACATCTTCTAATATAAAGACATAAATAAAAGACATACAAGCTGTATGATGTAGGCATTCAATCAATCAATTCAATCCGGTAAGTAAGGGGTTTACCCAAAACCGAAAACCATGGCAAAGTCTACAACACTAAACAGTGGGAACCTCTGCTTTAGACTTTCTGTGTACCAATTGACATTTACATCGGCTCGGTAGTTTTGGTGTGACAGCACGACAGACATAGGTACTTTCGCATTTAAAATATCAGTAAGGATTAAAGCACGTGATGTGTCCCTTTAGGTGTGTTAAGAAATCAAGGAGCAGAAACCGCATTCCAAGCGGTGAATGTTCGTAAAGTTGTTAGCCACTGCGGGGGGCGCCGTGGGCCGGCGATCAACTAAACGATGTTTACCAACACTCCGCGGCTGACATGGAAATATAGCTGTTTCTGTTTACTGTGCCCTAAGTTAATGCACTGTTGTTATTTATTATTTATTTGTAACACAAGCTGAGGGGAGGCATCGATTTACAGAACTAACAAGCTCCGATTACGCGAGGCGCTGTCAGCAGCCAGTTCGTTTTTTAGCCAGTTATTGCAAAGCTCGGGGAATGTTGAAACAGTAACCATTCCTGTTTGTAGACGCGGCTAGTGCCCCTCACTTCGTCTGCGCAAGATTAGTATTTCCAGTAGCTTATATTAACGTGGTATGTATCTTTATAAATTGTAGCCTATCTTTTATTCTGATTATCCTATTATACTATTATAAAGGCGAAAGTTTGTAAGTATGGATGTATGTATGTTTGTAACTCTTTCACGTAAAAACTGCTGAATGGATTTGAATGAAACTTTACCACAATATAGCTTATACATCAGAATAACACATAGGCTACAATTTTTGAGGTTTCTAATGTGAGCTCGTAAAAAAATCACATTTTTTGCGCTTACGTTGCAAACGCTGACTGAATCCTACAAGATAGATCAAAACAATTTACTACAGTATTGTACAACTTAAAAAGGTCTACAAAAAAGTCCGTGATGGTATATGTTTGTCTCTTAGGAATAACCCACAAAAGGAAAAAGATCGTTAAATGTAGTTTATAGGAGCATACTGTTAGGCCTATGATTAGGGCTCTGCAGTGCTTTTACCGTATTTCTTACTTATTACTAGACTAGACGGGACGAACCTGAAGTCCACGCGAACGAAGTCGCGGGCAAAAGCTAGTAAGTTATATTATTGTATTCATCAAACTCCATTCAGTTTTCATCCATCCATACAATAGCTGGTTAGTATGAAACAGACTGAATTAGAAAGAAAGAAAGAAATAAAAAGGGCTAAGTTCTGTAAAATCTCCATATAAATAAGCAATTTACTCGTCTACTGCGCAAATGGGTCACGGGTTCAATTCCCGCATGTTTTGTATGAACTAGAAAAAATTGTTCCAGTCTGTTTTGTATGAACTAGAAAAAATCCAAGTGTGGGGCGACGTTTTAAAAAAAGGAAAATTAAAATTACTTCGTAAAGAATACTTGAACAAAAAGGTTCTGACAAGTTACAGTTTTTCAAAGAAGAAGCACAAATGAACGCAGTCGGCGAAGGCCGGATTTAATTTACACCGAGGAATGCGCCGCCCGCCCTAAGCGCCCGCCGGCTTACGGACGCCCGCCTCACTTCACAGTCAATCCGACAGGAAATTAAAAAATCTAAGCCGCTTTGCTAGGAATATTATTCTTTTGAGGACTATAGAATTAATGGATTGTTCGGAGTTGATTGATCGATTATTATAAGTGGCGCCCGTGTAGAGCCAATCTACATCTTCATACAATTAATATTGGATTCAATTAGTTACAAAATATGTGAAGAAAAACAGTGTGATCATAACGATACAGGCGGCAATTTAAAGTACAACTCTGCGCCAATTAGTAGTCAGAACGATAGAGGCGACAGTAATCGAGTAACATAACGCGAAATGTAACAACCAGTTTAGCAAATAAATATAATCACATAATAGTTATTTATTATACAAGAGTGGAAAGTTCCTTTTTAACCGCGTGCTCGATTTGGATGACCGAGCAAGCGAAGGATTCTAAATTAGAATCCTGAGCGTCAGCGAGGGAAACAAACGAGCACAAGGTGAAAAATCTTTCCACTCGAGTGCAATACGTAACTTTTCATCCCACCTCAGCGAGGAAATGACAAAATGAAAAAGAAAACAATTTATAATAACAAATTATATTAAGCAATAAAACGTGAAAAACTAGAATGGCGCGAAGCACGCAAATAAAACAAAGAAACCAAGAAGGTTCCAAATTTAATTTTTTTCACAATTTAAAAAGTTCTTATCATAAATTTGGCACCATAGAGGTTACATTAAATAGGTTTAATGACGTTTTGAATTTACAATTATATTGAGTACTCATTATATGTGATGTTCTAAATTCAAATCTACTTTGCCGCTCAAGCGAATAAAATAGAATTTTCCAGCCAGATTTCGAAGCGCAAAATTACACTTTCCGAGGTGGTGGAATGAAAAACTATTTTATTAGTATTTACTGTACAAACAAACAGAGCAATTAAATTTAAATATTTGTACTGTTGGTGGTGTGTGCAAAAACTAATAACTTTAAGCTTCTGTAGTCCTGAATAATGAACTTTGCCAATTCATTGTCGATTCATCACCAAAGTAAATGAACCTATTGTATTTCTCGATCAATAAGCTTCGGTTTCTTTATAAGCTTTAGTCATTTTAGTATTATAATTGGAGACTTAATGATTGTGTAATCATTTTTCATTCATTTCAAATATCTGCTTATATGAAACACCTACCCTACCCAGTTTCCAACGTCTAATATATATAGCTCTGGCAGATACAAAATTGACTAGTGTATGCAAGTAAATCTAAAAGTTACCTTAGTAAAATATATATATAAGTCGCAATGTATGAAAGGGATAAAAAGGTAAATGTAAGGAAACGAATGCTTAGAGCAGGTGAAAGAGTTTGTGTATCTGGGATCTATGTTTACAGGAGATGGTAAGTAAGAGTTTGACACTGAAGGAAGAGTAATGGCAGGAATCAAAGAGAATGGGGCTATAAATGGCTTCATTCGCAGTTAGACCTACACAAAAAGGTGCTGCATCCCGCATGCATCCTGGGTCCTGCGATCCCTACGCTTATGTATTGGAGTTAGTACTGGGTGTGGCATAAGAAATATAAAAGCCTACCCTATTATCAACTGAATATGCCTATTTTTTCTATATGATTATCAAAGTTGAGCAATTTCTATCTCATGAACGTATGTCGATATAGAAATTTCACTTTGATTTTGTATTAATATTGGTGTTAGATTTCTAAAAAATAAATTTTTTTCACAAAATTCAAATGAAACGAATACCTTTCTAACTTCCTCACATTAAATGTAACATTATTTAATATAGAAAGTATATCTATAAACGTAAAAATAACAAAGTTATTGGCAGTTTTGTTTATACGCTCATACAAATTAGGCGACTTTAGTAAATTATGACGTCACGATTGCAGTGTACTTTGTATGGAGCGACACGCGACAGCGCCGCAAACATGGCGCGGTATCTTCAAAAGTAATAATCGCGCAGATACGTCGTTACTTCTACAATATTTCTCATCTAAAAGAGAACTGTTATCAATACATAGTATAAAACAAAGTCGCTTTCGCTGTATGTCCGTATGTATGCTTAGATCTTTAAAACTACGCAACGGATTTTGACGCGATTTTTTTTAATAGATAGAGTGATTCTTAAGGAAGGTTTGTATGTATAATAAATGCATAATATAGTAGAGAAACACTGATAAATTTAAAGGTTTCTAATGTGATGTCGTAAATAAGCACGTTTTTTTGCGCTTATATTGCAAACGCTGGCTGAACCCTACGAGATGTCCAAAATAATGTACTACAGTATTGTACAACTTACAAAAATCCACAAAAAAGTCCGCGATGGTATATGTCTATCTCTTAGGGATAACCCACCATAACCATTTTTTCACTGCACCCGTGCGAAGCCGGGGCGGGTCGCTAGTTAACATTAATTCAGTAGTTTTTACGTAAAAAAGTAACAATAATTTATAATAATAGGGACGTACATAAAAAGGTGCATTAAAAATATCAGCAGAAAAATCTCTTTAACAAGACTCCCCATATGAAGTTATGAAACCATTCCCCGAAGATATTATAGTTTTACAGGGAGGCGGTGCAGATAACAGTGATTTAGTGGCGACTCTAATATCCGGGGCCGGGAGGAAAAACTGCGTCCTAGCGTCAACTGCATGAATTATGTATAAATCTATCAGAGTCGGTTCCGGCGGCCGGCGCGCGACTTTCCTGTCGGCGGCGGTGACTTTCCATTGTTTTTAATTCAGTTTATATGGCTTCACTCATAAAATGGCTTATTCTTTCGTCCCTGCTTCTTTTTATTAATTGTAAAGAATTTTGTATTTTATTTAATAATCCATACTAATATTATAAATGCGAAAGTAACTCTGTCTGTCTGTCTGTCTGTTCCGCTTTCACGCCAAAACTACTGAACTGATTTAATTGAAATTTGGTACACAGATAGTCTAGAGCCTGAGAAAGGACATAGGCTTTTTTTTTCCCTGAGGAAAATGCATTAATTTGCATACCCCGGCTGTGGCGAGCCGGCGGTTATGTGGGGCTCTCCTCCCCAGAAGGGGAGGACTACCCACTAAAAACCTCAGGGATGGCCTTCCTCAGGCATGTAGGGAGCCTCCGGGAACACCAAGCAACCTCCAGGAACCCCCAGCCTCCGCTCCCCTGCCCAGAGGGGAGCCCTCCTCGGGGGAGGCTACACTACCTCCCCCGGTCTCCTCCACCGACGACGCCCCCCGGCCACGGAAGGGGCGTGGTCCATCCCGGGTCGCCGAAGCAGTCGCGATTTCCTCGCGCCCGCCGGCGACCCGCGGATAGGCTACTTTTTCATTCAAAAAAGGTTGTAAAGGGTTGTAAAAGGTTGAATGGAGGGATAATAGGTTGTATAGAAATATTGTTAAAAACTACTACTTAAACCGATTTAAATGAAACTAGGTACACAGATAGTCTAGAGCCCGAGAAAGGACATATGCTACTTTCTTATACAAAATAGGTTGTAAAGGGTTGTAAAAGGTTGAAAGAAGGGATGCTAGGTTGTATAGAAATATTGTTAAAACTACTGAACCGATTTAAATGAAACTAGGTACACAGATAGTCTAAAGCCCGAGAAAGGACATAAGCTACTTTCTTATACAAAATAGGTTGTAAAGGGTTGTAAAAGGTTGAAAGAAGGGATGCTAGGTTGTATAGAAATATTGTTAAAACTACTGAACTGATTTAAATTAAATTTGGTACACAGATAGTCTAGAGGCTGAGACAGGACAGAGGCTACCTTTTAAAGCAGAAAAGGGCTGTAAAGGGTTGAAAAGGGTTGAAGGTATATACTTATCGTAAAACCCGAGGACCCAAGGAAGGAAATAAGATAATTTTACCGACGGAAAACATATCCTTCCTGTGGGAAATTCGAATATAACGCGGGTGAAGCCGCGGGCGGAAAGCTAGTCTTTTATATTATTTTTATTTATATTTGTTAAACAAACAGTAAATATTACACTTAAAAGGCTATACATAAAAACAATTATATACCAGTGAAGTTTTCGCTTAATTACTAATACATGTTTAACGCAGTTCGCTGAATATTTTAAGAAATAAAAAAAATCATATTCCATACAACAAACATGGAGCGCTATAGGTCACGGATAATGGCACGAATACTGCTCTTAAACTTATTAACATTCAACAAAAAGAGATCGACAGACCCAAAATTATTGTTATAAAAAGCACATGAGCGATCGAAAACAGTGTTCTTACAATAATTTGTTCGTCTGAGTGGGAGGTGAAACAGCGACATACTCCTACGGCCTTATTAATAAACTAAGAGTAGTTAAAGAATAACTACTCCATGGCATAAGCTCAGAGTAATGAATTTCAGTATTAATAAGCATAGAGTAAGGAAGGAGTAAACTATTCCGAGTTTACTCCCGGAATAAAAGTTAATCCTTCCCGCCACCTAGTTTAAGGACGGACTATATAAGCTTTACAGTTGTGGTATTTTTGACATAAACCTAACCTAACATTCCGGTGTTCATTTGATTATTGTTATATGTCATTTCGATTGTATTACGTTTAGTGTTGTTTTATAATAATAAAACTATGGATAGAGATTATTTTATTAATGATTTGAGGATGTTAAATGAGATCGAAGAAATGACGCCATTAATGAGGCGGATTCTTTGGCGGAAATCTTTTAATACATATCGTAACATTTGCTGTAAAAATAAGATTTCATCGAATTTTTATACCACAGAGATATTTTTAAAGTAAATAAACACCACGCTCATTTCACTATGTATTTGGAAGAAAGTACCTTTTCTCCTTCATCCCAGTTAACAGCACGATTGCGTTTCTGGCTCATTATTTTCAAAAAAACTTATTTTTACTTTATAAACTAAGAATTTACAACACAGAAAACTTAAAACGGTTTTGACTCTGAATTATCGTAAAACTGATTAATCAAAATGTTTGACAGCTGCGAAGTCACATTAGTTTCCATAGAGTAAAAACACCAACTTGCGTCATATTTTGAGTCGTTGTTCATTCGATAACTCACTCTTTTTACTTTTAAATCTACTGGGTTGCGCCATTACATTGGCATTAACCACGGCGTAAGGAAGGTGTTGCTAGTCCGAGGTTACTCCATGTTTATTAATAACAATAAAAATAACAAGTTGAATCTCTGCTACTCCGGGATTAACAAGTCCTAGTGTAGACTCGGATTATGTTTAGAATAAGCGATTTTTATTAATAAGACAGCTAGAGTTTAGTCGAGGGCATCTAAATGAACTTTGACTTAGCAAAAATGGAGAATCCAAATAATTGTTCATTCATTTAAATAAGAATAATAAATCCCTTTCCGTACGTCGACTTTCCAACGATATCAAAGTAAGAAGCGTACAATCATTACGAGTATGTTTGAAAGTGAGGAACTTTACGAAGTTATTCTGAATTCGCTCAATTAGATTTTTGTATTTCTTATACTGAAGGTTCCATACTGTAGATGCATACTCTAAGATGGACCGTACAAATGAGTTATATAGTAACACTAGCTTCTGCCCGCGGCTTTGTACGCGTAAAATTAGTTTTTGTCAACTATGACACCTACGTACCAAGATTCATGGTCTTATCTACAATTCAACCCCTATTCAGCCCCACACTGGTAAAAATGTCAAAATGCTAAAACAAACGATACTATGTTCCTTATGACGTGATATTTGACGAACTTGCATACTAACTTTCAACCCTTATTTCACCCCCTAGCTGGTCGAAATTTCAAAAATGCTAGAACAAATGTTTAATGATTTCTTATCAAGTGCTTAAATATAAAGTTTCATGGTTTTATTTTTTAAAATTAAGAAATCCCATACAAACTTTCAACCTCAATTACGTTTAACCCCTTCATCCCTTTTTTCGAAATAAAAAATAGCCTATGTTCTGTCTCAGGGTCTAAAGGTTGTCTGTACCAAATTTCATCAAAATCGGTTGCGAGGTTTATGCGGGAAAGCGTAACAGACAGACAGACAGAGTTACTTTCGCAACTTTATAAGGCACAGGTCCGGCCTCATATGGAATACTGTTCTCATCTTTGGGCAGGGGCGCCCCAATACCAGCTTCTCCCTCTAGACCGGATTCAACGGAGAGCGATTCGCATCGTCGACCACCGGGAAACTTCAAGTCGGCTTGACCCTTTGGCATTGCGTAGAGATGTAGCTTCTCTCTGCATACTCTATCGCATTTACTACGGAGAATGCTCAGAGGAATTATTTGGACTAATCCCTGCAAGTACTTTCCGACATCGTTCCACGCGACAAACCTTGTATCCTCACCATCTCAATACTTGGCAGTCCACCACTGTGCGTTTCTCTAGAAACTTTCTGCCTCGCACAGCTAAACTGTGGAATGAATTGTCGCCTGCAGTGTTTCCGAGGCGTTACGATATCCAAACCTTCAAGAAAAGAGCGTACTCCCATTTAAAAGGCCGGCAACGCGCTTGTGACTCCTCTGGTGTTGCGGGCGTTTATGGGCGGCGGTAATTGCTTACCATCGGGTGATCTTATGTATCAGGATAACACATGGGCTACAATTTATACAGATATTTATACGCGTAGATAATCAGTTATTTATATACATTTAACTAATCTGTAAAAGTGTTCTCAATCAGTGTTTGATTGTGGCTCAAAAGTGCTAGTAGCCAAGCCATGAAATCAGTATCTAGTTTTTATAGGAAGTCACTCGTAATGTTTCTATTGAACTGATATTTGTAATATCGTACTTTATAATGTACTAGCTTTTGCCCGCGACTTCGTTCGCGTGGACTTCAGGTTCGTCCCGTCTAAAAATGGTTATTGTGGTTTATTCGTAAGAGATAAACATATACCATCACGAACTTTTTTGTAGACCTTTTTAAGTTGTACAATACTGTAGTAAATTGTTTTGATCTATCTTGTAGAATTCAGTCAGCGTTTGCAATGTAAGCGCAAAAAATGTGTTTTTTTATGACCTCATAGAAACCTCAAAAATTGTAGCCTATATGTTATTCTGATGTATAAGCTATATTGTGGTAAAGTTTCATTCAAATCCATTCAGTAGTTTTTACGTGAAAGAGTAACCAACATCCATACATCCATACTTACAAACTTTCTCCTTTATAATAGTAGTAGGATTTACATAAAGTAAAATACTAATTACAATTTAAGATAACATAGATATTTATGTCATATATCTGTAAATGTTTTAGAAGCAAGAGAGTATTAAACCGACTATCACTAGAGAGTAACCGAGGTGTAAAGATAAATGCAGGCCGCCATGTAGGTAGTCAGTCGTTGTTTGACGCCTCTTGTGGTAACACCAACAAAGTTATAAGTGTGACGAACTATAGCGCATAAGTGTAGATAATTTCTAATAAAAGTGTTTATAGTATACACCGTGTTTTGACGTGAAACGTCTTTAAAATCGCGCCGAAACATATGGGTACAGGTTTAAAAAGTGGACCGTAACGAAAAGGTCTATATCATCGTACCTTAATAATTAAAAAACTATTAGTCTTAGAAACAAAAATGTGGTGTGAATATTTCACTTATATAGTCAGCTCGCTGTTGTGACATTGAGTTTTTTATTAGAATACTTAAAACACCGTCAATCTTGTTTTTATTTCAATCTTTTACTTTAAAAGCGATTCCCTACTTAGACGCTTCACGTTAAAACCAACGGCCGTGTGCCCCGGCACAGCCCCACCCGATTTTTAACTCACAGCAGGTGCAGGCGGTGCAGCGGGCGCAGCGCGTGCGCGGGCAGCCGCCGCAGCCGGCAGCGGTCCAGCCACAGCCGCGCCAGCGCCGCGCCGCCCAGCGCGCCGCTCGACACCGTCTCCAGCCGGTTCGACGACAGGTTCCTGCGCAGCACACCGTCACACTAATCAAATCTGAATCAACACAATCTTTATTCAGCGTAAACCTGCAGAGGCACTTATTGGCCTCAAAGCCAATATAAGCTTAAGGAAAATAGACAATTTTGAGTCTACACCAGTGGCGTGGCGTGAACAAAAAAGTTAGGCAAGCTACAGTAAAAATTAGGACCCACAAAAAATGGGTACTCGCAGAAACTTTCTTTACTGTTCGTAATTTGGTCAGTGTACTGTTGTGTATGTGTTTGTGTGTGTGGACGGGTCTACAGTGTGCGATAAACAAAAAAAACATATACCATTTACAATACTTCTTGCAGGCTAAACGCAGTTTATCAGATCATTTTGAATGTCCCCAGAAAGTCCAGAAAAAACAATATACAGAACATTGTTCAAAGTGAGATTCTAATACGGAGTAATTACTATATATAATATAATAATTAATCATAATTACTCAATATAACAATTTTTCAGTATAATTACCACGACTATCCGAATTTATACTTTCGTCGTGCCCGCGAAACGCTAATTCTTGTTTACCTAAGAGAACAACTGTGTCTATGAAGCGTTTTAACAGATTTCGACGTTCGACTTTGCGGTTATGAGCCTCAAAATTATTGTTAAAATAGTTTTCTATTCTACTATTTCCAAATGCATGCAAAGCTAAGAAACTACGTAAGTATATGTTTCTCACTTTGAACATGTTATTTATTAGAACATTAGAAAATCTCGTTCGATTCCAAACGCTGCTTAAATCAGAAAACAAAAGACATGGAAAACAAAACATTTTATTTAATAAACAACTGCCTGTAAGCCAACTATATTTATCATAAAGAGAACTGAGAAAATGCTTGAAAACCCCGTCTCTACGCTTATAATCAATTGACATATTTGGACGAGTTCAACCTAACTGTATGACATATTTTTTATTTTCAAAGGACAACTTTGAAAACTGCTTTCCTTCATTTAGCAAGAAATCGGGAAGACAACAATCTACGTGCATCAAAGCGGCCATTATTCTGCCGAGAGAGAAACCAAAATTAATTAAAAACTAATACCTACCAATTAAATCAATAAAGGGTCTTTCAACAAGAACTTTGTTTTCTAAAACAAAATAAAACAAAAAATTAAGATGAAGATGATTCAAATTTTTATTGTATTACTAAGAGAAAAGTTCGGCAATTATGAATGAAAAATTATATCTGGCAAATGTCCACCACGACCACGCTGACAGAAGTCAATTCTTTCATCAAAATTTTTAATCACTTTTTGCCAAAATGTCGGGTCTATTTCGGCTATCACATCACGAATTTTGAGTTTTATGGCTGTAGTCGATTCGCTTGGCTCCGTATAGACTCTGTCCTTAAGATAGCCTCACAAAAAATAATCCAGTGGTGTTAAATCACACGATCTGGCTGGCCATTTAACTGCTGAATTTCGGGAAATTACGCGATCACCAAATTTGGTTTGCAATAGATTGATCGTCTCATTGGCTGTGTGATATGTGGCACTGTCTTGTTGAAACCACATGTCAGTGATATTCATGTCATCCACCGTTACCGCATTTCCAGCCTCATCTTCGAAAAAAAACGGCCCAAACACGCCTCCAGACGCGCGCCATACAGTGGCACAATGAGCATGCAAAGGCTTCTCAATAATCGCTCTAGGATTTTCAGAAGCCAGCAGACAAATGAAAATGGTCTTCGTCTAAAAAAATGATTTTTTCAGAAAAACTAGCGGGTTGTTCCGGAATGAACTGCGGCGATGTGTTTGTCTACGGCGATGTGAATGGTCGGTCAGCTTCAATTCCTGCACTATTTGAATCTTGTAAGGCTTCAAAGCCAAATCCTTACGCAAAATTCGCCATGTGGTGGTTTGGAATAACCCCAGTTATTGAGAACGTCGAGAAATTGATAAATTTGGGTCTTCTTCAACACTGTGGCTCACGGTTGCGATGTTTTCAGTTGAACGGCCCGGTCGAACACGCGTGGTGTTGGCATATTTTGTACCGAGCCTGTCGACTCAAATTTAGTGACCAAATTCTGAATAGCGGTCTCAGAAGGACGATTATGTTGTACGAAAATATCACGAATTTTACGGAATGTAATTTTAACAGAACCACCATTTTTATAGTGGGTTTTAATTATTTTAATGCGATTTTCGAGCGAAATTGAATTCATTATAACAATTCTTCTTCTTTTGGGTTTGATGGCGGTGCCCATAGGATTTCGCCAACCTCGAGTTTTTTTTTTGCTTAGAATACTTTTTTTAATTAAAGTATGCGCGACTCATGTTATTATCCAGGCCGTGAAAGTACAAGTGAATGCAAAATTAAAATTAAACAAGACAAATAAAATACAATATACCCTGTTCGCTGTCTATAAAGAAATATATAAAAAAGTTAAAGAGCGGAAACCAAATCAGAGAATAAAAAGATACCAATTAAAGTTTAATACGATTGTAGAATAAATAATTATAACAATTGCCAAAGCTTCTACGACGAATATGTCAAAAAACTAACTGTCAATGCTGTCATGTCGTTGGTGTTGCCACAATTAAAAAACAAAGTTCTTGTTGAAAGACCCTTTACAAAAGCCTAGTGAACTAAAAATAGAAAAGAAAATCAAATATGTCAAGTGAAATGTCAAATATCTGTCAAAAATTACAGAAGCGTTCCTTTCCACGCTTTATCAAAATTTATAGGGTTTATAAAAAAATCAAATAATTCTGTTAATATATATATAATGCATTTTAAGCCCACAATTAATTTTATACTGTATTTTTTGATTTCACTATTCTTTCGGAATTGATAATAACACATTGCTGTCATGTATAGAATCAGCATCGAACCTTGTCTCTTGCCATAATGTAACAAATGCCATGAATGGTGATGTAGTACGTAACCCGCGGAAGCCTTCTTAGGTTCTAAGCTTTGTAATTCCCAACTGCGACATATTCCAAACCGGTTCATTTTAAAAATAAATCAACTAACGTGTTTTTATCTCGCGTATGCACATGTAGCGTTCTGATTAATAAGACACATTACATGCGCATTGTGCAAGCGTTGCGCACGCGCACTATTTGCGTCGGGTTGTGCAACGCGGCCGGCTTTGTCTGCACCTAGTCGGTTTAATGAAACCCATTAATTTCCCCTCCCGTTAGAGATACCACTAATGTAAATGTAACACATTACATTAGTATTCGTAGGTTTAGGGCTCCGCAACCAAAGGGTTAATCGTCCGTCTGCCACGAGGCGGTATCTCACGAGCCGTGACAGATTCATGGTTGATGTTTTCTGTTGTCGCTATAATAATAAATACTAAAACACATACATACAATAGAGATGATTTTATTGTCGTTTCTACAGATATTGGTACGGAGCATTTGGCGCGTTCTCGACTTGCACTTGGCTGGTTCTTTCCCATTGACAGGTACTTAATTATTTCAAATCACTGAACATCAAATAAAAATAGCTCTAGCTTTCTGAGCTCCATTATTGAGATCTTGAGACACTTTTAATACAATAATTCTGAAGGATACTCTGAGACACAACGTGTGCATCACAATGTGGGGTGTCTCCGAACAAGTAATGCGAGGATTTGGGCGGGCGGGCAGGGGCTGGCGGCCCACGGTCACTTCAGGGTCGCCATTTCTAAACAAAGCGATTTCCATTATAACTATGAACACGGCATTATTAAATGTAATTTATAAACATGCAAATATAAATGACAATGTTACTTAATGATTTTAATGAGATGAGATACAAAATTAAACCCACGGAGTTCCTTGCTCATTGTTCTCTGAAAGTCTCCCTCAATTTCCGAACAAATGTAGAATACCTTTTTTCCTCTTGTACGTATCCGCGTACAAGGTTAAGTAGCTCTTAAGTTCTTTGTGCCCTTAAATTTTATATAAGTTTGACGTCAAAGTGCCTGTGAAGTCGTGTGTTGAATAAACATTATTTTCTTATTTGATATTGATCCAAAATTATGAAAACTACAGCTGGCGCCCGCAACTTCTTTTGTGCAGGTGCAGGTTTATATTAGCATGGCGTATATCTTTACAAATTGTAACCTATGTCTGATGTATAAGGTATATTATTGTAGTTTCATTAAAATCAATTCAGTAATGTTTAGGTGAAAGTGGCTCGGCTCGGCCCACAAGTACACGTTCGTCCATCATTGCCTCTATTGCTGGCCGCTGCAGTACTGTATTATATGTTCTTCGCTTATCACGTCAATGAAAGTCTCACGTCAAAGAAACTCGCTTACGTGCCCTTTGCGCGTTGGGTAAATCCTCCCGCACGCCTTTTAAAAGATTGTCTGATAAAGACGCTTTTTTTCCCTCAGGAGAGAGGCTGAGGATCCTCGCTAAGGAGCACGTACTGTGCCCAGGGTACCCCCGCAACGCCAAGTGTCACGGAGGGTATGTCGGACTCCGCGCGGCCAGAGCGCTTCGTCTGCTACAGAACACACACAAAGCAAATAGAAATAACAGAGACGTAACATTAGATAACAACAGGAAACAATATAAATAATATACAACATAAACATATATAGCAAAGTGCATAGATAATGACTGAACGCAACTGTAAGTAAATACACGAAGGTGTTGTGTGTGTCGCACCAGGCGATAATATTTGCTTGTGGTAGACCAACAAATCGCTGATTTTCAGCTGGAGCCCAAAATTTTGTAAGATTTCTCGTATATACAATCACAAAAAAAAAATTAAAAAAAACTTTTTAAAAAAACACGCTTTTATTAAAAAGACTAAAAACCGATCTAAAAACTTGAAAATAAAAATAAAGTCACGCTTTTAGAAAATTTGGGTACATATCAAGAAAAATTTCTGATGACAAAAAGAAATGTAACTCAAAAATTTGTCTATAAAATTTAGCAAATTAGTCCAAGAACTCAATGACTATAAAAGCGTGGGGTGTTCAAAATTAAACATTACTCATTTAATGGTCTTAACATTTACACCCCACGCTTTTATAGTCATTGAGTTCTTGGACTAATTTGCTAAATTTTATAGACAAATTTTGAGTTACATTTTTTTTGTCATCAGAATTTTTTCTTGATATGTACCCAAATTTTCTAAAAGCGTGACTTTATTTTATTTTCAAGTTTTTAGATCGGTTTTTAGTCTTTTTAATAAAAGCGTGTTTTTTTAAAAAGTTTTTTTAATTTTTTTTTATTTACTACTTTTTAGTCTCGTGATTTTATAACAAACATAAAGAAATGTACATAATTGTTCAGAAAATGTAGTATTAGAATTAAACATATGCATTATATCAAAATTCTATCTGTTGCTTCATTGAACCAATTCTCATATTAAAAAGTTTTTAATTTATTACAACATAATTATGTATTTTTATGATTCGAAAATGATTGAATATTGTATTGTCATCTAGAACACATGTAAAAAAAATTTGAGCTCGATTGGAGCAGTAGAAGTGGTCGAAAAATCGATTACAAGATTTGATCATGACAAACAAACAAACAAACAAACGGACAGAGTAAGTCAATAAAAAGCGTGTAATAAACAGTAAAATGGTAGATGATAACTTTAAAATTTAAGATATAATCTATAAAAATATGGTACAATGTTATGAATCAATATGAATGAGGGTAACTGTGACTTTGACCTCTAAACGCCCTTGGTCGACTGCCCTTTTGAACTAAAGTAATAATTATTTCTGATTAAGATAGGGTAAGGAAGGATTAAAGAGCCTGTGGCGAGGAGTGCGAAAGGTTGTGTCGCGATCTCGCGGAGGCCGCGGCCGTGACACGCGCGTCGAGCGCCCCCCTGCCCCCCTCCCCGCCCCCGTCCCCGTCCTCCCCGCCAGCCGCAAGATGAATGGCCCTCCGGAGCCTGCCGATTATACGTCGGCGCAATTATTTTCACTCGCTACCAACTGGCGTAAAGTATATTTCAATATTTTTGGACGAGGCGCTGCCGAGGCGCAAACTTTGTACACCTGTCGCGGAAGAAGTACAACTTATGTTCCCGAATTTTGCAGCTGCTCAACGGAAGTAATGGTAGTTGTAGCGACTGATTAACTGCGTGTGTTAAGATTTATTTGTTTATTTTCCAATTTGAGACACAAACAGTTACAATACTAATTAAAAATAATAAATAAAAAAGGGAATACAGTACAGGTAAATTGGTTTTTAAAGGGTCGGCTAATGCAACGTCTAATTGCAATGAAAAATACAAAATTATTGCATGCCATCGTTTTCTTGCAAAACAGATGTTTAGTACTAGCAAGTGACTGAGCGAAGAGAGGCTTGATTGCGCATTATCTGCTTTATTTGATCTTATAACCAAAGTAGGTACACATTTTTATATTGTATTTTAAGATGTTTCTTATACTTGGGGGTAATAAATGTCGGCGTCCATAGACTACGATGACTACTTGCCATTAGGCATAAGTCTTTTTTGCCACCCTATTGGTATAAAAATTTTGAAAAACATCGTAAGAAAAATTTTTGATTAAGGCCGTACCTCATTTTGAACGCGCGTCTTCAATCATGGCGACATATTTATTTAGTATTCTAAGAAAATGCAAAATAACGAATATAAATTAAAAGCCTTTTTTCAGTTAAAAACCTTTGTATACACTTGTTTACGTTAAATACAAGGTGACTTGGAGGTGTACTTGTTTACTCTTGAGTTTAAGTTTGCACCTCGAGGAGTCGGTTTTTGCTTAGGTAAATTTTAGTTTTTATTTATAGCGTTTTTCACAAAGCTCCAAAGCAATTTAGATAAAATGATTATGGAGAAACCTAATAAAAATAACTTATCAAACAAAAAAAGTCATTAACATCAATTATCGTGTAACACACAGACGAATTGAGAACCTCGCCATTTTTTTTACATTTAGTTATTTGAAAACCACTACATACCTACAATAGGGTAGACGACTACAACTGATTTTGGTCGTTTTTACACTATAATAATCTGATTTGAGCAATTTATATCTCATGAAAGTAATATAGAAATTTCAGTTTAATTTTTGATTTATATTGTTTTTAGATTTCTAAGAAATGTGCAATTATTATTTACGTAATTCTAATGAAACGAACACATTTCTTGCATTCTCACATTAAATGTAACATTTTTTTATATAGAAAGTGTACTTATACGCGTACAAATAACAAAGTTATTTTGATATTTGTTTATTCGCTCATTCAAATTAGGGCGAGTTTACTTAAATATGACGTCACGATTGCAGTGTTTTTAGTATGGAGCGTTTTTGAGCAATCCGCGACAGCGCCGCAAACATGGCGCTGTATCTTTAAAAGTAACAAGCGCAGGTATACTGCTGGTTCTACAATATTTCTTAATTAAAGGAGTACTGTTATTATATATAGAATTTAAATATAAAAATTGTCGTCTACTCAATGCTGATATAAATATTATGTATTTTGGTGTTTGTCTACACTGAGAAAAATGGATTTTGTGCCTAAGACGAAACACGCCTTACACGGTTAAATTGTAATTTCTTTTTGTGAATTTGTTACGCTTACGTTTATTTTCGCGTAGTTAAGCGAAATAGTTGAAATAGTATTGTCATTTCCAGTAAACGAAACCGTTGAAATAACACATACCATAAGGCACTTTTGTAATTAGCCTTTTTCCAGTCAAGAAATTAGTAGCAACTATTAAAAACGCCTTATTCTTACGGTGGTGAGCAACCGGTGAATATAACTATAAACAACGGCGCTTTTCGTCTTTCGAAAAGGTTATTTATGATTTAGTAACACTAAATGCGTTTAATAATTAAACTAAATAAAACGTAAACGTAAGTTTTAAAATGCTTCTTCAATGCGGCAAATATTAACTTCACAGAGTTGTTTACACGGTAATGACAAATGTCATAATAGGTACCGCAAGACACATTTCTGCCAAATAATACCTACCTACTACCTACTAGCTGACGAAAAATGGCAAATGGTTTTTAAGTTATCAAACGATAATTTGCGACGCGATAATTTTGTTACTCTACTCTGTGTACCCATGAAATCTGAAAATTACCTATTTGATGGAATATCATTGATTGAAATCATTTTACCACAAATACCTACTTAGGTATTACGTTCGAGAAATTCAATAAGCTTCTCATCTCTTTAACAAGGTAGATACAGTCAACAGCACGTCAGTGCACCCAAAACTGTTAAATTTCGTCGATTGATTTTCAACCCTATAAGTGGGTAGATAAAGCTTCAAATCGACTGAGATAAATTGACAGATTGTACCTGATGTGCTGTTGAACGTCCCTATTAAAATTAAATTCCTATGATAAATATGAAATTGGTTTTTTTTTAATATTTACTGTCAAAACGCCATTTACAAGACGTAGGTGGTACCTACTAAGATGGAGAAGAAAATAAAATGAAATGTCTTCACATCAATATTACATACAATAAATTTTGTCGTCGGTAGATAGGTACTAAAAACGTTAATCAATTATTTTTTTCTAAGAAAATCGCTATAATAACACGACAAGTCGCGAAATTGTGAAAAACTATATTCTGGTCGTCGCTTTTTTAATGAGTTAGCACTAATTTCGTTTTTAATAACAAAACTACGGTTTGTAAGGCGTTTTGTGTCATAAAACGATTAAAATTCATCCATGATAGGTTGCAAATCATTTTACCGACCGCGTTTTCTAAGGTAAGCCCCGTGATATTGACAATACTACAACGATAGAAATCATAGAATCGAGTGTTGCCAACGTAATCGTCTTATTGCACAATTAAGGGGAAAATTTATGACTAGACTAACGCCCTGTATTGGTTGCTTATGTGCTGTTCCATACAAAAGCACATAAGCAACCAAAATTAATGAATCAATAAATTATTAGGTCCACTGAATTGCTTCAAATTTGGGGTAAGTACTATGAATCATTAAGAGTAGGTACTTCTTATTTTAAAAGGAGTTCAATGTCTTCCCAGTCAATCTCAAGGTATGTCGCCCTGGCATTTTGGTTACATGTATGCTAAACTTTATCGAAATTGGCTGGGTAGTTATTTGCGGGCAAAAACAAACCGGATAAATAAAAACACGTTCGGTTAAGTATAGAAAAATAACAAACACATTTTTTAAATTGAATTGTACTACTTTGGGCTAGGCTAATTCCAGTAAGTGTAATAGCCCAAAATATGCTCTGTTAGGCTTGTGTTATGGAATCTAGGGTTACGGATATATTATACATCGATAAATATTTATCATAGAAATATAATTAAAGAAGTCACAATTACTTGTGCTCATCACAGAAATCAGTTGAGTAGTTTCGGAGGTTATTCAACACAAAAAAAAAAACAGTCAAATCGTTCCACTTTAAATATTATTATACAGATCATAAAATAGTTAGCCACAAATATTATCCTTACTAATAATATAAATCGGAAAGTGAGTTTGTTTGTTCCGCTTTCACGCCGTAACTATTGAACCGATTGCTTTGAAATTTTGCAGACGTAAAGTTAGAAGTCCGGATTAAATAATAGGGTACTTTTATCCAAGAAAAAGTTGATATTCCCCCGAAAATTCGAATTCCACGCGGGCGGAGCCGCAGGCGGAAAGCTAGTTATGTTTATAATTCTGAAATTCTTCCGTTCTGACAAAAGAATGCCGATCACCTATACCTCTGTCAATTATTTCAACTCCTTAAGAAATGTGATCACTGAACATCATGTAATTACTAGTTATTGCCGGCGGCTTCGCTCGCATTATCTGTCACGTAGTGGTATAAAAAAATCCTAATCCACCGAAAATTTAATGAAAATCGTTTAAGTCGTTTGGGATAAGTTCAGTAAAAATCACAACAAGCCTAGATTTTTACATACCGATGTTTTTTAAAGTAATTCCGACATTTCTTGCTTATTAAAGGTAAGTATAAATGTTTTGTCTGTTTCATCTTTTATTTTTCTACATCAACTTGTACTTTCACGGCTCGAATAGGCATACAACTTGTACACCGCTCAAAAAAAAATAAACAAAAGTATTCGGCAAAAAGCCGAGTCGTAAAATATTAGTCTGCTACACATTATCCGATTTATCCGTGTAGTCCTCTCCATAAGTGATAGGTAAAAACGCTTCATCGTGGTGGGTATTGTATTCTACTTCTGGCAACACTGATTTTTTGTCATTTCAGTCATTTTTAAAAAGACGGCTGTGTCACGAGTTAATTAGTTGTTGTGTGTAATGTGAGTTAGAGATGGCTGATCAATATACTATAGATCTTCATAAAAATGGGATTTAGTTCATCTGATTGAAACTTTCAAAAGTAAGTATTTATCAATATTTAATTAACTTGTTGGTCCATTAACAAGCATGCTTCGCTTATCCATAAGTCATTGATTCAGTTACTCGATTTTAAAAATAAAATAAATGCTCAAATAAGTGGCTAACTATAACCGGCATAGGGCTGTAACTAGAGTCGAATTCGAGGTAGAGGGGAATTAAAAAATTATCTCAATCTATAAACAAATAATTTACTTAACTATTTATAATACTTCATCATAGTTTCTGGTATATTATTAAGGTGGGGCATAGGGATTTCAAAGTAGCTACGGCTATAAGCCCGCAAGCTCTGCAAGAACATAGGTATTTGATCCAGCTTCAATGGGGACCTGTCTACTGATGATATTCACAAACACCTACATCCTTCCATACAATGAAACATTTGTGAAAGCCGTTGAAAGGTTAATAAAATAATATAAAACTCATCTAAAATGTTATAAAACTCATCTTGCAGTATGAAACTTCAATAATTTTAATCTCAAATGTGTTTTTTTTTCCAGACTTCTCTTCCTGCATTATCTTCGTCACTGCTCAATTTTACATTTGATGATGACTTACAACAACCTGAAGTAGTTACTTTACAAGCTGCAGAATCCCAGCCAGACTGAGATAAGGTAATTTTTTTTTAAAGCCGCCTCACTAGGATTTTGATCCTGTGTCATCATGGTTGCATTTACAAACATAGAATATCATTTGCACAAACATCCAGACCGGAACAGATTTCTATAATTTGCGATAAGTACCTACTTAATTAATAAAGGTAACATTATAAACAAAGCTAGAGTTTCTTAATTCTAACTTCAATGAGCATTCATGGTGGAGAGAAAGTTAAGAAAAGTAGGAAGACAGATTATCACATTTGTTATGGATGAAGGGAATAGGTTCATATGGTGTGCAATTTAGTATTTTTGCTATACTATAAATATATAAATTTTTAATTGGTACTATACCAATATCAGATATAGTGATTGAAATAAAAATGAAAAGGTGCTTTAATTTTTGTTTTTTATAATAGTTTAATTTTGGCTTATGCAGTATCAGATAGAAAGTAAGTAAAAGAAGTAATTAGTTAAAATGTTCCCATTTTAATTTCAGATAAAATCTATTTTGGAAAGCAGTCACAGGGGACGAGCGTTGCTTAGAAGTGATAATGCCTCAAAAGGCATCCTCGATTACAGTCTACGAAAAGAGTTGGCTCATTTGATATTAGATTCTGTGCTCAACGAAGATCCGAATGTACAATTAACTTGGGCACAATTTCAGACATGGGCAAGGGTATTTGGTGAAATGTTTAAAAATGAAACACATTTACAGTGACAATAGATAGCAGTTTGTTTGTTACGTAACGATGGCAACTTGATTAATTTACAAATGTAATTTAATAATCTTTTAATTTTTTCATTCGTTTATACTTGCCCAAAAGAATAATGAAAAAAAACTACATATTATAATAATTGTTGGTTTATATTTAGTGTTAATTAAAGATTTTTATGTTATTTGTTGATTTGCCTCCGTTTGAATTTAATAGTTTCTAATTTTTTGGAACAAAACTTGATTTAATTCTATATTTATAAATTCAATTAATACATATTTTATTTTCATATCCTACACTATTTTTCGATGTAATTTTAACTATATAAGACTAATAGTTATTAAGGTAAAGTCAGTTGGAACTTTAACAATTATATATAACACTAGCTTTTGCCCGCGACTTCGTCCGCGTGGAATAGTGACTTCCGGCAGATTTTTGGTTAACCAACAACATATTTATATTTATATTTGAATAAAGATTAATATTATTATGTTGATACAACTTAAACAAATTATTTCGACCAAATTTGGTACCATAAAAACGGTCATTGTGACTAAACCTTAAAAGATAGACATATGCCGTCGCGGACTTTTTTTTAGATCATGTATAGAGGAATAATTCTTTCGTACATATTTTTTGTGTATCTTGAACCGTTTTCGCAGCGCACGCAAAGAAAGCCTTCAAAAATGAATAATTTTCCCCGTTTTTTACACATTTACCGCTCTGTCTTTGCTCCTATTGGTCATAGCGTAATGTTATTTAGCCTATAGCCTTCCTCGATAAATGGACTATCCAACAAAAAAAGAATTATTCAAATCGCACCAGTAGTTTCGGAGATTAGCGCGTTCAAACAAACAAACAAACAAACAAACTCTTCAGCTTTATTATATTAGTATAGATGTAATCTTTAATACAATCTGCACTGTTAGATCAGTGATTGTTGTCACTATGTGTAAATTATCATCATTAGTAATAATACGAATACATAATGAATAAAACTACATATAATTTATGGTCGTCTATATTTATCGTTAATCAAGAAGAGTTTTATGTTGTTGATTTTTCTGTAACATTACAGAATCTGTTTTGAGTTTAATAAAGTTATTTCGAACAAAATTTGATTTATTGCAATACTTACCTATTCAAATAAATATTACTTTTTATTCTAACTTAGATTTCTAACAATTTGCATTTGTTACAGAAATTTACGAAGACTGGAAAATATCCTTTAGATGAGCAATATTCTTCTCTGAAGACGCATTTCGCTAAAGGTTTGATTAAATTGCTTTACTATCAGGGTTCATATTAAGGTAACTTTAGAACCAGGGGGGTGATTTTATAACTTAATCGGTAATCGCAATCGAATCGATTTAATAATTCTGCTCACTTTAAATCCATTTTAATACATTTAGCATTTTATTCAAGTCTAAGTGATATTTGTCATTTTAATCGATCAATAGTAACATCCATTGCGCATTGGGATTTTTAATTCAAATCATAGACTTCGATTACGATTACCAATCATCGACGCGTTAGAAAATAACCCACCTGGACAGTTTTTGCTGTCGTCTACATGCGCCCGCAAATAGACTGTACAGCAAGTAACTGTCCCGGTTCTAAAAGCCCCCTTTGATAGTAAAGCAAGTTATTCAGACCTTTAATAAACTGGGTTACCAATCGTCAGCAGGCTTATTCTTTGGTCTTCGTAGGATATTTTGAAACGTAAACAAGGCCTATCATACTTTACCATACTATTTAAAGAGCTGTGTGGTAATGTTTAATATACATGAAGGCACGTTTAAAATAACCATATGAAATGTTTTAAAATAAATTAAGCAGGTTAATAAAGTTTTACTAGAAATTGGAATTGATCTTAGGAAACAGTAATTTTTATCATAAATACGATAGAAAACGCCTTACAATCAGAGAGAAAATACGTTACGGGTAGTTAATACAACAGAAATAAAGACATAAAATGCCTCACGACAAGGCAGGACTGTAGTGTCCCCTTAAGAGAAGGTAAAAAGCATCTTCCTCGGCAGAATTTTAATATAGTAAGTACGTAAAAAAAGTTTCAACAGTAAGGCAGGAGATGCCTAGTGAACGGACATTATAACCTTAAAAGAAAGCATAAAATGCCTTAGATACGTTACTTGTAACTTGTACTTACTGTTTAAATCGCCTTACAGATGTCATATTGTAAGGTTAGAAACGTGGTAGTAGAGACATATGCGTGGTATGCATGCATGTTCGATTCGCCTTCACTTAAGTTTATTAAAGTTTGCTGGTAGGAAGACGTTTTTGATCGCATTACGATTGGTCGGTTTTTCGCCTTCATACCAATACAATCTGCCGTTGTTCCAGCACTTTTAGCCTTAGATTTTTCTCAGTGTACACAAAACGAGAACGTCCAAAAAATGTATCCACTGTTCAAAAGTCCATAACTCGCAAACTAATCGACGGAGTTGTCTCATGTTTGGTGAAAGTGTAGCTTAAAGTCCAACTTAAAGACGTCACTGTAGGTGCTCAAAATGGTCGCCATTAACAAACGTTAATATCCACACACAAGCAATGTTTATAATTAGTTTGCAAGTTACGGACTTTTTTCTTCCCTCCCATCCAAGCTGAAGGGCTGTTATGACCAGGAGACCTATTTTTGAATTACGAATGCGACTTCGAAATCACCGATGTGACTAATAATCACCGATTTTCAATAATTCTTATTTTTTAATATCACTGATGCGACTACCTTAGTCACAGGTGTGATTTCATTACGAGTGCCCTCACCCACTCGTAATCAAGACCGAACTCTTACATTTATGTGTGTACTTTATCTATGTTGGCAGCTCTGCGATCGACTTTCAAAAATTGGATGTTTAGGAATCCGTGACCTCAAAGTCACCGCTGACTATTTAGTCAGCGGTGATTTCGAAGTCGCATTCGTAATTCAAAAATAGGTCTCCAGAGCTCAGACAGAGTTTAGTCGGTGGGTCCATTTGGAGTCCGACTTAATCACCGTGGCGCGGTCGCGGTGGTAGCCACGAAGATACTCAGCCTCTCCTAATGGATCTAGTGTGGACTGTTGAATAGTTTAGCTGTTTTGATTACTTTTGGAGTAATCAAAACAGCTAAAAGGAGGTACTCAGTCTGTTGCAGCTACCACCTTCAAGTTTGCGTTGCGAAGTAATCCTGCGAGCGCGAGTGGCTCACAGCCAGGGGACGTGCCGTGCATGGCGATCGTACATTTGCATGGCGAGCGTTGCTCCTCCGCCTCGCCTCATTGATCTGCAGAAGCCGCGCCGCTGCTGTGCGTACTGCCAGCGACAAGCTATTTGTCTCGTTATAATGACTTCTAAAACGGAGGAGGTTCTCAATTCTATCATTTAAAATTATTTTATTATTTGATTGCAAATACTGTACGTGCTTTTTATCTATGGTTGTTTTCTCTGACTTGTAGTGGTTAGTGGTTATCCCATTTCCAACATATCAGCTTGATAATCGGTCTTTTGCTGCACTTTAATGGTTAAGGTAGAATGTGCATACATTAGGTTTCAACCTCGGGTTTTTTATTTATTATATAAGCTTCATATAAGCTTCATTTATTATTAAATAAAAAAGTCCGAGGGGATTTTTATTGAAGCTGTGAGACAAATTTTATTTGAGCAGACAAACACAATATAGTTTGATTCACCAAATATTATATTTACAGACGTGTTTATTTAACATTTTATTGACTTTCGGGTATCATAAAAAGTAAGTATCTACGTGCAAAGTGCGAAAGTTTTAGGTTATCAAACGTCGCACAGTACCATATGCATTGGGGCAAAATTTGTATGAGCGCCAAACAGTTTCCGTATGTTACATTAAGTGTAAGAAAGTTATTGAAATATATTTTTAACCTTAAAATGTAATCTTAACTTATATGTTTGAAGTCGACAGGAACCTATGTATTTTCAATTAACCAGAGATATTATAAGTTTACCTTCATAAAGTAACAAATAATAAAAGAAAATTAAAAAAAACTTCGCGTTGGGGGACCGCTCCTAATTAATTAGTGTCACATGCTTGCCTATCTAATAATAATAATAATAATGACTGCTTACCGTGCGAAAATGCTGATTTTGTTTCAGAGCCTTGAGCCGACCGTCACCGTATCGGCCCAACGACTATCAGATCAAGTGCGAGCGATACAACGATGCAAGTTGTTGGATCAATCGATACTTGATCGGCTTCGCTTGGAGACGCTTCCTACTACCGTCGCGCCTTCCTTGACACGAGATCCACCTGTTGCACCTGTCGCCTCAATATCGGCTCCAATGCCGTCACCGGATGCGACAACGATGGCACGGGTTGTTTACGAAGTCGATGAGGGAGGTGACATTAGTATGATTGTAAGTAACCAAGTGAAAGAGCAACTGGAGGACGCTTTGGAAAATACGATTCGTGAGTATCGATACGCATTAAATTCTAGGCCGCGGATACCACGTTTGCCAACACATAGACGTAATCTGGGGCTAGTGGGAGCTCTGAATGTTTTGTTAGCTCCGTATTTGCGGACAAGCGAAAATTTAGTTGACACGCATTCTATCCTGTACTGCGGTGCTCTTGCTGCATGCCGCGTTGCTCGAGTAAAGTTCCCGGACTCTGATCGAGCACCTCGACCTGCGGTCCCGGCATGGCAAGTGAGAATAGAAAAGCGTGTCAACTCATTCAGGGCTCTCATTGGCAAACTTATCTGCTTCAGCCGAGGTAATACCAGACCCCGGGTCATGCGTTATGTGGCACAGGCCTTCGCCGGAACTGGTATCCGACCAACAGACTATATGGCGAATGTCACAGAACGTATTGACTTACTGAAGCAGAAAGTCTATGCATGGGCAAACCGAATTCGTCGCTACAGAGTACGTGTGGACAGATACTTCCAGAATCGTCTTTTCCAAAGCGATCAAAAGAAGGTGTACAGAAAATGGGAGGGAACTGACCACCACGTGGTCGATGAGCGACGGCCTGCTGCTAATACCATGAGTAGCTTCTGGCGTGGCATCTGGTCGCTGCCTATCAACCATGTGGAAGGTGATTGGATGCGTGTAGTCAAACGAGAATGCGAGTCCATCGAACCAATGGGGCCTATTACTATAGACCCTATAGACATTAGTTGTGCCATCCGTTCGGCACAGAACTGGAAATGTCCTGGGCCTGACGGATTGCACAACTTCTGGATTAAGTGGTTTAGATGCTCTCATGCTCTTTTGGCTACACAATTTCAAACAGCCTTGGAACAGTGTTCCCTTCCCACTTTTATGACCACCGGTATTACCTTCTTGCTCTACAAATCGGGAAGTACCATGGATCCCAAGAACTATAGACCCATTACGTGCTTGCCCACGATCTACAAGCTCCTTACTTCCATTCTGACCAAAAAAATCTATACACATATTGTATCAAATAATATTTTGGCCCCAACTCAGAATGGATGTAAGGCTGGGTCCCGTGGTACAAAAGAGCTCCTCCTTATAGACATGGCCATTAGCCAACAAGTTCGGCGGAACAGGGGATCTCTATCAGCTGCGTGGATTGATTATAAGAAGGCCTATGATTCAGTGCCGCATTCATGGCTGGAGAGGATTTTAGAATTGTATAAAATCAATACAACTCTGAAATCCTTTCTAAGCAACTGCATGCGACAGTGGAGCACAGTCCTTCGTCAACCATGTAGTGATGACGGTTCCTCTGATTCGCAAGACTTGATCAAAATAGAGAGAGGCATTTTTCAGGGTGACAGTTTGAGTCCCTTGTGGTTTTGCTTAGCACTGAATCCTCTCAGCACTCTGCTGAAGGATTCAGGTCTAGGCTATCGGCTACGTAGACAGGGCGAGGTCATTAGTCATCTGCTGTACATGGATGATCTCAAGTTGTTTGCACCGAAACACCAAGACGTTGTAGAGTTATTGAAAATTACGCAGATTTTCAGTAACTCTATAGGGATGGAGTTCGGTGTAGACAAATGTGCGGTCTTGCATGTACGGCAGGGAAAAGTTGTAAATTCAACAAATCTACAACTTTCAGAGACAATGACACTCAGATCTTTGTCTGAGGCCGAAACGTACAAGTATCTCGGTATGTCAGAGTCTTTGGGTATATCAGTGAAGGATGTCAAGGAATCGGTGAAGACACGTTTCTTTTGCCGCTTAACAAAGGTACTTCATAGTCTTTTGTCTGGTGGCAATAAGGTGCGTGCCTTCAATGGTTGGGTGATGCCTTTATTGATATACTCCTTTGGCATACTGAGATGGACTCAGACTGAGCTGGACACCTTGGATAGGAGAGTCCGTCAACTACTCACAAAAAATCGCATGTTACACCCACGTTCGTCTGTTATGAGACTGTACATTCCACGGAAGTGTGGTGGTAGAGGCTTTCTAAATGCCAAAAACCTCCATAACCGTGAAGTGTGCAGCCTCAGGAACTATTTCCTAAACAACGAATGTGGGATGCATTGTGACGTTGTGGCAGTTGACAAGGGATTTACCCCTCTCTCTATGGCAGTTGAGAACTGGCGTAAACCATCGGTGCTTAGCGTCGAAAATCGCAGGGAAGTATGGAGGGACAAAGAGTTGCACGGAAGGTTTTATCGGGCCTTAATGGGCCCTGATGTAGATCTTCCCGCGTCGGTGAACTGGCTGCGCTTCGGTGACCTCTTTGGGGAAACTGAGGGTTTTGTCTGTGCAATTGCGGACGAAGTAATGATGACGAACAACTATAGAAAATATATCCTAAAGGATGGTACCGTCGACATATGTCGAGCATGCCGCCGTCCCGGAGAGTCACTTAGGCATATTATCTCTGGTTGTTCTCATCTTGCAAACGGTGAGTATTTGCATAGACACAACCTAGTAGCCAGGATCATCCATCAACAACTTGCCCTTCAATACGGCCTTGTTGAGCACGAGACACCGTACTATAAGTACGCACCAGCGCCAGTTCTTGAAAATGGCCGTGTGTTGCTCTATTGGGATCGCTCTATCATCACGGATAGGACTATTGCGTGCAATAAACCTGATATCGTGGTGGTCGACCGCTCCCAACGCCGTGCAATGCTCGTCGATATTACCATCCCTCATGACGAGAACCTCGTAAAAGCCGAGAAGGACAAAGCCAGTAAGTACCTTGACTTGGCATACGAGGTAACCGCCATGTGGGATGTTGATTCGACAATCATTGTTCCGATAGTTGTGTCTGCGAATGGCTTGATAGCAAAGAGTCTCGATCAACATCTTAAGAGGCTCTCGCTTGACGGATGGATCAAGGGTCGGATACAAAAAGCAGTGATTCTCGACACGGCACGTATTGTCCGGAGATTTCTCTGTCTGCAGCCCTAACCACCGGTTTGTTTGGGCCTTGCCTCGCTACCGGCGGCATACTAGGTTTAAGTTTTTTATAGTATTTATATTTATTTTATATATCTATATTGTAAAAAACTTAAATTTAAGATTATTAATTAAATATATGAATAATAATAAAACTTTTTATTCGGCACAGACACAATGTACACAATTAATATAATATAAGGCTACATGTTGATATTAAACAACTGTGTTACGCGTGCCCAAGCCGAAAGGGTCGCCATCTCAGCGTGTGCAGGATGTCAGACACCCTGCGCTGGTTTTCAGCTGGCACCCATAGTGGCTCACGGACGTGGGTAAGGAATAAAATATACAAACACATACATATATATACATATATACAAACACACTCATATACATATAAATATGTGCAAGTAAATAAATATTCGCAATTAATATAGATACTGGCGGCACCGAAACTATGCACTAATCAAGGTGAACTAATATGTTTAAGCGAAAGATTAATTTCGTAGGCGAACGTAGTTTGACATTAGGCACAATTCATATTATATACACATTGATTTCTAATAAATAATAAATTGAAATGTATTGTATAGAATTAAATAATAGAATTATCTAAATTAATATTATTAAGCTCGATTTGTGATTCCATAATAAATTTCTTAATTCTAGTCCTAAATGTAGGTAATTATATTTTGTAGATTTCTAGAGATCTCATCTTTGATCTAATTGCAGGTAATTACATTCATGTTTGTTGCTTAGATTAGTAATTTTGAATTTTGTTTAATAGTTAGTAATTTAGTTTTGGAGCGGTCCCCCAACGCGAAGTTTTTTTTAAATATTAATTTAATACATACTTACACATATATCTAGGTTCTTTAGGATTAATTTGCTTTTATTATTTTTAAAACACATAGTAATGAAATCAAAATTATTTAAGTTATAATTAAATATAATAAAAGCATCCATTATACGTTGTAAGAAGTTTCCAATTGCAGAGGCGCAACGCGAGGCCGACGGCTGGCATTGTGTTGCATTCATTCACTGCTTCCGTTACACCGACCCCGCAAATAATGACAAGAACCGTTGTATTCGACCAATCACAGCGAGACATATTGTCTCTCAATCATTGCAATAGAGCGATCTGATTGGCAGCACGATCCTGTTTAGCGTAGCCTCTTAATTTTATTTGTGGAATTAACCGTCTTTGAGCAGACTGACTAATCGGAGTCAGGGTTTCTTGACGCTTTGATTAATTAAATTCGTTCTCATGTTACTTGCTGTTGTAATACACATTGTACATTTCATATGTGACACACATTTGAAATGTACAGTATTGTTGGTAATAACTGTTTATCTGCGAAAGGAGATAATTTTTTCTTGTATGGAGAATAGGCCCACTACAAAACGTAACGTTTATTAATGAGACATACGTTAAATAATTTCTTATTAACCCTAGATATTATAAGGAACATTAGCTTGTTTTTATCTAACGGGAATATTGAGAAATCAATTAAAACATGAAGATTAAATAACCTAAAAATTCTTAGTTGTTAGTAGCTTTATTTTGATTTGGAATTAAATTGTTTTTTACGTAAAGGCTATTTAACACTTTTTTATTCTTGAAAAATACAATCTTCTTTGGCCACTACCAAACGCCCGAAATCGTATTATTTTTTTGCATTCTAAATACTGGATACGAGAAAGAAAACGAAATCAAGCCGTTGGAAAAGTAAACAGAATTCGGTTGAAAACAAACCGACGTCAATTGGATGTCAGTGTCGCTGTCGCTGTCAAAAATGATGACGCGTTCCGTTTCACGACGATACTGGATTGACGAACTAATAGTTAAAATAGTATTAAAATAATTATTGAGAGTTCAATACTTTCAAATAAAATAAAAAAGAAATAATACACTATCCTTTATCTATTATTATATTTATATTTTATTAGTATATATATTAAATCATCTTTCATGTTGATTTAAAAAACGTTAGTTCCTTTACCTCAAATGTCAAAAGTCATTACTAAGTTTAATTAATTGATTTTTCATCCCACCACCTCGGAAAGTGTAATTTTGCGCTTCGAAATCTGGTTGGAAAATTCTATTTTATTCGCTTGAGCGGCAAAGTAGATTTGAATTTAGAACATCACATATAATGAGTACTCAATATAATTGTAAATTCAAAACGTCATTAAACCTATTTAATGTAACCTCTATGGTGCCAAATTTATGATTAGAACTTTTTAAATTGTGAAAAAATTTAAATTTGGAACCTTCTTGGTTTCTTTGTTATATTTGCGTGCTTCGCGCCATTCTAGTTTTTCACGTTTTATTGCTTAATATAATTTGTCATTATAAATTGTTTTCTTTTTCATTTTGTCATTTCCTCGCTGAGGTGGGATGAAAAGTTACGTATTGCACTCGAGTGGAAAGATTTTTCACCTTGTGCTCGTTTGTTTCCCTCGCTGACGCTCAGGATTCTAATTTAGAATCACTCGCTGCGCTCGTGATTCAACTTTAGAATCCTTCGCTTGCTCGGTCATCCAAATCGAGCACGCGGTTAAAAAGGAACTTTCCACTCTTGTATAATAAATAACTATTATCATTCCCGTTTCATTTTCACTCATAATATCGTGCAATTGCTTTTAATAATAAATTGATATTTTAGAGTTCAGTAATATCAATAAACGTTGCCATTTTCTAGTGGGCCTAAAAAAAATTATCCCCTTTAAATGCTAATATGATTTTTAATTACGACCCTTTTCAGACGTAACAATCTTAACCAGTAAAAGAGCAATAACCAATTTTTACTTGAACATTTTAGTTATTATATAACATAGATCAAACAAATATCCTCTCTATGTTCATTTCGTATTATTTAATTATAATTTGGATTTGCATTTGATCTACCAAATAAATAAATGTTACATTAAATAACGTTTATCATTTTCAGATTATTTTTGAAAGTTATATATTCCATTTCGGACCGTACCTAAACTCGCAACGTTTCGTTTCATCTCTACTAAAACCTACTTAATATTTGTTTATGCTTCCATATGTCAAAGAAAAAAAAACCGTTTATATTTACCAACTAGCAGACCCGACAGACTTCGTCCTGTCAAAAAGATTTGTAAAGTGGCAGTTTTTTGTTTCTACTTATTTTATAGTCAGGGCAAAAAATTCTCATGTACAGAACCGTCACCCCGGTGGTAGGGCGTTGTGATTAAAAAATAATTAATTGCAAAAAAGGTCCAAATGAACTATTTACATTTTGTGATTATTCAATTTTGTAACGTGACATTAAAACCTCCAACGATGTATTCTGTGCCCTAACGCACACATTCATACTGTTTTGATAGATATGATTTTATTTTTTTATATAGCGTTAATAAAGCGCAAATTGACACACACCCCTACAATGCTTAGACAACAGTGAGTGCTTGCAATATGAACTTTATACAATAACAATAAAACTCAAATTGACTGTACGTTTTAGTTAGAAAACGTTTGTATGGAAAAAAATGGTCTGTTTTTAGGGTTTTTCCGATAATTACTCGAATTTTTCTCGACGTAAAAACCTTCCTTAAACTTCAACGAACATTGTGAAAAAAGAATTGGCTAAATTGGTCCAGGCGTTGTTGAATTATGCACTTACCAACACATTTTACGATTCATTTTTATATATAAGAAGACCTTACTGTTAGATAAAATATATAAAAGTCGACATAATTAATTAATAAACATTGCAACAGCCAGCGAAATTACGCGACATGTTAGTCGGCAACACTGTTTTGGCGAAGTTGCTGATTTGCTGCACATATACTGTATGTATCAATATATCACATAATAGTTATTTATCAGGGGTATTTAAACACGAATGTGGGAATAATAGTATCACATGAGTGTTTTAATACCTAATTATAACAGTTGCATACAAGACTTTATCTACAATCACGATGTGAATCCTCTATAAAAGATTCTCATACCATAGGGTGTTGTACAGTGTTGTAAGAACTATGTAAATTCAATAAAAGTCTAATTGCGAAGCATGTAAAATAAACAAACCTTAATAAGTAAAATAATTATTTATTGTAATAATTATTTACATTTTGGATCGTACAATTATTGAAATGTACTTGAACATTTGCACCTTGTTGAATGTTGGCAGATCCTGATGTACTTGGAATATTAAATTACGAATTAGTCTACAATTTATTGTTCTTTTTTCAAAATTTTTGCGATCTGGTGGTGAAAATGTCATTGAATGTTTTTTTTTTTAAAGGAGATAATTTTTTTAGGCCCACTAGAAAACGGCAACGTTTATTGATATTACTGAACTCTAAAATATCAATTTATTATTAAAAGCAATTGCACGATATTATGAGTAAAAATGAAACGGGAATGATAAAATCAATTAATTAAACTTAGTAATGACTTTTGACATTTGAGGTAAAGGAACTAACGTTTTTTAAATCAACATGAAAGATGATTTAATATATATACAAATAAATTATAAATATAATAATAGATAAAGGATAGTGTATTATTTCTTTTTTATTTTATTTGAAAGTATTGAACTCTCAATAATTATTTTAATACTATTTTAACTATTAGTTCGTCAGTCCAGTATCGTCGTGAAACGGAACGCGTCATCATATTTGACAGCGACAGCGACACTGACATCCAATTGTCGTCGGTTTGTTTTCAACCGAATTCTGTTTACGTTTCCAACGGCTTGATTTCGTTTTCTTTCTCGTATCCAGTATTTAGAATGCAAAAAAATAATACGATTTCGGGCGTTTGGTAGTGGCCAAAGAAGATTGTATTTTTCAAGAATAAAAAAGTGTTAAATAGCCTTTACGTAAAAAAAACAATTTGATTCCAAATCAAAATAAAGCTACTAACTACTAAGAATTTTTAGGTTATTTAATCTTCATGTTGTAATTGATTTCTCAATATTCCCGTTAGATAAAAACAAGCTAATGTTCCTTATAATATCTAGGGTTAATAAGAAATTATTTAACGTATGTCTCATTAATAAACGTTACATTTTGTAGTGGGCCTATTCTCCATACAAGAAAAAATTATCTCCTTTATAATATCACGCATTTGGATGATATAATGATCATAATATCATTGAGTGTTTTAATGTTGGCAATAAGCTAATCGTTATAGGTTCTTTTATAGAGGATTAATAGCATGATAGTAGATAAAAACACATAGTATACGAAGAGACCACGTGACAAGTGGCGGCGTTTCACTCACAGGTCGCGCAGGCCGGCGGCGGGCTGCAGCGCGTCCCGCGGCAGCGTGCTGATGTTGTTGTTCGACACGTCCCTGCAACAAACACACGGCTTAGTGCCACTGCTCTCGCCGCACCCGCAGCTGCTACGGGATTAGGAGAACGAGCAGCGCTCAACGAAGGAAGGTTAAAGCAACACGAAGCCGTACACCAACGGTGGGTATGGCTTTCCGGGGCCGATAGTGGGTTTGTCCGCCCCAAAATGGGGACAAAGAAGATAAAGTTGTTATTTACAAATGTCATGCACGTAAAACTAGGACCGGTTGACAGAATAACTGAGCTCGTCGAAAAGAGTACTAAGAAAAGAGACTGGTACTAAGAGGAGTATCTTTCCGGTGTTTATGACTCCTGACTTCATGCTTCTTCAATCTCTGACTGATGATTGATGAGGGGGTTCATGATGAGCAACACTTCGTTAAGCTTGTTGATACAGAAGTGGAGAATACATCATGGTGTAGGGATGTGTGCATTCTACAGTCAGCATAGAACACTTTAAAATAATGAAAAGATTATGGGCACGGTTTATTACTATAAGCTCCTGGGATCAAAGGTAAACAAAGCACACGATGGACAGAAGCAGGACTAACAGTTGACATAACATTCAGAGAGAGTAGAAGTTTAAATAGAGAAGCCAGCGGTACCACAACTACGAGAACTAAATGACCTTGGTAGAGATAACGGATAAAAAGCTGAAACAGCTAATAAGGAGTTAAGAAGTGTTCGCGTAATACCTCGGGATATTAAAGTTTTATTAGTAATTCTGTCATATTTCTCAAATTCATTTTGTAATCCAATTCTCTGACATAGAGATAACAAAATGCATATAAACTTTCACTCAACGTTTCCATAATTTCTTTATTTCCTTCTAGACAATTTTTAAGGATTTTACTAAGATTATGTTGTTTTCTTTATAAGAGAACTATGAAATCTTATTCTCCCGACACTACTTGTATACATTGAATGTTTAATGAGGCCAACTGGCTTGAAAGGGAATGCAAAATCAAATGTGTTGCGAGGTATCGATTGCTGCCGTCAGCTGGCGCGGTCGTTGCCCGAGCCGGTCCTCTGGAGCCTTAATTGTAGTCACTCGGTACTGAGCTCAATCGCTTCGGTAACAATCATTGCGGTCTCGAGAAAAGGTTACGCAGATTGTGTCTTTGAGAAGCAGTGATGATTTACATACATATTCGAAATGTTAACTATCGTCACTGGTCTTCAAATTGCGTAAAGAGCTTTGCTACACAACGTGTTTGTTGTTTATAGGTTATGTCACGTTGAATTGATGTTGAATGTATGTTGAATGGATGGGTAGATGATATTTAAAATCACAATACACATTAACTAAAGGGTAATAAAAATAAAGTATTTGTTCAAATAAAAAAGTCTTATCTTTTTTAATAACGCATGATAAGCCAGGCGTCTTCTACGAATGGTGACACTCGACATACCCCGGGCTTTTAATGATATTTAGTTATGACATAGGGAAGTCTGTTGCTGCGTAACATTTGACACGGTGGTCTATGCAAGAGGCCTACCGAACGCCAACGACTTTTGTCCTAACATTTTCCCCAAAAAAATATAATGTAGAGCACCTGACCTTCTCAAGATTTTAGACTTCTCCATGTTCATTTTCAAAATTCACTTATTGAGATGCTCCTACTGCGGTATTCAAACGTAATGCCCAGGTCTTCCACGGTCTTATGAATTTTTTTTTTTTTTATTGCTAAAGTTGACAAACAAGCAGGCTGCCCACCTGATGGTAAGTGGTAACAGTCGCCTATAGTACATGTGGTTCCCACGAGATTCGCAGCAAATCTGCAAACCTCATAAGAACCACAGTGTACGTTGCCAACTTGTGACATAAGATGTAAAGTCACAGTACCCAGTAATTTCACTGCCTATCTTACCCTTCACGCCGGAACACAGCAAAGCGAACCCTGCTGTTTGGCGGCGGAAATAGGTAAGACGGAGGTACCCATGCAGACGACCCTGGTACAGAGTCTACCTCCTAGAATACTATTATTCCTAGAATACTATATTATTATGAATACTATTAACATGAGAATAGATCTGCTACGTTTTTACATCAAATTCTTGAAGCAATTTTGAGCGAAGTTTGAGATCCTAGGAAGGGCATAGCGTGATTTTTATCATGAAAAGGGGAAGATGGTTTATCATAATTGATGGAACTCCTGTGTCTCCAGGATACCTAAAGAAAGAACATTAATAACACCGTAGCACATACTTCAAAATTGTCGATAATGTTCATAGCCAAGGAAAGCTTCGTTTCGAGGTCGACCTTCGCGCGATGACAAGAAGTGGATGTGGTCAGAGAGACAGGCGCGCTCGTTACGGCGGCCATCCATCATGTCGCCGCCGCCCGCCCAATATCGGCTGATTGACGCCACCGCCCCATATTGATAGTCGCAGTGGTTCTGATTTTTGCGCCGTCAACGGGCCCTAGGCGGCTGTCAGGATATTGGGAGCGCGGCAGCTAATCGTTATTGATATTACGCTGAGATTTTGGCAACCTTCTTCATACTTTACTAGCATTCTGCGACTTTGTCTGCGTGACGTTCAGTTATATAGCATTCATTACTGATAAATAATAATTTTAAAGTTTCGGGATAATAAGTACTCTATGTCATTTTCCAGGATCTGTCCAATAAATTTCAAGACACTTACTATCCAGTTCCTTCCAGAACTGTCACACCAAGTGTCTCTTTCAATATGGCGGTATTTCTAAATATAATGAAATGTCAACATTTGCTGATAATGTATTTTTTATTGGAATAAGATTTTGAGAATTTATTTTCGTGCATTTATAAGTCAAAGTCAATTCAGTACTTTAAGCGAGAAATGAACAGACAGACATATGGAAATATTATCGTATTTTTGACATTAGAATGGATTAGTGATGCCCAAAGCGGATTCGATAAAGATTGTTTGTTATTTCCAGGACATTGTGGACATTCTAGGACGTCTGTTTGCTTATCCCTCTTTATATGAACACGAGCCCGAGTATTGTAAATATGAGCACGAAGGAGGATCACAGGATCCTATATCAGATTTATACCTGACCGATTCTTTACCAGAGATAGCTTTCATTAGATACCACTATACTATTTATATATGTGGCAAAGCAGTAATGCTTGCATTGCTGTGACGTTACGTGATATATAGACAAGCAAGCAGACAGCCCACCTGATGGTGAGTGATGAACACTGCTGCTTTGCGACAGAAATAGTTAAGACGAAAGTACCCAAGCAGACCCTGCTACAGAGTCTGCCTCCGGTAAAGTTGGCTGCGTCCTGTGATTAGGTAACTGTAGCCACAACAGTAATATCGGTTGTCAGGTTTTATAACATAATTATTACAAAAAAATATACATAATTTATGACGGAAATTTTCTGTCATTTTTTTTATGTTACTGTAATAACAGTAATCGACAACTAGGTATTAGTAAAGTTGTGACTATTTCCGATAGGTATTTATTTTTATATTATTACTATAACATTTATTTATTTATTATTACGGCCTCAACAGAGACCTTGGAGCAGCGGAGAGACTTTGGCTCTCTGTGTGTTCTTTATAGGCTCTTTAACGGAGAGTGCTCTGAGGAACTATTTGCAATGGTGCCTTCGTCACCTTTTTACCATCGCACCACCCGCCACCGCAGTAGAGTTCATCCATATCACCTGGAACCGATCTTGTCTAGTAGAGTTCGGTTTCAGCGTTCATTCCTTCCGCGTACATGCAAACTCTGGAATGAGCTCCCAGCTGCGGTGTTTCCTGAGCGCTACGATATGTCTAACTTCAAACGAGGCTTAAAAAGAGTATTTCTCTCCAGGTAGGCAGCGGCTCAGCTGTGCCCCTGGCACTGCAGATGTCCATGAGCGATGGTTACCACTTACCATCAGGTGGGCCATTTGCTCGTCTGCCACCGTACGGAATAAAAAAAAAACATTTTTATAACAGTTAGCTATTCTAATAGAATACAATAAAATATTAATATTATTAATAATAAAATGTAATTGAACACTTTCTCTTTGATCCCTGATTTTGTTATTCTCTCTCTCTCTCTATTCTCTCTCTCTGAAGTTCTTGCAAAAGAGACATTCCATCGTCCAGCGCGCATGTGAGAAAAGGATGGGAGATGTGGAAGGATGAGATGTCTTAAACTTTTTACAAGTACCCACAAAATTAAAAATATTTATGAATTTTACAATTCCCAACATTGTTTACGGACACAAGTTGATAGTATTTTAACTCAACATTTTGATCGAAGTCAAGATAAATTAAGACGTTAAATGTTAGTTTTCAAAATGTGATTCATATCGACACAAGTCGGCAGCCGGCACTGCACTACGCGGCGGCAGCGACGCGGGGCCGCGGCGTCACGCATCACCCCGCATCACCCACCAAATGAAATTCCTCGCCCGCTCAAATATAATAATAACATGTAAAACATGCCGCCTAATCAAATATGTATGTCGTATTTTTCTTGGGATTAATACTTCTCTCTGAAAGAGCTAACTTTTGTTGGAGCCGGGCGGAGCGGGGCTGATGGACTCTTCATTGCAGTAGCGTTCACTTTTTATAATCTTTAACACGATAATGTCCGGGTAATGTGGTTGGCACGACAACTAAATACATTATCCCAACTAATGTTATAAATGCGAAAGTAACTCTGTCTGTTTGTCTGTCTGTTACGCTTTCCCGCTTAAACCTCGCAACCGATTTTGATGAAATTTGGTACAGACAATCTTTAGACCCTGAGACAGAACATAGGCTACTTTTTATTTCGAAAAAAGGGATGAAGGGGTTGAAATAGAGGTTGAAAGTTTGTATGGGATTTCTTAATTTTTAAAGATAAAACCATGAAACTTTATATTTAAGCACTTAATAAGAAATCATTAAACATTTGTTCTAGCATTTTTGAAATTTCGACCAGCTAGGGGGTGAAATAAGGGTTGAAAGTTAGTATGCAAGTTCGTCAAATATCACGTCATAAGAAACAAAACAATCAAACTATTTTTGTACACAACGTGAGGCTGGCCCCTGTAAGAGTCTCTTAGACATAAGGGATTGACAAAAACTAATTTCACGCGGGCGAAGCCGCGAGCGGAAGCTAGTTAACTATAAAATAGTTTATGGAGGTAATTTGCAATTATTTATTTGATTTGAATTGTTTCTGTTTAGGAAAAGCTTTTATTTGATTGCTTATAGTACCTATATATTAGTATAAAAATTGCCTTAATTTTAAATCGTTTCCACAGAATAGTGTAGCATTATACAAAGCAAATAATTTCATGTAAAATAGTAGCTGAATAGTAGGTTTATACTACACGCGGCATCCACCTCCAGTGACGCTTACCTTGAATGTATTTGTATATTTTTTTTTGTGTATGAGTATTAACAGATGCTGGTGTAGCTTAAGTAAATAAATACATTAAAAAAATTGGTTGTCTGTAGAACTCCGTCTACTGCCGATATTTGAACGTGACAACGTCTATTACATGGTATTTTTTTCTGGGTGCAATGAAATTATTTAAAATAAAGTAATGTATAACATTTATATTTTTATTTAATAGTTTGTTTAAATTTTTTTGCTTCTGAAGTTATACATAAATTAATTATTATGAGTAATGTGCGTGGCTCCGTGTGGCGTCAGATTCGGCCGTTACGGTGTTTTCGAGAATGACTCCACGCCGTACCAATTTAATAGACGTTGTCACGTCAAAAATAATATCAAATAAACAAAATTATTTTGAATAATCCAAATGTTAATTCAAAATCTTAAGGACAAAATGAATTAATAATTAATAGCAATATCTCAAATGACTTATTTAACAATTTTATCTATGAACACTAACAATATTTAATACATTAATTCGAATATTCCGAATATTAATTGATAATTGTGCATACTACTTCATGGACTTTCGTATAACAGAAGTGCGAAGGCGCGTGGAAGTACAGTGTAAGGGCAACCAGTGTGAACTGAGAACCGACACACCTGGTGAGATGCGGCGAGACGGTTCGATCAAAGAATAAACCAGTTTTTAACTTGACTTTAACTTATTTGAAGCAGGACATCTTCTTACAACTTTGTGTGTTTTTTCAACAGACACAATCCGTGTTATTCCATGACCTGGTTTAGGCCTGGTCTAAGCGAAAACCCGGTTTTAACTCAGATTTTAATGAAATTGATATTACAAGACACGGTTTACCCAAAGAACCGGGTTTATCTCTGGTTTAAAGATAAACTAGGCTACGCCTTAGTTTAAGTCTGGTTTCGAAACGAAATTATGATTTTTGACAGCTGACAATTTGTAGTTTGTGCATACGTGATTTGTGTTTGCGGTTGTTCGGTTTTTATTGTTCTTGCTATTAGTTTATTTTCTCGATATGTCACGGACTTTACGGCTTGATAATGGATATTGATTTACTCGATGATATGGATTTAGACGATTTGGATATTTTGGACACATTTCCAACGTTACGTCGTTTTATGAACTTAAAATTATGCACAGTTAAAATATTAATTTTCAAAAGTTCTTTATTAAATTATAAACTAGGTAAGTACATAACTTGTCTTCTTGGCACCAATTATAGGATCTCTTATTATTTTCCATTTTTATTTAAGTTTATTAAAGATATCATTGTAAAATTCAAAGAAAACGAAATAAATTTGTTTAGATAAATGCTTTGGTGTCAAAAGGGCGGCGTCAAATGTTGAATAGGTACTTAATTTACGTTCCAACAAGCAATTTTTACAACGTGAAATGTATTATTATATTTTCTAGTATATATAAGAAGAAATGTAAGTACGAATATTTTATTTCATACTTACATTTCTTCTTATATATACTTTAAATTTAAATGTATCTTATAAAATAAATGTTTTTTATAAACTTTGTAGTTTTATTTTCACTATATAGTTATGAAGTCGGTTACAAACGAAGCTGCGTGAAATGGAACGATTATTGGTTTACTAATAAAATTGGCTAAAATTAGGGTGCCAAAGCCGTTAAAAACGAACGAATGAATCAATGATTTTCTTTAGACTCGGGGTTTGGAAGATCCTACTTGAATTTGTTTTTGTAACAAAGTCCGGTCTAAACCAGAGACCTTGGTTTAGACCCGAACTACATAGACCTGGTTTAAACCCGAGTTTTAGAAGTTTTTGTAATATGAGACTATATGTCAAAAACAACAGACTAAAAATTATAGAATCGCGCGTTTTTCCCCAGCACCGCAATACATGGCGTTACTTGTCACCTCTACTGACTAATATAATAAGTAGTTACGTTATATTTATTCAAGTATCCATATTTCTATACTAATATTATAAAACTCGCGCTGGGACTAATAGAAGCCGAGCATCAATGGAAATGTTACAAAAACGGGAAAAAATATTTCTATTGGAAAGCTTTGTTGCATGCGCTCGAGTTCGTAATGCGGTTCGATTTACGTAAAAACTATGTATTACGGTATTGTTTTTTTTTTCAAAAGTAAAAAAAAAATCGCGACAGCGTTTTGTCTAACTATTAAGGTTGACTCACTACAACTTATTTTATGATAAATAAATGAATTCGGAATTCACCTAATATACGTTCTACATCCAATGGGGTGAAACGTTTTCACGCAGGCAAATCCGCGAGAACAGCTAGTAAGTAAATAAAATATAAAATAAAATGTTCACCCGCTGTGTAACAGCAAAGACAGTTTCCCATCTAAAGTGTCTCAACAAGAAACAGATTGTTCCGTCGCTGCTCAATAATCTCTGGAGCCCTTTCATCGCGTAAGCTTGCAGCTTTTCTATTTGCCCACTATCTCGTTACAAATAAAAATAAAGTGTACGGCGAATAGATCACGGGCGGCATAAATCTGTGACGTGAGGGCGCGGGCGGAGGGCCGCGCGCGGCAGGGCGGGCGGCGCGGGTCGTCGGCCGCGCGTTATCCTTGCACTCGCTACATCAACACCTAGTCACAGAAGGCCTGCTCCGGCGCTCAAGTCTCGAAGTTTGATCATGTTTCTGGAGGAATCAAGAATTATATACAAAATATATATGTTCCAATATAGATCATATCATAACAGAACAATTTTAAGTCAGTTTATAATTAACTAGCGACCCGCCCCGGCTTCGCACGGGTGCAGTGAAAAAATGGTTATGGTGGGTTATCCCTAAGAGATAGACATATACCATCGCGGACTTTTGTGGATTTTTGTAAGTTGTACAATACTGTAGTACATTATTTTGGTCTATCTCGTAGGGTTCAGCCAGCGTTTGCAATATAAGCGCAAAAAAACGTGCTTATTTACGACATCACATTAGAAACCTTTAAATTTATCAGTGTTTCTCTACTATATTATGCATTTATTATACATACAAACCTTCCTTAAGAATCACGCTATCTATTAAAAAAAACCGCGTCAAAATCCGTTGCGTAGTTTTAAAGATCTAAGCATACATACGGACATACAGCGAAAGCGACTTTGTTTTATACTATGTATTGATATTGATTGATGAAACTTTAAAATTAATAAAAATATACTTTAGAATTTAATTTTTTGTACATTTTTACAAATTCTCTCTGAAACGGCTCATTATGTCTTTAACAATTTGTATTGTTCGCCTTTATTTTTATTACGATGTTTTTATTCTTTTAAATAATAAAGACGACAGATTTGAGGCAACGGATCGCGGATTCGATCCCGCACTCGTCTGATATTGTGCATGATCTTCAAAAATAGTTCCCGTCTGAGTGTATGTGAAATAAAATACTATTGTTTGATTTTGTATTTCAGTTTTTGTTTAAAAGCTGATCGAGAATATCTATGCTTCTTTACTATTAGGGCACAGGGACAAATATAGTTGTACTCTGGTGCAGCTGGTGTCTGTGGCCGGCGGATATCGCTTACTGCAAATGATCCATTTGAAAAAAGCAATTATGCCATTTTCATAGCTTACTTCCCGTGCATGTTTTTCCTAAGCGCCAAAGAGACTCAGACCGCGATATGCTAAAAACAATTACATATGTAAGTCGCAAACTGAATTATAACTTATAATGATGTAAATCTAATCCAACACGCACGCGCTTGTACAAATCTAAAATAATAATAAACAACTGAAGAATTCCTTACGGCGCATTAATCTTGAAGAATTATTAGCATCAATAACGCACCTAACCTTCGGTGTAAATATTTTGTTTGTACCTCTTTCCAGCCGCACGCCTCGGCCCGTCCGAGCGGCCTATATTGGCCGTTCATTATACCCGTCTGTGTCTTAAACTTGCCTCCATCACACTGCAAAATTGTCGACATGCGTTCCTTTTGTATATTGCGTTCGCGTATTAGGTTGCTGCCGTGTCAACGTAAACATCTTGATAGACCTATAAGAAGAATCATTTTATTGTGCTCACTCAAAAAGTCTTTATTTATTGTTCTAAATTCATATCACCTCCCCGAACGAGATTCAGACCGTGTCAAATCGTATAGCAGAGCACAAAAGGTTGAAGCGGAATGTTCGCGTCTGCGTGTACCTTCGCCAGTCAATACCTGAATGATTGATGTGAAATATATGATATGAAAACACCAATCCCTTCAAAGTAAGTTACTTTGTAGTATTTTCTACTCTGACACGTGCTGAAAGGTGGGAAGTTACTTGTACATTACACGCAATGGCCTTTTTTTTGTTACGCTGAGCAAAAATGCATTAAATTGCATACCCCGGCTGCGGAGAGCCAGCGGTTATGTGGGGCTCTCCTCTCCAGAAGGGGGAGGCCTACCCACTAAAAACCTCAGCGATGGCCGTCAGGATTGAGTGTCGCATCTAAGGACCCCCTCTTTGCATTTTGCCTTTGTATATTGTCTTTGCCTTTGCTCCTCTGGGTGCGATAATTAGCTAATATAACTTTGATAAAGCTGATAAGTTTCTTGCGCCCATTCTTCTTATCAGCTAAAAAATACGTCCTGAATGGGTGATAGGGAAAAAAAATTGGACGATTCAAAAGAGCTTTCTGTAATTTTTTGATTGATTTTGATTTTTGATTTTGCGCTAGGGGAGCCCTTCTCGGGAAGGAGTGCTTTTGCCGCCTCAGAAATTCAGAGGTGTATGCAGTCAACCAATCCACCCTGGGGCAGCGTGGTTAACTAAGGCCTGATCGCCCTAACATAATTAGAGTAGGCTCGTGCCTAGGCTCGTCCCCTCGGTGGGGACTTATGTGGACTGTGGTGAAGTTTACACTATTACGTGAGACCGCTGACCTTTAAAGATGTAATATCCGAGCCAGAGATTCCACGATGGACGACAATTGTATGTTTGTTGACAATATCGCCGACCTCCTTAGTTGAGTGGTTTCAAGGATGTCCCGAGTTCGAGTCCCGGTGGGGGCAGATGTTTGCGTGATGAATGCCAGCATTAGTACAAAATTTATATATGTATGTCTATCCGTTAACCTAGATCCCATACCTTACAGAGCTTTGTGCTAGGCTAATTGGTGTAACTGTCAGAAAAATTAATTAATATATTATAAATATATTTTATATTTGTGTTCGCACACATACAATGTGTGTTGTGTGTTAAAATCTGCGTGTAACAAGTGTTTTCTATTTAGTCCGGGAATAAATATCTCGATTACAAAAACAGTTACAATTCTTTATCCGCGGAGACACCGCCGCTTAACACTTCTAGATACCGTAAAAATAGAATTCTAACCGACTATGTTAGGTCGTCCATTAGAATGATATATGGCAGTGACACATTTATTCTAAACATACTCCGGCCGGCGTCGGACTGAATCCCAAACATTCGGTACATGGAATTTAATTGAAATGCGGGATCGCTCCGAACGCAGCGGCGCCGCCACGTTGCATCGCGCTAATAATAGCGGCCGCTGCAACGCACGCGTGCAAATGGCTCAAAGGACACCCTGTTCTCAAGGTGTATAATGGGGTCAAACGCAACATATCACTGAAGACATCGCTTTTACAGTTCCGTACCCAAAGGGCAACACGGGGCCCTATTACTGTTCGTCCATCAGTCTCCGGGCTGTATCTCATGCAACGTGGTGGTCAGACAGTGTCAATTTTCACAGATAATACGCTTCTGTTGCTACTACTGCAAAACAAAATAAAACAAATATTCAGGAAGACTTCCATCAACAAACGTAACTGATGTAGGCAACAAGCAGACACTTAAATTCAGTTATATGTTCACTTTATAATTAAATGGTTACATTAAAATAAAACATATATTTAAATGTGACTCTTATACAACCTTCTGAGCACTTGGTCGGTTTTTCTTATAAAATATCACATAAAAAAACATATATTTCTTAGAAGAAATATATATATTATTCTACTGAATATATAATGAGGTCGCGATTAATATATTTATACATGTCGGCGCTGCAGTCGCTAATTAAATTAAAAGTAGTTTTATGCTTACCATTTATCTTCCGTTGTCATTATTTTGTGAAATAATAATTAGTACAGTTTGAATATATTTTGATCTTAAATCATAAATTAGTTATTTAAAGTTGTCAAAATACTAAGAACTAAGTTCCTGATCAGTTACAAAACTTTTAATTTGCCTATCTTTAAATTATAAAAGTTTTCTTAATATAGTAAGTTTAGATGAATATATCTATTTATAAAAACGATTTGATGTATTACAATTACATCAAATACACTGCAGTAGGTATTAAGTCTCTAATGGCCGTTTTCACCAACCTTGTCTTAGCTTAGGTGACTCCTAAGAGACATGTTGTCTCACTCTTTTCAGTTAATATAAAAAGTGACAGCATGTCACTTAGGAGTCACCTAAGCTAAGACAAGGTTGGTGAAAACGGCCATTAATGTTTTACTTCCGAGACGTATGGTGCCATGTCAAAGATGGCGCGGCATACGTCGTAAATTAAAAGGATCTTCAATAGTTTCATTTGTTGTTAATCTAGGTAATAAGATTAGACGCAGTGTTTGTAAAAAGTAGTTTATTTTCTAATGATTTTTCATAACATTATTATAACAAGATACATTTATGGCCGTTTTCACCAACCTTGTCTTAGCTTAGGTGACTCCTAAGAGACATGCTGTCTCACTCTTTTCTGTTAATATAAAAAGTGACAGCATGTCACTTGAGTCACCTAAGCTAAGACAAGGTTGGTGAAAACGGCCATTAGTTGACTGTATTTAAATAACGGAAGTACGCAGAAACATTTATATAGCGACATCCGCAATGAAGTTTATAAACAAAAAGTAAACGTTAAATAAGTGTTTTATAACGTTAACGTTAACTTTTATCATTATTTTGAAGTCGGACAGTGAAAATAGTGAGCACCAACTTGTAATATTCGTTCTACGAACTTGAAATATTGGTGTTCGTGTAAAATTAAATAACTTGTGATTCATCAAACTGTGTGTGTAGATCATTTGTAATGGATAACCAAAACGGTAGTTATATCGAAGTCGACTCTGCCGACTTCTGTGTTTTTAAAAATGCCAATGTTATTTCCACACCGTTATATATTATTTATATTGATTGTGATTTAATCTTAAAACCGAAACATGTCGCATGTCGTAGGTGAGTCGCTTTTGAAAGTTTTTAAACCAATTTGCTTATAGAATATTCAGTGAAATTTTCTTTTATTATAGACTAATTTTCCGCTCGCAACTTAACCCCCGTTTTATCGGATTTCTTGTAGTTAAAATTTCCCTGCGTCCTTATTTGGGTTTCTAACTACTATCAAGATCAGTTCACTTGTTTGTAAGTCTATATACACAAAAACTCTCAATAGATAAAAATACCGGATGAGAGTTTATAAATATTGATGATTTTTATACTTTTTGAATATCGTAACATTAGAATATGATAGAAGGAGAAAAAGTAGAACAAGTAGAAGAGTTTGTATATTTGGGATGTATGTTTACAAGGGATGGAAGGTGTGATAACGATATAGAGAAGCGAGTGAAAGCTGGTTACATGGTGAATGGGGCATGTATACGTTTCTGAGTAGTCAGAAAATATCAGAAAAAGCGCGACTAGCAGTGCATGAGGGCGTGCTGGTCCCAACATTTATGTACGGAAGTGAAAGTTGGGTATGGGAGAAACGACATGAAAGCAGAATAAATGCAGTAGAAATGAGAGCTTTACGGAGTATGGCAGGAGTAAAACTGAGTGACAGATTGTATAATGAAGTGATTAGAAAGAAATGTGGTTTGAAAGAGGATATCGTGACAAGAATAGAGAAAGGGATGCTTGGGTGGTTTGGGCATGTGGAACGGATGGATGAAAGTAGACTGACCAAAATGATTTATGAAGCTGGAGTGAGTGGAACATATTTCGAACAAATCGAAAGTGTCCTCAAAAAAGGCCAGGTCAGAAGTACCCGCAATCGTCGAGCATGTATGAGGAATGTTATGAAAGTAGATGAAGCGAAAGAGATATGCAAGGACCGTAGCAAGTGGAAGGGCGTAATCTTTGCCTACCCCCGTGGGAAAAAGGCGTGAGTGTATGTATGTATGTATTGAATATCGTATTTATTTATTTCTAGCAAAAACCTCAAAACATAGTTAAAAGCTGTAGCTTTAAAAATTATATAATTTCCATACAAACACCCTTTTAATCGTACTGAATTACTCTTTATCGTTTATTTGTATTTGTCTATTTGTACTGCTTACAGTCATTTTTGTCGGACTGAAAACTAGCCTGTCTTCTTTTTCAGGCTCCAAAATATCTGTGTACAAAAATTCGTTTAAATCGGTTCAGTAGTTTTAGCGTGACAGCGCGACTGACAGACAGCGCAACAGACAGAGTTACTTTCGCAATAATAAGAACTATACAAGGTTATTGGGACCGTGGGTAAGAATTACCTTAGTGCGCGTCACTTTCCCGTGCTATGGGGAGAATGGGAATGTGTCAAACTGACAGACAATATTTACAAGGTTGTTAGGACCATGGGCAAGGGTTACTTTAGTACACTTCACGAACGGGAATGTGTCAAAATCTAAATCAAAATTAACTTTATTCAAATGTGACTTTAAAGATGATTATTGTACGCCTTTTTAGGCAAACTATAGTGATACTTATGCAAAATACCATAAAATCATGTATATACCTGTAGTTTGCAATAAATCTTTTTGACTTTGACTTTGACTTGAAGAAAGCTCTTTTAAATCGTCCAAATTTTTTTTCCCTACCACTAAGATACAATGTTTAAATGATCGACTATTGGTAAAGTTACTTTTGCACACACTGTATGTTGCTGACGAGATTATAACAATTTTCAAAGCCTATTTCCGGTTACATTTTTTTTTTTTTTATATGCTAGGCGCGGCAGATGACCTCCTCCCGCCTGATGTTAAGCGGTGAAAGAGGCCCAAATGAGATGACAGATAGGATAGTGACTTTACTCCACTCTCCTACCTGCCCTATCCCTGCCGGCCTAAAAGATGCCTTTTCACGCCTCTTTTGAAGGAACCCATGTTGTAGGATGTAGGAAACACATACGCAGGCAGAGAATTCCAAGTGCGGGAAGTACGGCAGAAGAAGGAATCTTGGAATTTCTTAGTGCGGTGTGGAATGGGGGACGTAGTGTACGGATGGCTCCGAAGACCCTTACGTGTGTTTCTATAAAGGAAAGGAGAGGGAGGGATAAGGCTAAAGAGTTCTTCAGAGCATTCCCCATGAAACATCCGATAGAAGGCGCTAAGATAGGCGATATCACGACGAAGTTGTAGAGGCTCGAGGGTGTTGGTTGCCTCTACATCGCCGATTATGCGGATTGCGCGCCGCTGCAATCTGTCCAGAGCTTCAAGAAGGTATTGAGCGGAGCCGTCCCATAGGTGCGAGCAATATTCCACACAGGACCTGACCTGAGTTTTATAAAGCAGGCAGAGTTGGTCCGGGGTAAAATACCGTCGCACCCTGTTCAGGACATCGAGTTTCCTTGAGGCAGTGGTTATGACGGACTCTGTGTAGTCTCTGGTATTCAGATCGCAGCGAATGTTCATACCAAGCAAGGTGATGATGCTCTGGGCGGGAAGAGTAGCGCCCTGAAGACAGGGAAGGAGGAGGAAAGGTGACTTTTTAGCCGAGAACACCTGAGTTTTCTTAGCATTGGACTCAACGAGATTGCTGGAGCCCCATTCGGAGATGAGATCCAACGTCCCGTTGAGCTCAGTAATAAGATTCTGCCTATCCCTACTAGTATTGTCTCGCGTGGCCCCTGAGCTTCCATGATATCCTCCGTGCACTGTACTATCATCTTTCAGTCATCATTTGTGGCGCATATTCGTTCCCGCCATTTTGATTTTTATAAAAAGTCACGACTTTATGCTCCAGGCTATTGCTGATTACATCATTCTTGAAGTAACATTAGTCTTCGAGGTTTCGGGAACGAGTCTGTACTGCTGCAAGGGTAAGCGGTGAAACTGCTGCTGTAACATTTTTCCATCATATATTTTGCTTCTGTCTTTACCAAAACTTTTTTTGTTGTTTTAGTGATTATCTGTAAAGCTGCCGTTTTTATTTATTTACACGTTCTTTTGTATTTCTAATCTCTTCTTTATATATGATTATATGTATAACATAGACAGCTTTGTAACTTTTTTGAAAAGTGCAACTCCCAAGTTTCTAGCTCTTCTCGGCGAAGTCTTATTGCAAGTGATTGCCGTTTCTACGTAAAGTCTCAAATAATATTCTTGTCCATCGCCAAACCTAGCATCTATCAGTATCCATATGTTGAGGTATAGCTAAGGAACTACGAGTATATGATATGTTAACACATGCGTACAAATTTGACTACATCAAGAATGAAGTGATATATCTTTGTGAAAATTATTTTGTTATCACGCTGCACGCTGCTAGTTGCTTTCTGTTTGTAGGACGCGTATTAAAGCCCTTTTGAAGGGTACTAATGAGAAATGCCTGGAAGCTGGCTTGCGCAGTGTCTACTGCGTAAATGAACGCTGTATTAAAACAGCCCTTAATCGGATTGCGTCGGTTCCAGGAATCGGGAGCGTTGGCGAATAATTGCCCTCCCGGAGAGGTGAGTGGAGAGTAGGGGGTTATGGTTATATTCGGGCTATTTTTAGCGCACGCAGGCCGCGGCTGCACTCCGCATGCAGCCTTGACCCATCCGCTAAGGGCTCGTATTACTAATAATACGAGTAATCACTTGTATTTAAAATTTTATAACTTTTTAAATTTAAGCGCCATTTTAACCTTAATGAGCAAGTTTTGATTACAATTAAATCTCCGAATTATATTTTTTTCCGGATATTTTAAACAAAGAGCAATCTCAAAAACTTCCTGCTGTTGTTTTACGTTAGAATCTGCTACATTATTGACTATAATTTTATGACAACTAATTTTCTTGCATTCAAAACTATGCTATTAGTTTGTTTAATGTCTGTAAAAATTTCGTAATATTTGCTCTCTTGGTTAATAAATAAATAAGGAAAGCGTACAGAAGATTTAACAATCCTATCTCGTCTCAGCGCACTTGTTACCTAAGCATTTAGTGACTTGATTTCCGCCTTCGAATCATCTACTGAACTGGGTGACACGCACCAGCGCAGGGGTTAGGATCTGCCGTAGCATGTTCATAAATATTTTTTTTAATGGCAGGGATGCAGGAACCGCCCCACCGCAACGAAATTAAGTGAAGCCATAGATCTCGGCAGTCCGGGCTCGTTAGCGGCCGGCCATATATCAGCCATATTTAAGGCGGCGCGTAATTGATTTACGGTAACGAAAGCTGCCCCACGCGTAAAGATTTATAGCGCGTGCCAATTAACACGACTGGTACCGATCTGGATGCGCCTCGGGGCGCAGCACATCTTGCTTTGTGATACAACCATCGTGTCATATTTCATTGGTTAAGGCACACTCTTTCAATAGCATATATTCAAAGACCAACTGAATTTTCGAATACATTCATTGAAAATTTGGTAAGTTTAAAGTCTAAAAGATGCAGATTAAACTGCACAATGTTAAGATATGTCAAAGTATTCTGTGTGCAAGCAGAAACACATGCAAGCGTTCTGAACTCCCTGTATAAGCTTAATGGTTTTTTTTTGTAGATGTACGAAATGAATACTGTGTCACACTAGATTTTTTTTTCCCTGGAGAGGAGACGCTGAGAATCCTTATGGATAGAACCGCAACCAAGTGGCGCGGTGATTATGTCGGACTCGGAAGAGAAAAGACCTACCAACTAAACTCAGCTTAAGGCGTTGGTCCTAATGACTCTATAGCTTGGCGTGATAAGGAAGATTGCACCTCAGGAGAGGCACAATCAGCGCTGCTCTATATAAGAGAGCATATGCGCTAGAAGAGGTACATCAAAGTGGCTCTGATACACTCTGGCACACTAAATCAGCTGAGACAAGCCGAAGCTTTACATAACAAGAGCGAACGTCATTTGATGTTCATAAAAGACATCAACGCGCTGACGATGACGTTGACTACGAGATTAATGAACTACAAAAGAACCGCCCGCCTAACCGCACTAATAAATATCAACCTAACCAGCTCCGTTCCGCAAAAAACGGTGTCAAATGGCAAATTCTGTATCACACTAACGTAGCGTTTCGCATTCGATGCGTTACAAATTCGATCGGAGGTTCGTGAAAGGTTGAGGCGCTCGCTACTGCCAAGGTTTGAGGAAAAATTTATGATTTTGTAATTTTTACAAACATCATTTGTGAAGTTTAAAAAGCCGAGTATTTTTAAGTTGAAGTCAAAGTATACAAACGTAAAATATATATTTGTCGATGGATCGTATCGTTCGTATTTGCTTTGGTAAATGTTTCATTTCGATTCGAATGAACCTCGACGAATTTACCTATTGTGTAATTCTAATGACAAGGGAAATTAATGATCACCGTAAGTAATTCAAAATATGTTGCTGGCTGATATCGATTTTTCTGTATAAGTCGCAAGTCCGGCCCCATATGGAGTACTGCTGCCATCTCTGGGAGCACCTATGTACCAGCTTGGGCCCCTAGACTCGGTTCAAAAGCGCGCTGTGAGACTCGTCGACTATCCCGTACTCACTGGCGGTATCGAGCCTCTAAGTCTTAGGAGAGACATTGCCTCCTTATGTGTGTTCTACCGCCTGTATAATGGGTTGTGTTCTGAAGAATACTGTGGGAGAGCCATGCTTCGGCACGAATTGGGCCGGCTCGACCGGAGTGATACCACGGCCTCATAGAAAACCAGCGTAAAATAGCGCTTGCGCTGTATTTCGCCGAGTGAGTGAGGGTACCGGAGGCCCAACCACCCTTTCCCCTTTATTACCCTTATTCCTTTTAATCCCTTTTAAAAGGCCGGCAACGCATCTGTGACTCTTCTGGTGTAGCGAGTGTCCATGGGCAACGGTTATTGCTTACCATCAGGTGATCCGTTCGCTCGTTTGCTGCCCTATCCTATAAAAAAAAAAAAAAAAGAATAGTTTGACATGATGTCCACGGCCACTTTCTATCATCGCACCGCTCGCCATCGACAGGGAGTTCATGCCCACACACTGGAGCCTAAATGGTCCCGCACAGTGCGGTTCCAAAGGAATTTCCTCCCGCGTACACTTCGTTTGTGGAATGAGCTCCCTGCCGAGGTTTTCCCACAGGGCTACAGTATGGGGTTCTTCAAAAGGGGAGTAAATAGGTTTTTGAAGGGTCGGCAACGCGCAAGTGACACCCTTGGTGTTGCATCAAGTGTCCATAGGCTACGGTAACCGCTCACCATCAGGCGTGCCGTAGGCCTCTTTGCCACCATCGTGGTATAAAAAAAATATGCTATGTACCCTATTTATAATGAAGCATTGAATTTTAAATCGCACACAGAGATAATCATTGCCACTTGTCATTTGAGTCACGCAGTACGCGTGCCGAGCGCCTAGACAAAGTATCTCACTCGTATATCTAACGTGAATGTATGGAAATTATTGCTGATTTGGCGACATGCGCTGTTAGTTATAGTGAAATAACCTACCTTTTATTCAATATTATTTGTTACGTAGTTTGAAATATATTATTAATTAATCATTTAATAGAAAAAAGTGTCACAACTTCGTAAAATCTTTGCTCTAGGTATTAAATGGTAAAATAATGAATAATCTAAATAAATTTATTATTACATTATTTTTAAAGGCTCTCCTACATTTTTAATAATTTACACCACGGCCGCAGAATTTCGTAGTCGCGGTTTGAAAAACTAAGTTTGCTACAAATAAAAGGGACAGCCCTAACATACATAATAGCTAGAGCTAGGTTTATAATTTTGTTATATTTGAAGATTTGTGTGTTGAATTGGATTGGTTATGTTGAAATCTGGGACTATGTGATTAAAAATTCTTTTTTGTGTTTTGTTTAGATTCAACTAAGGTTAAGATTACATTTTCGACAAATCAAAAAATATATCAGAAAATCAGAAGCCCGGAAGACAAATATTTATAAAAATTTCATTTTTCCGCATCCTTAATATAAATAAATAAATTATTTTAAAGTACTGGTATAGATGTGTATTATTTCTTTTTATTGTTTATAAACTTTGAAATGCGTATATCATTTTGCAACTTTAGAATCTTTGGAGTCGGTAGACAACTATCAATTAGAACAGAGCGTTACCTTATATACATATAAAACACGATAAATCTCTATAAAATACACAAGATCACTGGAAGTGTGACGCATTCTTGTTAGGACGTTAGAAATGAAGTCAAAAGCAATTAATATTGTTGTCATTGAATTAAGCGATTAATGTAACGAGGTATTCGATGAACGTCACGAATTTCGCTTGACACTTTAATAAGTAGTATAAGAAACAAGACAATGCCTTGAAATCTTGTCCAGGTGCTTACAGTGAAAGTAGTTTCTCGTGCAGCGGCGGCATGCGGCGCAGGCCGGCGCCGCGGCACTCCATGCGGGCGCCGCCGTCGCCGCACGCGCAGCCCGCGCCGGCACCCGCGCCGCACGCGCCCGCCGCCGCCGGCGCCAGCGCCAACGCCGCCAGCACCGCCAGCAGCGCCGGCACCACCGCGCTCCATCGCCACCGCCACCGCCACCGCCACCGCCCGCTCATCGCGCTCAACCGCCGCCGCCCGCGCGTCGCCCGCTTGCCCGGCGTCGCTCACGCATCCCCTTGCACTGCACTCGCCGCCCCCGCGCTCATGCAACACGCACTCGACTCAACTCCGAAATCAACACCTTAACCGTCTACAATTTAATCTATTAAAATCTACCTTTTCAATATTAATTTAACTGCTATTAATATCGTATTTCGTTTTACACCCGAGTTTATAAGTAAATAAACTCGATTAATTAGTTTAATTTCCGATAAATTGCACGAGCTTCACTCGACTTAAATAGTCTCATTAATTATTTCACAGTCACACATCAAGCGATAGCTGATAAGGTCATCGGCAGAAAAGTTGTTTATAAGCCGAGCACTTCCTGTCAAAACACTCGCGACCACTTCCGGAAAATTCTGCGTGCGGAAACGCGGGTGCGAAGGGCGTAACGCGTAACAACGACCGCCACAGATCGCACTCAGAGGCGGACTGTGGCTCTGACGAGCGGCGAGCGGCGAGCGGCGGAGTGGGGCCCGCGCCGCCGCCGCCGCCGCCGAGTCTGCCGCCGGCTCCTGCCGGCCTTCGCCCCAATGCGAGCTTTTGTTGCCACCAACTTTTGTTGCCAGGTACTAACTAATCACGACTTTAAGTACACACGTGTAAACTTTTTTCTATTTGAATATAAGCACTTAAGCATCGTACAAAAGAGTAGCTTATTGCAATAAAGATCTTAAAGTATTAGTGTGCTGTCTTTTCTTTATTTAAAGCATATGTTAAAAGTACTCTTAATTAAATTGTGGAACTCAGATTGTGGAACTCGCTGCCTCCTGAAATTCGGGATATTCAAACCCTCCCTTTGTTTAAAAGGAGAGTGAAGGAATACTTCGTTGAATCTCCTTCATTAATTTTAGGTTGAATGTTATCCATTCACGTTGGAATACAGACACACTTAGAATTTTTTTACCTTCCTTTTTATGTTTTTTTTTTTATTATTATGTTTTGTTTTTAACGGTAGGTACACACATTGTTTGTACTTTTAATAATCTCTCCTACTGCAGGTTGGTTGGAACAGATCTCGTAAGAGATAAGCCTAACATTTTGTATTAGTTAATTTTCTGTATATTATTTATAACTATATTGTAAATAATAAATAATAAAATAAATATAAAGTGATTAGTATAAAGTTATATTATGACTAATGATAGCTTAGGAAGCTTGGAAAGTGTGATTAGATCGTAGCAAGTGGAATACTGTGATCTCTGCCTACCCCCACGGGAGAGGGGCGTTAGTATACAAATGTGGACTTCTTATATATAAAACATAAAAAAATCTATCAATTCAATTACTCGGTTATTTTATAGTACTGGCGCGATCAGCCTGCCTGTTGCGTGACTCAAATATCAACCAACAATGAATATTTCTTTAATAACTTCTTTCACTGCGATCCGATTTTGCTTCTGTTTTCACTGTTGGATGCGCGGCGAAAAGACGCGCGTTCCGATATATAACACTTGTTGTATTACTTTAGTTTTACCACTTTTATGATTATTTCTTTTATCCTTTCATTCCAGTTCCCGCATTTATGCCTCTCGCACTTTCATTCCTCATACTTTATCTTTCTTGCATTCATCCTTTCTTGCCTTTATTATTCATTTCTATTCCTACTGGGAATGGGAGCGGAGGGTTTTTCTTTATTTTTGGTGCTGTATTTTTATTTGTTTACAATTCAATTGTGACTATGTTATATGTAGGAACTAGACCCGCTTTCGGGTGACCCTCCATAATTTTCCTCAACTGCGATCACTATATAACTTGGGTAGATCGGGCAAGGAGGCAATATTTAATAAAAATAACGTTTTTAATGTAAACTTACAAAAATGTAATAACTAATAATAAGAATCAACTTAAAAAATCACTTAATATTGAATGGATAATTTTGGATTGAAAATTGACGTCCACCGAACACGTGGATGCGTGCGCGCTCTATCACAGCGAACCTTAAACTCCAAACTTGTCAAGATGGCCCCCTCCAGTGTTCGGTGTCCTGTCAGAGTCGGTCCGTAATGTTGGTTTGTAACATAGCAATACGATGCTCTGTTTCAATCGGAAATTATCGGTATCGATTATCGAGTAGTAGAATAGACGAGTCAAAAATCTTAATGCGCCGTCATATATTTGTTCTTATTTCTATTTCCTTTTTTTACTATATGTGGTTATGTACATGGTTATATTTGCTTCTGTTTTTGCTTTTATTTTTCATTTTTGTAACATTTTTATATTTCATACGTTCTTACTTACTATATATCTATTACAATTTATACTATATTATACTTTATTGTTTGTACAATTTTCTACTATATTATTATCTTAATACTATTATCACATTTTATTTAATCTAGTACCACAGTTTAATATCTATTTTGTATTTTAACTAGTGTCATTATCTTATATCTGCATTTTTATCTTAATACTAGCGACCCGCCCCGGCTTCGCACGGGTGCAGCGAAAAAATTGTTATGGTGGGTTATCCCTAAGAGATAGACATATACCATCGCGGACTTTTTTGTGGATTTTTGTAAGTTGTACAATACTGTAGTACATTATTTTGGTCTATCTCGTAGGGTTCAGCCAGCGTTTGCAATATAAGCGCAAAAAAACGTGTTTATTTACGACATCACATTAGAAACCTTTAAATTTATCAGTGTTTCTCTACTATATTATGCATTTATTATACATACAAACCTTCCTTAAGAATCACTCTATCTATAAAAAAAACCGCGTCAAAATCCGTTGCGTAGTTTTAAAGATCTAAGCATACATACGGACATACAGCGAAAGCGACTTTGTTTTATACTATGTATTGATTGACTATTATTACATGTTACTGTTTACAATTTATATAGTCTAACATCACAATTGTTGTCTGTTTTATGTTGTAACTAATATTATTATTATATATCTGGCATTACAGTTTTTATGATTTGTGTCACTTGTGCTGTGTACCTGTGTGGTTGTTTTTGGGTGGCATGTGTGGCTTATCTGTTGGTTATTGTTACCAGAAATTTTCATCTAATTTTGGTAAAACAATATCATGTCTCTGAATTTCCCGTGTGCGTGTCCCGTTGGCTTTTACTCTAAGGGCTTGATTTGTTTGCTAAATCATAGCTGCCTTAGTTGTAGGCCACTCTTGCTCTCGCAATGCTGTCCCATTTTCTGCGCACGGGGCAGCTTGCGCTGAATGCATTGTGGCCCGTGTCGCCATGTTTGTCATTTTTACAGTTAATGCACACCTCCTCACACTCGTCTTGCTTATGGGGTCCGCCGCAGTGACCGCACTTTTCTACTGTTTCCGTGCAGTACCTCCTACCGTGGCAGTACCCCAGGCACATTGAGCACTGCACAAGTGGGGAAATGTCCTCCGCTCTCACCAGTTGGAGCTCGACTCTCAGTCTTCCCTCCTCAGTTATTCTCTTCCATGCTTGGGGGGAGACAGACAGTACCGGGTGACACACCTGAGGGTTCCTCGTATTACGGTATTTTACCTCCATTTCCTCCCCGTCGAGTCCACAGAGAAGGTCCTTATTTTGGCTTTTTATAGCGTTGACCAGCTCCTCATTGGTCATGTCAGAATTTACAAATTTTAACATGACCAACGGTTTTTTATTCTCTGTGACCTCGACGTTGAGTTCTTCAGCCTTCTTCAATACCGCCAGGGCCTTTTCCCTCGCCTCTGGTGTGCCGCAACTTAGGACTACTTTTTGGTCCCTGGTTTTCCTGATCCTGTCTACCTCTATTTCCCCATTTCTTACATTCATCGCTTTCTTAATCTTTCTTATCACCGTTTCGCTCGTGTCCATGCATTCTTTCGAGGTCACTACCAGCGAGTGCAGTGTTGGTCTTATTCTTAATTTAATTTAATTAAATTTTTTAATTTTTTTAAAATTTTTCAACCCCCCGCTAAGGGTGGGGGGTTGTAGGGGGTTGTTTGCCCCAGCAGTCGCTAGGTCCCGTTTTTGGGATGTCAAATGTTTTTGCCCCGCGGGCGTACGTCCTATATTTCCCGAGATATTTCAATTTTTATTCTTACTATTTTATTCCCAACTTAAGGGTAGGGGGTTGTTCACCCCCTGAGGTCGTAGTTCTCACCGAGGGGTATGTAAACAAGTTTACATACCCAAAGGGCTTGATTTTTCGCTCCTTTTCGTCCTATCTCCTCTACTTTCGGAGATACAGCCCCGTCAAGATGGTAATATATTGCTTTTTGTATTAAGCTCGCATTAGTTTAAGCTAGTTTTAAGCTATTTTTTGGGAGGCTATATCTCCGGAAGTAATGGTCCGATTTTTATGCGGGTTTCGCGAGACTTGTTTTTTCCCCGGGATCTATTATATACAATTTTAAAAATTAAATAAAATTTTTTAAAAATTAAAATTTTTTGGTGGCAGCCCTAGTCTGTTTACTCTTTAGTCATATCGATAATTAATAATAATAATGAATTTAATTTAATAATTTTTTGTCATTTGATTTTTTTATTTGATACTTTTGTTATACAGTGGCAGCCCTAACTTATATACTAATGTTTTATCACTTGTCAATATTATTTATCACAGTAGTCTTATAACTAATTCTTATATTATGGGTGTAAAGGCCCTTGTCCTACTCTAAATATATGTTAAATAAAATAAACTAATTTACAATGGTCAAATACAATCTATTAATTATTCTAAGTTTAGGGCTTGAGGGTTTGGGGGTGAGACTACCCCTTGTCTACAGCTGGTACTGACACTCTCGCTTACTTCAATTTGTCCCTACCGTTTCCTTACAATTTTTTAATTTTTCCTACTTTTCAACCCTTATTTAGGGGTTGGGGGTTGTTTCACCCCCGTCGGTCAGTAGGTCTCGTCACGAGAGGTCCGAGGTTTTTTGTCTCTTGACAGTAGGACTTATAGTTCCGGAGATATAAGCCTTTGAATTTTCTAATCAGTTCCTTTGAGGCATTAAGTCTCCAATGGTTTATTATGATTAATTTGAATTTTCAAAATGGTATATCTCCGAGACCAGTGGCCCGATTTTTGTCCCGTTTTTACTAAAGTTACTTTTTCCCCAAGAACAATCCAATGCAATTTAAAAATTTTTTAAAAAGTTATACCGAAAAAAGTCAATTTTTGAATTTATTTTACGTAAATTATTTTTAGAATTAGAATTTTGAAAAAATTTTTTCCTAATTTTGTAGCGACTGAGTAATACGTGTCTCCGTGTAACGGAGACACTCGAGTCGATTTCTGTGGTCTAAATTCCCCTAATATGCCTCTTTCACCCTTAAACCTCCCTTTAAGCCTTTGGTTGGCTAAGTTTCCACTGGTTTATTAAGTTTTTTCCCGGATTTTCAAAGGGCTATATCTCCGGAACCAGCGGTCCGATTTTTGTCCAGTTTTCACTAAAACTACTTTTTGACGTGAAACGTCTTTAAAATCGCGCCGAAACATACGGGTAGCAGGTTTAAAAAGTGGACCGTAACGAAAAGGTCTATATCATCGTACCTTAATAATTAAAAAACTATTAGTCTTAGAAACAAAAATGTGGTGTGAATATTTCACTTATATAGTCCGCTCGCTGTTGGAACATTGAGTTTTTTATTAAAATACTTAAAACACCGTCAATCATGTTTTTTAGTATTTTACTTTAAAAGCGATTCCCTAACATAGACGTTTCACGTTAAAACCGACAGCCGTGTGCCCCGGCACAGCCCCACCCGATTTTTTCGTCGAGGACAGTCTTGCGCAATTTTCAAATTTTTTAAAAAGTTATATCCAAAAAAGTGAATTTTCAAATTTTTATTACGTAACTTATTTTTAAAGTGTTTAATTTTGAAAAAATTTTTTCGCCACTACGTGGCATCTGACTAAAATCAAGTCGATTTCCGGGGTCTGAATTTACCTAATGTGCCTCCTTCACCCCCAAACCACCCCTTACGCCTTCCGTGTCGTAGCCCCGTTTTCACCTCCCCTTTTTTCTTATATTAAAAATCTAATAATTAACTTACAGTAAAACTAAAATATTCTTCTCGCAGGGGATGATGTGCCCGATCCGGTGGTGTTGGTGTACTCCTCCCGCGACGCCTCTTGCTCCCTCCAGGACCCTCGGGAGTTCAGGAGTCTTCAGGGCCCCTGGTCCTCCTCCTGTCCTGCGGGACCCCTTATGTGGGGTATCAAACGACTCGCCTCAGCGCCCCCTATCTCCCTGCAACCTCGGCTATCCCGAATTCCCGTTCTTTCCCGGACCGCGTGGTCGGCGTTTCGGGTTTTTTTTTTTTTTTTGCAGTTTTCTCCCGGAAAACGTCCGGGAAAAATTCCGAGACAGCTGTCAGAGGGTGGGGGGCTCCAAGACGCACTCGCTGACACCGAAAACGGGGTGGGTCGTAGATCTTGTTTTGAAGATATCCAGGCGGGAAGATGGCGCAGTTTTTCTTCGGCGTGTTTTTGTGGTTTCTCCTTCACCTGTTCTATGAAACCCCTTGTGTGGGGTGTCAATCGGTTCGTCCTGACGCCCCCTATCTCCCTGCACCCCCGGAAGTCCCGAATTCCTGCTTTTTCCCCGACCGCGTGGTCGTCGTTCCGGGGTTTTTTGCCGTTTTCTCCCGGAAAACGGCCGGGAAAAATTCCGGGACCACTCCCAGAGGGTGGGGGGCTCCAAGACGCACCCGTGGACACCAAAAACAGGGTGGGTCGCAGATCTTATTACGACGGCGCACTCACTTTTAGTTTTCACCTCACTTTATTTGGGTCAAAACTTCACTGTTTTCCCCAAAAACACTTGTTTTCGTCACTTTTTCACTATTTTCACTGCACCAGCCGGTTGCACTACCTATTCCTGATAATTTTACCAACTTTTAGACACGTCGGACTTGTATTTTATTTTTAATGATTTTTTTTTTTTTTTTTTTTTTTTTAATTCTATTATCCTTTCTTACTGTTCACACTTTTATGCCTCTCGCACTTTCATTCTTCATACTGTTCTTTCTTGCATACTACCTATCATACTTTTATTTATCTATTTCTATGCTATGTTTATGCTTGATTTCTTTCATACTATTCTCGCTTTCTTGCCTCTCGCACTTCCATTCTACATACTTTTTCTTTCTTACATACTGTTTTCTAATCTTTTGTCTTCTACTGCTATTGTGGGAGCGGGTTAGGACATTTTATTTTATTTATTATACATTAGTTCTGTTGTTTCTTTACATTTTGTTTTACATTTTCTATATCTAATTTATTACATTTTCTTTATTTATTTTATTGCATTTCCTGTTTCTATGGTTAGGTTAGGTTTTTTTTTTTTTTTTTTTTTTTTACAATTGAAGTTATGATCATTTTATGCTCATATTTTCGGGCGCTTACGGACTGCGCCGTTCAATATTAGTTTGGTATTATTTTTTATTGATTTCTGTTTTTGTATGTATAGAAAAAATTTATTTAGGTTTTTGTTATATAATTAAGTAATTTTAATAGGTTTAAGGCATTTACTGGTTTGAGTTTATTATTATTTATAAGTGAGTATGTGGGTTAAAAGTTTAATTCAGTGTCTATGTGTTATTGAAATTTTTCAAATGCTTTATAATGTATTCAATATGTTCTTCAAATAGTTTTTTGGTTTCTTCTTTTTGTGTTATTTCTGAAAGATTTGTGGGATTGATAGTGTGAAAGTTGCAGGAGATGTTGAGGTTAAATCTTGTTGTCTGGAAACGTGGGCAATGATAAATTAAATGATTAAAGTTTTGAACTGTAGTGTCATCACAAGGGCAGTATGGGTCTGATGTAATTTTGAATCTATGGAGGTACTGTTTACAGTAACCATGGCCGGTAAGGATCTGGGTGGTTTGAAAAGAGACTGGGATTTTGGCAAGGAAAGCAGTTAAATTTGAATAGGTTGGAAAGAGCTTCTTTGTATACATGCAATTTTGTGGGTCGTTGTAGAGGTTTTGTTTTGCTATTGCAAGTTCTTTTTGTTTAATGTGTTTAATGTAACTAATTGGGAAGTAATTGTAAGAAGGTGGTGAGTTTGAAAGGGCCGCGTCCTTAGCAGCTTGGTCGGCTATCTCGTTACCGAATATCCCTACATGGGCCTTAGCCCAAATAAAGCTTACGCGTTTACCTCGTCTCTCAATATTATGGATGTGCTGAAAAGTTTGAACACTTAATCTATTGTAACTAAATGGATTCTGGAGTTCTGTGAGTGATGATAAACTATCGGAGATGATAAAAGCGGATGAATCTTGAGTTTCAATGAACTCGCAAGCTCTAAGAATAGCGAGTTGCTCTGCCTGATAGACAGAGCAAGAGTGGTGGAGTTTGAATTTAACTTTGCTAACGTGTCCGTCAGATGCTTGGATAACGACGGCAGCGCCGACGTCGTCGTCCTGTTTGCTGCCGTCAGTATAGATGTATAGATCTGTTGCGGTCGCGTCTTGAAGAATGATGTCCAGTTCCTGTTGTGAGTTTGCGGAGCTGAATGATATGGGTTTACGGAGAGAGGGGTGAAGCAGTGTAGAGGGATTGGCTAGGGTGTCAAGTGCTATTTCTTTTGGAAGATATTGTGTGGTTTTACAAGCTTTGACGTTTTCTATTTCTGCTATTGAGAGAATTTTGTCAGGAAGTGGTGGAAGGTCGGCGAGAACAATTGAGATTGCGGTGTTGGCGGTCTTGAAGCTACGATTAATATTTAAGCAGAAAGATCTTTGGAGCGATATTAAATTTTTCCGTATGTATTTATTTTTCAGTGCTCTATGCCATACACTGCATCCGTAGGTTATGATAGGCTCGATAACTTGTAGGTAAATGGTTCGTATGTTTTCTGAATGAATTCCCCAGGTGGGACGAACAAACATTTTCATTTTATTGTATATGGATTTAGCTTTATTTATTGTGTTTTGTATGTGATTAGTGAATGTAAGTTTTTGGTCGATGATTATACCTAGATATTTGATTTGATTGTGGAATGGAACGCTTGTGTGATTCATGGTGAGACTGATTTTTCTAGCTTGAGATGTGAATCCTATTGCGACAGTTTTAGTGGGATTGAAAGTTAATTTGTTTGTTTGCCCCCAGTCGTGTACGATTTGAAGTGCAGTATTTATTTTGTCCTGTAGCTCGTATGTGTTTCTGGCAGTTGCAATCAGAAGCAAATCGTCAGCATAAGCTTGTAGATGACTACCGGCAGGGAGGGATGTGGTGAGTAAATCGTCCAAAATCAAATTCCATAGTATAGGTCCACAGACAGATCCCTGGACGCACCCGCGGCTCATGGCACGGCATACTTCACTGTCTGCGAACCTAATGATAACTTTCCTGTCTTCTGTGTAGTTTTGAAGGATTTTGTATATGTTGCTAGGGCAGCGCATGTGTTTGAGTCTCCGGAACATTGATGGCCACCAAGAGTTATCAAAGGCGGCTTTGATGTCTAGTGAAACCGCCGCTACCTGCTGTTTATTTTCTTTCCCGATTTCTATAATACGGATAGCTTGATGTAGTGCATGGCAGGTTGAAGTCTGAAGCTTAAATCCGAACTGAGATTCTATATTAAGATTATTTTTATAGATGTGGTGAACTAATCTATTGGTTATAAGTTTTTCTAGCAGCTTACCGAACACAGGAATCAATCCTATGGGTCGGTAAGATGCTAGATCATCATAACTTTCTTTTCCAGGTTTGGGGATTATCTTCGCAACTGCTATTTTCCATGTTTTGGGAAAGTATTGAAGTTGAAGGCACCTATTCATTATATTACTTATTATGTTCGGGAAATATTTACTAAAGTGTAGACAGATGTCAGCTGTAAGATGGTCGTCTCCGGGGGCTTTATTTGCGTTCATTGTTTTTAAAGTTTCAATTATTTCGGTGGTAGTGAATTCGGGATCTGCATCGGTGTTCGGAGGTGATCGCGTGAAGTTTCGGATTGAAGCTTGTAGTGTGTTGTCAGGAGTATCTTGCGGGAAAAGTTTGGTTATTAGCAATTCAGCTGTTTCATCAGAACTTGTGGTGTAAATTCCAGAGTCATTTTTAAGAGTAGCTGGGGGTTGGGATAAAGGCTTTGTTTTAATAATCCTGTTAGTTATAGACCAAACATTTTCTTTGTCTTGCTTGTTGCAAAATTCTCGGAAGTGTGTGGTAGATGCATTTTGGATTGCTTCAGCATATTCCTTTTTTAATTGTGCTTTTTCTGCTATCAGTTCAGTGAGTGGTAGTTTCTTGCGGGCGGCTTTGCTTAATTTCCTATGATTAATTATAACCTTTTGTTTCAGATCGTCGAGTGTGTCACTCCACCAGGGCGGACGTCGTGGCGGACCAGTGGATCGAGGTAAGTAATTATTGCATGCTTTTTGTAAATTGCTTGTAGTTCTAATAATGTAGTGCTCTAGTTGTATTTCATTCATATTCAGTATGTGAGGTGCTTCTGCGGGATTAAAATATTTATCTAGCTCGTGGTGAAATTCGGCAATTCTAGTTTTCCATATATTAGGGTTAATATTATATTTCCATGTGGATGTTTTGCATGACTTAGTTAATTTTGTTCGGCCTAATTTTATTTCAAAGGTAATTGCGTTGTGATCTGAGTCGGTTATTATTTCCGGGTTAACTTTCCAGTTATCTATTGTGGTATTGTAGCTATCAGAAATAAGAGTGATGTCTATTATTGAGCTTCGAGAGGTGCCATTGATGATGTTGAAGTATGTAGGTTCGTTGCCTGAATTACATATATTAAGATTAAAATCCAAAATCATTTGCGAGATTTCTTCTCCTCGGCTATTATTGCGTTCTGAACCCCACGTCCTGTGCCAGGCGTTGAAGTCTCCTGTAATAATATGTGTTGAGCCTGGAAAGTCGGAAAGGAATGATTTAAGTTTAAAAAGTGTTCTATTCGGGTCGAGCCTGGGTTCGATGTAGACTGATATTAAAAATAGTTTTTTGCCAGTAGAGTCTCTGAGTTGAACGATGGAGATGTTGGGGTCGGAGTAAGGGTTCATACTTATTGCGCTGAATTTATTGTTCTTAATGACTATTGCTGATTTAACTTTATTGTTATCTCTCGGTGTCTGAAATATAGTGTAGTCCTGAATGCTTTTGATGACCAATCCGTTCCCTGTAAATGGCTCTGTTATGAAAATTATGTCTAATGTGTTGTCTTTATTATAAGTGAGGAGTTCTTGATGAGCATTTCTGCCACGTCCTAGGTTAATTTGTAAACAGTTCAGTCTGTTACTGTTGTTTAGTGTATTGTGTGTTCTTGTATTATTGTTAGCCATAGTTGATTTTGTTTCTTATATTTATGATCATAGACTGTTTCCTGGGACAGTCAAAGGATGTAGCAGAGTGTGTGGTTGGTAAATTAAGTTTATATTTATTATTGTTTGTGTGGCAGTTTATGCAGCAGTTTTTATCTTGTTGTTTTTGTTGGGGCAGGCGTTATATGTGTGTTGTGTGGATGCACAGTGTGAGCAAGTCAGTTTGTCATTGGTGCATTGCTTACGAGTGTGGCCATATTGCAAGCAACCGTAGCACTGCATCAATGGAACATAGTCTTCGACGATTAGTCTTTGATGGTCCAGATTAACCCTTCCTATTTTTGTAATTATTTTCCACAGTGCTGGGGTGGTCATGAACACCGCATTGTATAGGTGTTTGTTTCTATTGTTTCTTTTGAATTTGAAAACTAAATCTGCAGTGTTGACAGCGACTTCTGATATAAGCGAGTTTTGTTTATTATTATGGAGCTTAATTCTTCAGTTGTGATTTGATTGGCGATACCTTTTACAATTACCATAGGCTGTAGGAGTCTGGCTTCTTCTGCTTTAACAAGTTTATTGGCTGAGAGGTTGACTTTATCAATTGTAGTTTGTCTTTGTTCCTCGGAGTCGAATTCTACTCTTAACTTATTATTCGAAACAAATTTAATATGAGATGGAGTAAAGTTTGTATCTGTGAATGAAATAGATTGTCTCCAGAGCTGCAGCGTTTCGTTAGGACTCTTGACTTGTCTGTTAGCGGTAACTATAATAGAAGGTTTCGTTTTGTGTGGTGATGTAGGTGATTGTGTGGCGATGTATGGGGTTTTGACTATTGCAGCGTATGAACGAGATTGTGTTGGCAAGGAGATTGGAGCTTGTAGCTGTTCTTTGAGTGTGTTTTTGATTGTAGTTTGAATGGCTATTATTGTGTCTTTGTTTAGTTTAGTTTAGTTTAGTTTTGGATCTGTATTAATTATTGGTTAGGTTAGGTAGGTTAGGTTAGGTTTTTTTTTTTTTTTTTTTTTTTTTTTTTTTTTTTTTTTTTTTTCGAGCCGCTCCCCTGATGTATTTTCAGGGACTTTGTGTGTTTTATTTTATTTATTGACTTAATATTTATCTTGTTTCTTCTTTCATTCTCCATACTATGGTCTTTCTACTATTCATCATTCTTTTGCTTCTATGCTTCACATACTATTTGTTTAATTTGCGTAATTTTCTTTCTATCATACTGTCTCTGTCATGCCCCATACTTGGTCTTTCTATCGTTCATCGTCTTTTATGCTTGGGTCTAATTTATTTATTTCCAATCTTTATTATTTACATTTTCTTATTTCTATTACATTTGTTCTTACTTCTATTTTACTTGCTAGTGTACTTTATGAATAGATACATTTGACTTATATTCTATGTTATTTGCTAGTTACATTTTCTTACGGCTATTTATTTCTAGTTGCTTATCTATTACACTATTCTATTCTAGAATTTAACAATTTTCTTATTTGTTACTTATAAATTAATTACATTTTCTTACCGCTATTAATAATTTCTTATCTATTACTATTTCTATTGTAGTTTTTTACAATTGCTTATACGTAACTTATTTCTATAATACTTACTATTATGTCATAAGTATACTGCTTATTTATCCTTGTTTTTGTTATTGACTCTGTATGCCACTTCAATGAAGTATTTTATAAGTTTTTTGGCGGTAGATTTGGATGCCATTATTTTGTGTAAACTGTCTATTGTTAACTCCATATCTAGTTCAAACTCTAGCGTGTATCTTAGTTTACTATATATGGGGCACTCTAGTAGGAGGTGGGGGACTGTTTCCTGTACGTCCGAGTCGCATGCGCACGATGGGTCCTCCCTACACTTGAATCGATTCAAGTATTGGGCGAACCCACCGTGCCCTGTGAGCACCTGTGTCGTTAATCCGGTCGGTTTTACTTTTCGGATGATCCGGTACGCTGCGATCGCGTCTGGGAAGAATATTTTCGTTATGCTGGCGGTATCTCCCATGCGATACCTATTGTCCCACTCCTCTAAGGAGCTTTTGCGCAGCATATTCTTCACGTGCGATACCGGGCACATCGCGTAGTCGGGCTTCCTCTTGGAAGCCGTAGCCGCCTCCTTGGCCAGGGCATCAGCGCGCTCGTTGCCCGGAAGCCCTGCGTGAGCCTTGACCCAGTACAAGGAAATTTCCTTGCCCTGAGTCAACGCCCTACGCAGATTCTTCCGTGCCTCCACGGCAAGAGGGTGTAAGGAGCCATGGTTTGTGATCGTCTCCAGCGCTGCCCTCGAATCACTGTATACACCATGGCTCACCTCCCCCCTCACGAGGATTACGTCCGTGGCCTTACATATGGCCAGAAGTTCCGCCTGGTAGACTGTGCAGTACGCGGACAGGCTTAGCTTGACAGTTTTCGTCTCCGCCCCGTCTTTCCATATGGAAAGTGCGGCTCCGACCCTCCCGTCAAGCTTACTGCCGTCGGTGAATATTCGCACCGTCTGCACGTTGTGCCTGTCCACAAGGTTTTGGTCTCCCAGGCAAACGAACTCCAGGCGCATATGTTCCGCCGGATGTGGAGCTTCTACAAAGTCCACCGCACGTTCCGTTGCAATGTCTTTTAGCTCCTCTGGGGACGACCCTCTCCTGGCCTCGTACAGTGCGGCTGCTTCCTGTATCCTGAGGTCGAGAGGTAGTATCCCCGAGAGAACCAACGCCGAGTGCAGCGAGACCGTGCGGTAGGCCTTGCATAGCTTTTGGGCGAATCCTCTTTGCACGATGTTGAGCTGCTTTCTGACGCCTAGCTTTCTTACTGCAGGTGCCCATGCTGCGGCTGCATACATTATAGTGGGTTCCACTGCAGCGACATAGATCGCCCTAATAATCTCTGGGTCTAGTCCCCATGTTGTTCGGGCTGCCTTGGACAGCTGTTTATATATGTCCATCGCCTTCTTGCACTGTGTTGTGACGTGCTTTTGGAAGGTGAGCTTATCGTCGATCCAGAGCCCCAGCACCTTCATCTCTTTTGACATCGCCACTTCTATCCCCCCCATGGTCAGCGCAGGGGTGTCGTACTTCAGTCTCCGCGTTATTACCATCGCGCTAGTTTTTTGTGGTGCGAATTTAAGTTTATTTCGGACACCCCAACGCTGAACATAGGCGAGAGCCAGGTTGGCTCGTCTCTGCACTTCAAGCGCTGTGTCCCCGTCTACGACCATCACTATGTCGTCTGCGAATGCCTGCGCATAGTCCCCCCTTCCTTCCAGTCCATGTAGTAGTGGGTCGAGAAGCAGGTTCCAGAGTATTGGACCTCCGATTGACCCTTGCACGCATCCTTTACTGGTGCCTCGCGTGCTCTCTTCCCCGGCGTACCTTACTGTGACACTTCTGCGGCTGAGATAGCTGTCCAGTAGCCTCCTTATATTGACCGGGGTCTTTTCCTCAGCCAGTCGGATTCTAATTGCTGGCCACCATGCGCTATCGAAGGCCCCCTCTATGTCCAATGACACTAGGGTTACCAGCTTTTTCAGCTCAAGTTTACCCTTGATCTGGTGTATCAGACGATAGAGGGCGTCCTCGGTGCTCTTCTGGGGCATGAATCCGTACTGGCGAGTACTAATTCTCGGTACGAGGTGGTACTTAATTCTTGCTACGGTCAGCTTCTCCAGAACCTTGCCTAGGACAGGCAATAGACCAATGGGTCTATATGCCTTGGGTGTTGTGTAGTCATCCTTGCCCGGTTTTCTCAGAACCACTACTGTGGCCTGTTTCCAGATATCCGGGAAGTGCCCTATTTCTAGGCACTTATTGTACAGGGCAAGCGACTCGTCTAGGTCTGCTCTTAAGGCTCTACCGCAGATGTCTGCCGTGAAGCCATCCGCTCCTGGGGCCTTCTTTGGGTTGAAACTACCCACCGCGGTCTCTAGCTCCAGCAGTGTAAACGGCGGATCCTGATGTTCACCATCAGTCCACTCGTTTACCCGCTCTGCCAGTGCTCTTACTTGGCGATGCTCTTCGTTTTCAGTATCAACAAGGTCCATTGGGTAGAATGTCTCGGCTAGCAGGTCCGCCGATTCCTTTGGGTTTAGATATTTCCCATCTTGGGTTAGGGTCAATTCCTCTTGTCTCCTGGAGGTCCTCTTCATAATTCTATAAATACCCTCCCAAACCCCCTCTCTGTCCTGCTTCTCACAAAATTCCTTCCAACTTCTTGTACGGGCTTTCTGGGCTTGGCACTCATAGATTTCTTTCTTCTGCAGATATTCTTCAACGACTTTTTCTCTTCGATGTGGCGCGGCATTTTTTATACGTCTTCTATAAGTGACCATCGCTTTCCTCAGCGTCGCGAGTTCCTCACTCCACCAAGGGATTCTGAGGGTCTCGGTGGTCTTCTTAGCTGGGATAGCTTCTTCACAAGCTGTTGTGATGGCGGTCGTCAGCTTCGTTATAATTGTCTCAAGCTCGTTTTGGTCACTTATAGAGTTTATGTTTTCTTTACTAATATTCATTTCGTTTTTATTGTGCACCAGTTTTTCTCGGAATAGATCCCAGTTGGCTTTTTTGGTATTATATTTGCGGGTAGTTCTTTGGACCTTCATTCCTCTGCTCTTTTGTAACTTAACATCGAAGAGAATTGCGCTGTGGTCGGAGCTTATCATTCCTTGGTCTACCCTCCAATTTTCTATAAGCCCCAACAAGTCGTCGGTACTCACAGTTATATCCACGAGGCTCGTGTACACCCTCGTACCCCTTACGGTGTTAAACGTGGGTGTATCGCCTCGGTTCAATATCTGCAGCCCCAACTCCTCTAGGGTCCCGGACATCTCTGCGCCCCTGGAGTCTTCTATGGTGCTTCCCCACCAGGTACTCTTGGCGTTACAGTCTCCGCCAATCAGCAGTCCTCTTGGGCCAAGTTCCTCTACGACTTTCCTCAGCTGTTCCAGGTATGGCCCCAGTGGTTGGTCCGGCTCAAAGTAGAAGGAGACCGCCGCGATTTCCCACGCGCAAGTTCGGATCCTCACCACAACAATATTGTTGTTGGTGAGTTTCGGGCACAGTGTGACGTCGAGTTCGCTATTGAAAGCCACGATCGCCGCCTTCACTGTCCCACCTCCTACTGTTGCGCATTGGTAGACTCTCGCCCCACGGTACTCCTTCAAGCGCCCGATTCCTCCCACGTAGGGTTCCTGGACCAGCGCGAACGCCAATTTGCGTTCGCTGGCCTCCACCATGAGTTCCGTCGTCGCCAACTGTTTCCTCTGGAGGTTAACTTGTACCACTGCATATCCTCCGGTGGGGTTGCCTGCCCGTACGCGGTTGGGAACCACCTCAGCAATATGCTACTTTAGCTCTGGCCAGTGCCTCCCACCTTCTTCGCACCTGGCATTCCGAGCTAAATGCATTGTGCCCGTTTTGTTCTATTTTGGCTGCGGTGCAGTTGCAGCAGGTTGGTGCTGCTCCGGCCAGCCATTCTGGGCATTTACTTTTGATGTGAGGTCCGCTGCAATGACTGCACTTTTCTATGTTCTCTTTGCAGAATTTGCGCCCGTGACCGTACCCGAGGCACATTGAGCATTGGACCAACGGCGATTGGTCCTCCACTCGGACCCTCTGCAGGTCCACGTGCGCATATCCCCTGTTAATCAGTCTGCTATAAATTTTTGGTGATACCCGCATAACGATATGTGCGTTGTGCGGGTTCCTTGCTCGCTTCCTGAAGCGGACCTCAATTTTGGCTTCCGCCCTGTCTATGCCTGCGAAGATGTCCTTATTCTGGTTTTCCAACGCCATCTTGATGTCTTCATCTGTGTGTTGGTTCAGTACATCCTTTAGCACTACCATAGGGTCTTTATTTTGGACATCTTCGACTCTGAGGTGGTTCTGCGCGCCTTTCAACCGCTCTTTCATTTTATTCTTGGCCTCTTCGGTCCTAAGACCCACTACTATTTTTCTGTCCTTCACTTTTCTGACTCTTTCAACTGTCACCCACCCATCTTTGGCATTAACTGCCTCTCGCACTCTGGTGAGCACCTCTTCACCGGTCTCCTTCTCGTCAGTAGATGATATTACCACTGAGTGCAGTGCCTCTCTCTTTTCTGTTACTGTTGCTGCCATGTTGGCGTAGGAGGTGAGTACGGGTGTGATAGGGTGGTGACTGCTAACCACTTCCTGTATCTTTTCTACTTCCCTTAGGGTTTTTCCTATTTTTTCCCCTTGTTCCCTTAATAATTTCAAGATTTCCTCTTCTCCCCCTCCATTTGTCATATTTTGTACCTTGCTTTCTTCTGTCAGCTCTTCTTGGCTGACTGTCTTTTTCTTCTCGGGCCTCTTCCCGCCATTTCTTTCACTATTTTATACAGGTTGTCCACCGCCAGGGTGATCCCCTTATTTATTTCTTTCTTCAGGTTGCGGGATTCCCCCAGGTAGGTCTTCGCCCTCTGCACCCAATACCGGGCTTGGACCTCCCTGTCGGCGGATCTCGGCGAATCCTTCTCCGACTCCCGGGACACCCCAGCTGTCTCTGCCGAGGCTCTACGCGGTGCTCCTCTATCTCAGTGGGGGCCGCTATCTTCTGCTTCAACCTCTGAGGGGCCCCGGGGGCCGGAGTTGGTGCCGTTCCTGCATCGGTCGGTGAGTGCGCGTGTGCGGATGATGTGCACGGCTGCACTTTCCCCATTTTGCTTTCGATTTCACCGATGCTTCTTCTCACATTGGTGGTCTTTTTGACTGGAGACGGTCCTGCCGTTTCTGTGTCCTTCTGTGTTGTAATGGTTGGAGGTGGAGGGGTGGGGCTCTGTTCCGGCGCCTTCTTGGCTGGTGTGCGGGCCAGGAACATTTTAGCGGCTCACGTCAACTATGTGTCAAATCGCTCAATAGAACGACTCTTACCGAATACGGTGATGTCAATGAGTCAATGTCAACAACAAAAACAAAA
>CM071627.1:42318323-42418323 GCA_036419045.1 Scirpophaga incertulas
GAACTGGCATTCCGCCAGGTCAGACCCACCGCGCTCAACTGTGGTCGTTGATGCGGGCCGCCAAAATTCGCTCAAAGAGCTTGGCGACCTCATCCAGGAGCACGATGGGCCTGTATCCCGATGGGGAGTCCTCGGGCTTGCCCTCTTTCCTTATGAGGACCAGCTTCCCCGTCTTCCACGCCGACGGGAAACTTGCGGGCCTTCACCAACACTTCGGAGTAGGTCACCCCTTTCTCGACGGCCGCGGGGCGCAGTGATATAATCACCGCGGCCGTTTTGGGGGGACCAGTTTTGGCGGCGCTGCAGCCGGCTTCGCCTTTGGGGCTGGGCCGGCTGGGGCGCGCTTAGCCGGAGCGCACGGAGCCTTAACCGCTGCGGCGAAGCTTCGCGGCGCGGGGGGCTCGGCGGGCTGCGGCTCGGCGGGAGGGGCTTTCTGGGCCCTCTGCGCTTATTGCGGCGCGTCTTCTTTCGTCCGCCTTCCACCTGCGTCCACTCGGCCTCGACCGGGAGATTTCTAGGCGCCGGAGTCGGCGCCGGCCTCCCGGGAGGCGGAGGGAGCTGCTGGGGGGGCGGGCTTCCCCTTCTTCGGCCGACCACCTGTGACCTTGGCGGGAATCGCCGAGGTGGCCGGACGGTCCAATGAGGCGCTCGGAGGCGCCGTCTTGTCCGCTGCGAGTGGCGGACGGATCTGCGGAGCAGGCAACAGCCTGTCCTCGATTCCTGCGAGGCGGGCGTTTACAAGCCCGCCCATCTGTATCATCGCCTCCCGGAGCCACTCCTCCTTCGCTCCGGGGAAGGGAACGCCGTTGTCTCTCGCCGGGGACGGCGCAGCAGGTGGCGCTGCCGTCTTGAGGGCCCTCAGCTCGGACGTCAGTTCGATGACGTCCTTGCGGAGCTGCTCCAGCTCCCGCCTGAGGGCCTCATTCTCCTTCTTCAGTGGGCGCGCGTCGTCGGGGATGTGCTTCTGGGCGACCTCCCTGAAGCAGTCCCCGATGGACGCCGCCGCATTCTTCAGCGCCTTAATGTAGGGGCCGCTGAGGTGGGAGGACTTTCTTGCCACGTCAAGTATGACTTGGCAATCAGCCCTCACCACTTCCTCTAGCTCCAGCGCTGGCCTCTCCGTTGGTTCCATCGTGCTGGCTCCGGCGGAGACCCTGGCCTCATAGAAGCGAGACCGGGTCTCGTACGCCCTCTTTTCTGCTTCGGCCACCTCCCTGTCGAGGCGGGCCTGCTCCTCCTTCTGCTCGGCCGCTGCCAGCTCACGTTTAGCCTGCGCCAGACCGACGTACTCTCCAGTCGTCGGTGGGCGGCCACGTCCGCGGCTGCGACCAAGCTGCGAGTCCCGCGAGCTGTTCTTGGCGGTGGACTCGCTGCTGCACTCCTTCGAGAGTGGAGATCCTCTCTTTTTTCTCCTCCGAATTTTTCGACTCCTCTTCGTGGACGCGCCGTCAGATTCGGACGCATCCCCAGCACAAACGGACTCGGCAAAAGACATCATCGACCTTACCGAGTCCGATGAGCTAGATTCCTCCATTCTTCTCTTGCTTGCGGAGGCATCTATCGCCTCCGCTGGGCTTGACGTACGCGGCATCGCCGCTACCTCCGCTACACTGGAGCCCACTCCAGGCCTCGACTTCACTATCAATGAGGAGGACCTGGATCGGTTCCTGAACTCCATCGAGGAACTCCTCTCGCTGAGCCTTCCGCTCCTGCGACAACTCTCATTTTTTTTAAAAGAAAAATTTTGATCCATCTTGATCCCACGAGTATGGGGGAAGTGGAAGTCCGCCCGGGCAGTGCCCCCTGTACCCGGGTAAGCCTATATACTGTGAGGGTCGGCCGGTACTCACAGGTTTTTAGCAACTTCGCTGTTGGGTTTTAGTGGGTTTTCCTTCCCGCGGGCCAGCCAATTAAGGCAAGCCCCCCGGCCAGCAAACTGCGCGACGTACCCCCGGAGCCACCGGTGGGTGGTTGAGGCACAGATGCTGGTAACGGTATCACCGAGGCGGGTGGCGAGTCCGCCCCTACGCCGTGGATGCCCGACATTTCTGCCGAACAACCACCGACGTTGGCCCACAATGGCCCCCTCCAAGGTAATTTTTTATAGAGGTTTTCTTCCTCGCAGCCCTCGCCCCGAAGGGCGACAGCCCTCACAGCCCTGCACTACGTACAGGGCCACGAGCTTCCATGGGGCAAACGGACCCTCCTCGAGATGAGGAGGGATAGCTGCCCCACCAGGGTAATTTTTTAGAGAGGTTTTCTTCCTCGCAGCCTCCGCCCCGAAGGGCGATGACCCTCACAGCCCTGCAACTACGTGCAGGGCTACGAGCTTCCCACCCCAGCCAGTTTCTGTCCGCGCCGGCCGAAGCCGATACCCCCCATATCTGGGGGGCGTTCCCCTATCCGCAACCCGGGGACGCGTCCGATGGCAGGTCTGGCAACTGCACACGGAACCTAACCTAACCTAACCTAACCTAACCTTTTTTTTTTTTTTTATACGCAGGTAAAACCTCCATTTACGGACGGCGTGTCTCCTTTCACGCCGAACGGACCTCATCCCTAGCCTCCCGCTTGCTCATGCAAGCGTACGCATACACCTGCATGGGCCAACGGGCGCCCTGGGACACTATCCGCTAAAAACATCCTGCGATGCTCCGTCCGCACGTGGGTAGATGCGTGCGCGCGCAGTGCGCATCCGCTTCCAACCATCTACCCTGTACTCTGCTGGCTCGGTGGCGCTAGCTCGTCTCTCTAATAGGAAAGGAAACGCCCACGGAGCATGTTGGGCGCTCCTTTAACACCATAGGTGATGTTACTGGGGCTGGGGGATTTGGTTTAACAACCGTCTCCTTCGCCCAATTCTGCGGCGTCTTTGAGGTGGGGCAAGAGGGTTTATTTCTCGCGCCCTTTCCTCCTCTTCTTTTAGTGCTAGGACAGCTTCCGCGAAGGTTGTTACGGCGTCCCAGCACTCTTCCCTCGAGATCATAGCCCGCATCACGGCTGATAGTTCCGTCTCCAGACCTATAACTGCGCACAGGGCACTTCTCTCCACGCTGAAAGCTGGACACACGAACAGGGTATGTTCAGCAGTGTCCGTCGCGGCACCACAAGCATGACACACGTCACTTTCCTCCCTAGCGGCTATTCGGTGCAAGTAGCGGCCGAAACAGCCGTGTCCAGTCAGGAGCTGCGTCGTCCGGAACGTTAGCGCGCCATATTTCCGCTCGAACCAGTCTTTGAGTATTGGCTGTAGTCCCAAGAGGGTCCAGCGGCCATACTGCGAGGATTGTAGGCTTGCCGCCCATGTCGTAATGGCGGATTGTCTTGCCTCTTCTCTCCAGCCTTCGACTTCCGCCAGATGTGGGCGCTCTCCTCCTGAGCGGGCCACCGCCCGGCGTTTGTACACATCAGCCAATACCCTTGCCTCAGACTCCCAAGGGAGCATTGCTGCCAGCGCGCAAGCCGACTCGTATGCCACGGTGCGGTATCCGCGGATCGCCCTTATCGCGATGATCCTCTGAGGTCTTCGCAGGATAGCTTTATTTTGTCGGTTAAGGGCATCCGCCCACACCGGTGCTCCGTATAGGGCCATGGATCTTACGACCGACGCATAGAGTTGACGGCATTTGGCGTCTGGGCCACCTACGTTAGGAAGCAGGCGTCCCAGCGCCAGAGCAGCGCTTATGAGCTTGGGCGCCAGGCGTTCAAAGTGGGCCGAGAATTTCCAGCGCTCATCCAATGTAAGGCCCAGGTATTTCATAGAAGGTCTTACCGGGACCTCAACCCCCCCAATCATTAATCTTGCGTTAGCCGGGATCCTCGTTCGAGGTGGTGTGAAGCATAAGGCCTCTGTTTTTTCAACAGAGACCTGGAGGCCCAGTCGCTGAATGCGGGCAACGACCTGTTGGACCCCGGCCCTGGCCAGTGTTATTGCCTCCTGCAGGGTTTTGGCACGGGCAGCCACAAGGGTGTCGTCGGCGTAGCAGATAATCTGTAACCCACGGAGTAATTCGCCTCGTAGCACCCAGTTGTATGCCAGTGTCCACAGAGTTGGCCCAAGAACTGATCCCTGCGGCACACCACGCCAGACTCTGTATTGCCGTCTTCTCCCCGTGGAGTCAGCAAAAAGCACCCATCTGTCATGAAAGTAGCTTTTGATGACACGCTGTAAATACATTGGCAAGCGATGGTACCTCAGAGCCTCAAGCACGCATTCCGCCGGGATACTGTTAAAGGCGTTGGCGATGTCTAACGACACCGCCAACAGACATCCTCCCTGTGTAGTGACCTCCTCCGATATACCCTTAAGATGTAGGATGGCATCAACTGTCGACCGCTCCGCCCTGAACCCATATTGGCAGTCGCTGATGTTCGGGCCTACCGTGCTTAGGTGTTCATATATGCGAGACGCAATTATGCGTTCAAAGAATTTTCCTATATCGTCTAGCAGCACGATAGGCCTATACGACGATGGAGCCTCTTCCGGTTTACCCTCTTTCTTCAGTAGGACCAGGCGTCCACGTTTCCAGAGCCCCGGAAACTCACCCGTAGCGAGACACTGCTCCAGGAGTTCTTTAAAGTGCCCTCCGAGTTCTTTAAGGGCAAGGGTCAGTACCTTGCCGGGAACGCCATCTGGCCCCGGAGCCGTGCTTTTCCCTTTGAGTTTGCTTAGCGCAAGCCTGAACTCTCCCTCTGTAATGCTAGGGATCTCCTCATTAGGAACTTCACCAGGAGGGGGGTACATGGGTGGCGGTTGAAATCTAGCGCCTCCCGGAAAGAGTGTTGTTACGACGCGCTCCAGGAAATTAGGTTCCAGCGTCTCGACGATGGGGGGTCCACGATTCCCGAGTTTATTCCGGACCATCAGGTAGGGACGACCCCAAGGATCCCGTCGAAGGCTCTCCAAAAGTTCCTGCCACGCGGCTTCTTTGGCCTTTTTTATGGCTGTCTGCAAGGTGGTTTTCGCAGCGCGGTATGTGTCCTCAAGAAGCGCGTGAACAGCCTCCTCCCTCTGTCGTCTTCGACGGTAGTGAGCGAGGGTTCGCCTGGCTCTGATGCACGCCTTACGCATTTCGGTGAGTTCATGCGACCACCAGCAAACCTGACGGTGGGGTGGCCGGTTCTTTGCTCTTGGCATTGACGCATCGCAAATTGCGGTCAGCATCTCCCTAAAGCGGTCAAGCTTGCCAGCTACGCTTTCCGGAACTGCCGATTGGTAGAACCAGGCTTGCACCGTTGCACATTCTGTGGCTAAATCCCGGTCCAATTTGGTCACGACCCATCTAGGGAAAGAATCATTAATTGGTCTTCTATGACTGTTAGGCGTATCTCTCGCGGTTACTGCGCCGTAAGTAAAGCTGATGTACAGGTGGTCAGACAGGGTTTCCTCCTCCTCCAGCACGCGCCAGTCCAAGACTCTGTTGGCGACAGCGGGGCTCGCGAATGAGACATCCACGATTGAGCCTCCCTGCTGTCTGACGCAGGTGTTGACAGAGCCTCGGTTTAGCAGGACAAGACCAGACATTATGGCCCAGTCCTCCACCTCTACCCCTCTGGGGTCCGTGCGGGGGCACCCCCAGGCCGTAGACTTGGCATTGAGGTCCCCGAGCACAATCACCAGCGAGGATGTGATTCTGCGCACTGCCGCACCTACCCGACCGATGTAGGTTTCAAATTCGGCCAGGGTTTTATTGGGTGAGAAGTACACCCCGATGATGTGCAGTCTCCCAAATTTCACGCACACAAAGCCATGGCCCCTTTCCGTTATGGCAAGTGGTGGTGTCGAACTTGCTGTACCTCGGATAACGGCAACAAGGCCGTCGAGGTCGCCCGCCCACGACGCGTTCGAAGGCACGTAATAGGGTTCGGAAACCACGCCGACATCGACCAGCCGCTCCGTCAGATGTTGAACGAGAAGATCTTGGGCAGCGGAGCAGTGGTTGATGTTCGCTTGCAAGAACCTAATGGGCCGCCTATCCATTAGGCTCTGGCTGCCGATCCCCCTGTGCAGCTACCGCCTGCGAGTTCGTCTGAGTGGCCGTAGGCGCATTTCTTCTTCTTTGGCGTGGCGGCTGACATCTGTTGCCCCCCATAACGTGGTTCGCCGGCCTATTCGCGTCGGCGCACACCACGCAATGCGGCCTTTCAAAACAGGCCGACGCCACATGGCCGGGCTGGCCGCAGCGGTAGCATAGCGCGCTGCGGTCAGTCGAAGCGGTACAAAATGCCCTTGTGTGTCCCTGCTCCCAACATCGGAAGCATTTAAGGGGTCGTCTCTCGAGGAGCCTAATATGAGCCGAACTCCACCCGACTAGGAGACGGCCCTCAGTTAGCGTTTTCAACTTGGCGACGGGACATTGCGCCCAGACTGCACCTGTTCCTGTTCGCCCAGTCCTAATCTCCCCTACCTTTATATTATCAGGGTGGCACCCACACTTTGTGGCGATCGCAACCCTGACTTCCTCTTTGGAGACTGATTCATCCAGTCCCCGTACCAGGACATCGGCCGTAATGACCGGTCGGGTAACCTTCATTTCCTCCGGGAGGAGTTCTCTCAGTTTTTGAGCTAACTGTTCAACCTTCTCCTCCCCCACGGAGTTAGGGAGCTGCAAAAGGCGACCTCCGGACATTGTAGTTCGGAATTTGGCCCCGCTCTCGATACCCAAATCAGCAAGGTTGCATTGGGATTTCACCTTTCCCAAGACCTCAGCAAAGGAAGGTTTTTCTGCTGCATCTGGCCGTATGGAGATCATCACGGCCAGGGATCTAGGGGTCTTAGGCGGCGCAGATTGCTCTCTCTTTGCGGAGGTTTTCTTGCCTCTTTTCTTCTTGGGTGGCATCTCAGTTACTGGTTGTTTTGTCCCAGCAGCCTGTTCCTTCCGCCGTTTTGCCTTCTCCTTTTTCTTGGACGTCACTATCGTCCACTCCTGCTCCTTCGAATGGGAGTTAGGGGGTTCTGCTGATACACCTTGACTAGGGGCAGGAGGCGCCGTGCTTAGCGAAGAGCTCACACCCTCACCCGTTTCAGGCCCCCCAGACTTACTAGTCTGTTTCCTCCTCCCCACTTTTTCCCTCCTGGGGAGAGGGGCAGCAGACAGATCCACAGCAGCAGCAGGAGTGACATTGGCTGAGCTGGGACCCTTGAGCCACCCTGTCTGAGGCCAGAGGCGGACGAAGACACTCCTCCGGAGGGAGGCGTCTTCTAATGCCATCCAGGCTTGCATCCAATAAATTGCGGACGCTTGCCATGACGCTTGCGTGGAAATTGCGTTCCCGTTCATCCTCTTTGACACGTCGAGCCACCTCCGATGGGCTCTGTGACGGGGAAGTGGGAGGACGCAGGCGGGCCACACGAAGCTCAACCTTCAGCTCCTCTATCTCCTTCCTCATGCGATTCACGTCCTCCTGTAAGCGCGTGTTATTTGCCTTGAGGGTGCGGATCTCTTCTGGATAGAGGGCATCGCATACATTGGCGAGCGCACCTTTGATTTTGGTCGCCGAGCCTTTCAGGGACTTTACTGAGGTGCCCTTGAGGTTCGCCGATTTTCGAGCCGTGTTGATAATGGAGTCGCATTCCGATACGATCTCTCTTTCCCAGTCCAGTACATCCTTCAGCGCGTCACTGGGGGCGCCAGCGGCTAAGCCGGCGCGGATGCTCACGTACTGCTCGCCTCTGTGATGTACCGTGGTTGCCTCTTCGCATTCGTCGCTTTCACTCGCGGTGCCCAACTCTTTATATGGCCTGTCCTTGGCAACATTGACCGATGTCGAGTCCGTGCCTCGACTAGAGTGGCTACTCCCAGATTTGTGAGCTTTCCGCGAGCAAGTCTTCGTAGCACGACTCTCACCACCCATTGGTACTTCAGGTGGGTCGGCTGATCCTGACGCCGAGTCGCCACTACGCATCAGGAACTCAGCCAGGTCCATCTTCTCCACTACGACAACCGGTTCTCTCCGTTGGCCCGTGGAGGGAGTGCGGATTCTACCCCTGCGCGCTAAAGGTGGCCCGCTCGTGGGGCTCCCAGAGTTCGATCCTTCCTGCCGCGATCTTTTCGCAGCTCGTGGGGTCTCAGGACGTGTGACTCCTGACGTCGGGTATCTAATTGAGCCTCTCTCGGAGCAGGTGCTGACATCGACGGAGGAAGAGCTCGTGTTCCCCACATCTTCTTCTCTGAGGATCGGGCGTGAAAGTGGTCTCCATGCCGTTAGTGGTGTGCCCTCGACTGGGTCCACCAACGACTTCTCACAACCCGAAGACAACCTGGTTGGCGATACCTGCTGGCTGTGCGCTTTGCTCGCCGTACTGGCTTGGGAGCTACTCCTCGATCGGAAGCCTATCGAGGACGCGCTGCCATCTCGCCGAAGCACTCTACCCAGTTTATCGAATGGGGAGTGTCTCTCCTTCTCTCTGGATCTCTCACCGGATTCGGTAACAACCGATTCCTCCGACGGCCCGGATACCGCCGGAGGCCCGCTCTCAACGGGTTCGCACCTTCTCGTAACAGATTTGTCACCCGTCCGCCGAGGTACGGACGAGCGCCCCTGGCCAGGGGGGTCGCATTGGCCGCTAGTCACAAATTTCTCACTCACCCTACTAGCTTCGGGTGAGCGCCCGGGGTCAGCGGGAGGGCATGACAAACTCAAATCAGTATCGGACATTAGTATCAAAAAAGGTTTGGGAAATTACCACGTAACCCTTCCCCAAGGGGCTGCGCGGGTTTTTATGGTGGTGGCCTTCCACCCGTTCCCACGCTCAGTGTGCGGGACCGCGCGGGCCTTGAAGGCCCGCCATCCCACGAGCGATACGCTCCACATGGCCCATTGCTGGGCCCCTACGCGATGGCGGAGATCGCCTGGCGCTTCGCGCCCCCTCCTAGTGGCCGATGAACGGCCCGCCGAGTTGAACTCGGCCAAACACCGACCCCCTCTATGGGGTCCTCCAGCCCTGAGAAGGGCCTTTTCCACGGGGCAGACGGACCCTCCTCGAGATGAGGAGGGATAGCTGCCCCGCCAGGGTAATTTTTTATAGAGGTTTTCTTCCTCGCAGCCCCCGCCCCGAAGGACGACGACCCTCACAGCCCTGCACTACGTACAGGGCTACGAGTTTCCCTCCCCCCAGCCAGTTTCTGTCCGCGCCGGCCGAAGCCGGTACCCCCCATATCTGGGGGGCGTTCCCCTATCCGCAACCCGGGGACGCGTCCGATGGCAGGTCTGGCAACTGCACACGGAACCTAACCTAACCTAACCTAACCTAACCTAACCTAACCTTTTTTTTTTTTTTTTTTTACGGGGGGAAAATGCACCTTAAGCACCTTGTCGCCACGCTGGCTAGGCGTGACCGTGAGTGGGGCTCTCCGGCAGAGTGCCGGCCTACCCACTAAAAACCCCCCGGTGTCCTTCCGACCCATATCGGAGCGCGTGGTGGGGTGCGCTTTCGCGATTCTACCACCACACGCCCCCGGGCCAGCTCGACCTTAATCGGCCGAGCCATCGCCAAGGGAGGATTGTCCCAGACACCAGGACAATCCTCAGGTAGAGAGACATCTTATTGCGTGCGCGGTAAGCCAGCCGCGCACGCTGCCTTCACGGCAGGGTCATTAGGCGAGCGCTTGCTCGCCTTCACCTGCCAATCTACCTACGGAAAGGAGTTACGTCTCCATTGGGAGCGCGCACTCCTGGGCCAACAACGACGTCGACGTCGCTGGGGACGCCGGCGCTACCTCCATCACAGCGGCACCAGTTTGTGCCGCTTTTACCGGAGCCAAACGTCCGCGAAGGATCGGGGGGTTGCAGTTTGCTCCCCCCATCCTGTGGTCCGCGGGACGCTTAGCATCCGTGCAGACGGCACACTTATGTGCCGCACTGCACTCTGCCGCCTTGTGCCCCTCGACCCCGCAGCGGTAGCACAGTCCGCTGCGGTCCTTCGCTGATGGGCACCGCTGTGTTGGGTGGCCCAGGCCCATGCACCGATAGCAGCGCATGGGCTTCGTCCCCACCGGTTGGACGGAGACAGAGCTCCATCCAACCGCTACACTCCCAGCGTCTACTAGGCGCTTGGCCACCTCTACTGGGACTGATGCAAAGGCTGCACCGACTCCTCGTGCCCCAGTGTGCACCTTCCCCACCTTTATATGGTGGATCGCGCACCCTCCAGCTTGGGCCAGGGTCTGACCCAACTCGTCGGCTGTCACTGCATCATCGATGCCCTCGACAAGAATGTCTGCCGTCTTGACTGGCCGGGTCACCCTGGCCTCGTCCCCCAGCGCCTCGCTTAGTTTGGCCGCCAGGATGTCCGCCTGTTGAGCTGAGGTCTCCTTGGGGAGCTCGATCACACGAGCCCCCGTGACTCCGGTTCTGAATTTCGCCGGGCCTATTCCCAGCTCGCCCAAGTTGATCTGGGATTTCGCCTTAGCGAATGCCGCCGCGTATGTGGCCCCCTTAGCCACAGCTTCGGGCTTCAGGGCCACGACCACCGCTAGCGTGCGCGGGGCCTTAGGCACCTTGGGGGCCGCCTTAGGTGGGGCCGACTTTTGGTCGGCCTTATTGTCCTTCACTTGGGGTGGGGCTTTGCGGCCCCTCTTCGCCACCACGGACCAGGGTTCGTTCTGGTCCGGTACTTCCCTGGTGGGTGCAGCCACCGTCTCTTTATTGGCCGTCGCCGGTGCAGGAGCGACAGGCGCCTTCTTGCCGGTGGCCTTCTTGGCCTTCTTGGCCCTCGCCTCTTTCGGCAGGTTTGCCGGGGGGGCGAGGGTTGCACCGGTGGTTTGGCGGGCGGCTATCGGCTGCCCTGACAGAACAGGGGCCTTACTTGCTGCCGCCAATGGGGGCCTTCTTATTGGGGCCGGTGCTAAACGGCCATCAATTTCCAGGCCTTCCAGCCTTGCCGCCATCATCTTACCGACTGTTTCCAGCATAGAGCGCTGGAAGTCTTCCATTCCCTTAAGGAATTCTTCCTTGGAGAGGCCTAACGAAGCCTCATCCTGGGCCGTCGTGAGAGGTGCAGCTGGCCTCTCCGGTTGTATAACAACCTCCTCAACCTCTGTTTCGACCGTTTCCGGTCGGGGCCGCTCCGTTTGCTTGTCGAGGAACTCCCTACGGAGAGACCTGACCTCCGCCTCAATGTTGGCTACCTTCGACCTGAGTTGTCGATTTTCCTCCTTCAGCTTCTGATTTTCGGCGTTATTTGTTTTTACCGCCAACTTTTTAACGACAGCGGATAAGGCCGCTGCCGCATCCTTTAGGTTCCGTACGTAGGTCCCCTTCAAGTTACGGGACTTGGTGGCGACCTCTGCAATCATCGATGTAGCCTCAGCGGCCTTGACACAAAGCTGCTCCACCGAGGAGGCATCACCGGCTTTGACTGCTTCTTCAACCTCAGTCTCCGACTCAGAACCGTGTCCGAGTAGAATTCCTCCGGGTGACGTAGCTCCCTAAGAGCCCGCGCCAAGCCCACATTGTGGGAGTAATCACCTCTTCCACGTCCCTTATTCACCCGTGGCACTTTTGGTGCAAAGGGTGTCGTACGCCTTTCGTCGTCCGTAGACCACCACTCCTCAACGTCTCCTTTGGAGAACTGCTCCACCGTGCTTGACCGCTTGCTGGAGCGCGTGCGGCCATAAGTCATTGGGTCCATCACGACAGTCGAACTACCGGCTGAGCCCTCCGGCTCAATATTCCTCGGGGGTCGGGCCCCGCCCGATCTCCCCGGACTATCTCCCATGCTGGAGTTTGCCCTTATAGAAGGGCACTCTGATACACTTATAAATAAGCGACCAAAAAGGAATAAACGAACTTAAATAAATTCAAAAATTACCTACTAACTAATAAAACTTACGTCTATTAATATTTACATCAACAAAAAAGAAATTAACAACAAGTTTAATACTTAACACTACAAAATTAAAATAAATTATTAGCTCCCGGCTATAAAATATTCCCAAAAATTTAGGCTCCCGGGCTACCAATATAACTTACGTAAAAATTTTTCTTACTTTTTGTATATGTACAAAAATAAGAAAAATTCTTTGTCAATATACACAACAACACCCAAAAACAACAACCACAAAAGAAAAACAATAAAAAAACAACAAACAACAAAAATAGAAAACACGTGCCTAACCTCGGCGGAATTCCCCGTGTAACGGTCAACCGAGGTTAGGTGGTGAATCTATTTTTTGACGCGAATTTTGGTAAAAATCGACTTTTTTAACTCCGATTTTGACGAAACTAATACCAAAAGACGCGTCGTAACGAGACCTATAAGACCCCCAAACACACTAGGTGTCTAGGACTTATAGTCTCCCCGTAATTGGCCGCCGAAAGTGCTACACTCAGTAGTGGTAACTTCCCGAAAGGAGGAGGATACAGGGGAGGAAGTACTAGAGAAGGTACGAAAGGCAGTGGACGCTAAAGAGGGCTGGATAGAGATCAAGAAGGTGAGAAAAGCGAAAGACAGAAAAGTGGTAATAGGACTCGCAACGAGAGACGAAAGAGAAAAGCTGAAGAAAAGACTGCAACAGGAAGAGAATATAAGGGTGGAGGAAGTAAAAAAATAGGGACCCGCTACTGATAATGACAAATGTGTTAAACTCAAATAAAGACGAAGACATAATTAAGGCATTGAAAATCAAAAATCGAAGTATTTTCAGAGATGTAGGGCCGACGAGCATAGGATGCAAATAAAATATAGAAAAAGAGCCAGAAACCCCCATCAGAGGCACGTGGTAATGAGCGTCTCACCAATCATCTGGCGCAGAACCTTGGAAAAAGGCCACGTATACCTAGACCTTCAACGTGTGCAAGTACGGGATCAGACACCGCTAGTGCAGTGCTCAAGGTGCCTTGAATATGGCCATAGTAAACGATATTGCACACAAACGGAGGACCTGTGCAGCCACTGTGGCGGCCCGCATTTAATGGAGAAATGTGACCAGTTTCTTGCGGAAGCTCTACCCGAATGCAGAAACTGTGCAAAGGCCGGCCTGGAGGGGATAAACCACAACGCATTCAGTAGAGAATGCCCCGTGAGGGCTAGATGGGATGCCATAGCCAGGTCAACCGTAGCATATTGCTAAAGTTACTATGGCCAAACAAAAATCTTACCAGGTGCTACAAGCCAACCTGCAAAAAATGCAACTGGCAACAAACGAGATATTCCAGGAGGCAAGCCAAAGGAAGATACCTATAATAATGATGCAGGAGCCGTACGTGGGCAGGGAAACAAAAATGGGAGGTAGAAGGGGAGTCCGAATCTACCAGGGATGCGGAAACGGTGACCGTGTAAACCTGGCAGAGAGTGACAGCGGAAGGATGGATGAGGCTTGAACTGCAAAGGGTTCGAGCGGAGGACACATCACCTCTGGTGCAGTGCTCCATGTGCCTCGCATATGGCCATGGAAGAAAGCACTGCACAGAGAAGCAGGTAAAATGTAGCCACTGTAGTGGACCGCACACACAGGCGGAGTGTGACAGCAAGAGAAGAGGAGAGCAAGCAAAATGCATAAACTGTATAGAAGCCGGGTATAGCGAAATGGCCCATAATGCTTTCAGTGCATGCTGCCCCGTGCAAAGGAAATGGGACAGCATAGCACGGGCCAGAGTAGCGTACAGTTAAAGTGGGTGTGACTTGCGGGCAAGTCACAACACTTTGAGAAATACAGGCTGGAAAAATCAAAAAAACACACACAGCAAAAACACACTAGTATTACCATCCTGGAATTACATAAAATTCCAGGAGGCAATTATTAGCACAAAACACCAAAATCACCCTGCAAAATGTGGACATTACAGGAGGCAACAAACAGTATAAATAAGAAAATAAATATATGTAAAACTGGTAATTATATAAGATAGATAACAAAAATGTATAAAATAGGAAAACAGACATAGAAATGTAACAAAATAGATATAGGAAATGTAATAAAATAGACATAGAACTGTAATCAAAAAGATATAGGAAATGTAATAAAGTAGATATAATAATGTAATAAAATAGATGTAGAAAATGTAATAAAATAGATATAAAAAATGTAATAAAATAGATAGAAAATGTATTAAAATAAAATAAAAATTGAAAATGTAATAAATAGAAACAGGAAATGTAACAAAATAAATAAAGAAAATGTAATAAATTAGATATAGAAAATGTAAAACAAAATGTAAAGAAACAACAGAACCAATGTATAATAAATAAAATAAAATGTCCTAACCCGCTCCCACAATAGCAGTAGAAAACAAAAGATTAGAAAACAGAATGTAAGAAAGAAAAAGTATGTAGAATGGAAGTGCGAGAGGCAAGAAAGCGAGAATAGTATGAAAGAAATCAAGTATAAACATAGCGTAGAAATAGATAAATAAAAGTATGAAAGGTAGTATGCAAGAAAGAACAGTATGAAGAATGAAAGTGCGAGAGGCATAAAAGTGTGAACAGTAAGAAAGGATAATAGAAATAAAAAAGGCTCTGACACATATCAGAGGAGTAGCAGAAAAAAAAAAAAAAAAAAAAAAAAAAAAAAAAAACCTAACCTAACCCCCCCCCTTGTTGGAGCAACCTTGTCGTGGTGGGGGGGCTTACGGAGAAGAGACCAAACTCTTATCGGCTACAATCACCTTGCCAACACGCACTCCTCTCCAAACTAATAGCTCTACACAACCTAAGTCCTTGGCGGGGCATTTGCCCGGAGGCAGACTAAGTCCACGGCGGGGCATTTGCCCGGTGGCAGGCCACGGCGGGGCATGTGCCCGGTGGTAACCAGCTCCCCGAAAGGGGAGTTGTGAGGGGGACCTCACGCCAGTCCCTCTTTCCGTAGCCCGTCCTACCTTCGGCAAATACCCCCATTCGAGGCGTCTATGGGGGACGCCGTTGGTCATGGACGGAGCGGAGGCTTGCCTTATTTGGCCGGCCGCGTCAAGGAAAAGACTTAAAAACCCGGGAGAAACCCCGCTAAAAACCCTCGGACACCTGGCGACCTCCGTTGTATATAGCCAGCACCCTCGGAATGGGCGTCACCCGAGGGTGTTTTCCCTATATCGGCCTGACTCGTGGGAACTTTATGGATATTGATAAAGCAAAACCCCAAACAAACCCGAAATCTCTCTCTCAACAACAACCAACGGCTAGCACACTGGACATCGACAACCTAACGACAGCGAACAGGACAACTACGGCTAAACCAAATACACGAAAATATTATTCAAACAGAGACGCCAATGGGCGCTTTACCAGCGGCGCCACAAATAATAAAACTTCCAACACAACTAAAATTGCAAAGCCTCCGAGAAACACACCGTCCCCAATAAGTACACCTTCTTCAATTCAAACCCGAACAAAGTCGAACTCTCTGTTGCTTAACGCAAAAAATATTAATGCTGAAAAACCTAACACAATTCCTACAGAAAACTCATTTGAATTACTGGAGACAATAAATATTAATGAAGATCAAGAAATAACAGCTACCAATAGAAATACGACCGAAAATAATTTTGAAGAAGAACGAGAATTACTACAAAATTTAGATCTGATTAACTCTATAAATGATTACAAAACATATATACACTATCAAATGAATAAAATCAATAGACTACTAAAAACAGAAAACATTCCTAACACTAGTAATAAAGACCTCATATTAGCAATAACCGCTCAAGTAACACACCAAACCGATAAGTTAAGCCCCAAACCTTTAAACACACATACAACTATCCCTTCTCCTAAAGCCCACACTCAAACACAAATAACAAGCAACACTACTGCAGTGGGTGTCACGGATTTGATTTCAGATAGTGACGATGAGTTTTTCGACGTGCCGCTTACATCGCCAATAAAAGATCCAGATCACTCCAATCCAGCGCTCGACGGACTGAAGAAAATTATTGTTCACGCCACAGCTATACCAGAAAAGCTGAATGAAACCAAGAGCGTCACCAGATCTAACAAACTTGAAGCCATAAAACACTCAGAAAGTATCAAGAGGATTGCCGAATCAATAGCTATAAACATCAAGGAGAATCCAGAAACCCAAATAATTAATACAGATCCAAAACTAAACAAAGACACAATAATAGCCATTCAAACTACAATCAAAAACACACTCAAAGAACAGCTACAAGCTCCAATCTCCTTGCCAACACAATCTCGTTCATACGCTGCAATAGTCAAAACCCCATACATCGCCACACAATCACCTACATCACCACACAAAACGAAACCTTCTATTATAGTTACCGCTAACAGACAAGTCAAGAGTCCTAACGAAACGCTGCAGCTCTGGAGACAATCTATTTCATTCACAGATACAAACTTTACTCCATCTCATATTAAATTTGTTTCGAATAATAAGTTAAGAGTAGAATTCGACTCCGAGGAACAAAGACAAACTACAATTGATAAAGTCAACCTCTCAGCCAATAAACTTGTTAAAGCAGAAGAAGCCAGACTCCTACAGCCTATGGTAATTGTAAAAGGTATCGCCAATCAAATCACAACTGAAGAATTAAGCTCCATAATAATAAAACAAAACTCGCTTATATCAGAAGTCGCTGTCAACACTGCAGATTTAGTTTTCAAATTCAAAAGAAACAATAGAAACAAACACCTATACAATGCGGTTTTCATGACCACCCCAGCACTGTGGAAAATAATTACAAAAATAGGAAGGGTTAATCTGGACCATCAAAGACTAATCGTCGAAGACTATGTTCCATTGATGCAGTGCTACGGTTGCTTGCAATATGGCCACACTCGTAAGCACTGCACCAATGACAAACTGACTTGCTCACACTGTGCATCCACACAACACACATATAACGCCTGCCCCAACAAAAACAACAAAGATAAAAACTGCTGCATAAACTGCCACACAAACAATAATAAATATAAACTTAATTTACCAACCACACACTCTGCTACATCCTTTGACTGTCCCAGGAAACAGTCTATGATCATAAATATAAGAAACAAAATCAACTATGGCTAACAATAATACAAGAACACACAATACACTAAACAACAGTAACAGACTGAACTGTTTACAAATTAACCTAGGACGTGGCAGAAATGCTCATCAAGAACTCCTCACTTATAATAAAGACAACACATTAGACATAATTTTCATAACAGAGCCATTTACAGGGAACGGATTGGTCATCAAAAGCATTCAGGACTACACTATATTTCAGACACCGAGAGATAACAATAAAGTTAAATCAGCAATAGTCATTAAGAACAATAAATTCAGCGCGATAAGTATGAACCCTTACTCCGACCCCAACATCTCCATCGTTCAACTCAGAGACTCTACTGGCAAAAAACTATTTTTAATATCAGTCTACATCGAACCCAGGCTCGACCCGAATAGAACACTTTTTAAACTTAAATCATTCCTTTCCGACTTTCCAGGCTCAACACATATTATTACAGGAGACTTCAACGCCTGGCACAGGACGTGGGGTTCAGAACGCAATAATAGCCGAGGAGAAGAAATCTCGCAAATGATTTTGGATTTTAATCTTAATATATGTAATTCAGGCAACGAACCTACATACTTCAACATCATCAATGGCACCTCTCGAAGCTCAATAATAGACATCACTCTTATTTCTGATAGCTACAATACCACAATAGATAACTGGAAAGTTAACCCGGAAATAATAACCGACTCAGATCACAACGCAATCACCTTTGAAATAAAATTAGGCCGAACAAAAATAACTAAGTCATGCAAAACATCCACATGGAAATATAATATTAACCCTAATATATGGAAAACTAGAATTGCCGAATTTCACCACGAGCTAGATAAATATTTTAATCCCGCAGAAGCACCTCACATACTGAATATGAATGAAATACAACTAGAGCACTACATTATTAGAACTACAAGCAATTTACAAAAAGCATGCAATAATTACTTACCTCGATCCACTGGTCCGCCACGACGTCCGCCCTGGTGGAGTGACACACTCGACGATCTGAAACAAAAGGTTATAATTAATCATAGGAAATTAAGCAAAGCCGCCCGCAAGAAACTACCACTCACTGAACTGATAGCAGAAAAAGCACAATTAAAAAAGGAATATGCTGAAGCAATCCAAAATGCATCTACCACACACTTCCGAGAATTTTGCAACAAGCAAGACAAAGAAAATGTTTGGTCTATAACTAATAGGATTATTAAAACAAAGCCTTTATCCCAACCCCCAGCTACTCTTAAAAATGACTCTGGAATTTACACCACAAGTTCTGATGAAACAGCTGAATTGCTAATAACCAAACTTTTCCCGCAAGATACTCCTGACAACACACTACAAGCTTCAATCCGAAACTTCACGCGATCACCCCCGAACACCGATGCAGATCCCGAATTCACTACCACCGAAATAATTGAAACTTTAAAAACAATGAACGCAAATAAAGCCCCCGGAGACGACCATCTTACAGCTGACATCTGTCTACACTTTAGTAAATATTTCCCGAACATAATAAGTAATATAATGAATAGGTGCCTTCAACTTCAATACTTTCCCAAAACATGGAAAATAGCAGTTGCGAAGATAATCCCCAAACCTGGAAAAGAAAGTTATGATGATCTAGCATCTTACCGACCCATAGGATTGATTCCTGTGTTCGGTAAGCTGCTAGAAAAACTTATAACCAATAGATTAGTTCACCACATCTACAAAAATAATCTTAATATAGAATCTCAGTTCGGATTTAAGCTTCAGACTTCAACCTGCCATGCACTACATCAAGCTATCCGTATTATAGAAATCGGGAAAGAAAATAAACAGCAGGTAGCGGCGGTTTCACTAGACATCAAAGCCGCCTTTGATAACTCTTGGTGGCCATCAATGTTCCGGAGACTCAAACACATGCGCTGCCCTAGCAACATATACAAAATCCTTCAAAACTACACAGAAGACAGGAAAGTTATCATTAGGTTCGCAGACAGTGAAGTATGCCGTGCCATGAGCCGCGGGTGCGTCCAGGGATCTGTCTGTGGACCTATACTATGGAATTTGATTCTGGACGATTTACTCACCACATCCCTCCCTGCCGGTAGTCATCTACAAGCTTATGCTGACGATTTGCTTCTGATTGCAACTGCCAGAAACACATACGAGCTACAGGACAAAATAAATACTGCACTTCAAATCGTACACGACTGGGGGCAAACAAACAAATTAACTTTTAATCCCACTAAAACTGTCGCAATAGGATTCACATCTCAAGCTAGAAAAATCAGTCTCACCATGAATCACACAAGCATTCCATTCCACAATCAAATCAAATATCTAGGTATAATCATCGACCAAAAACTTACATTCACTAATCACATACAAAACACAATAAATAAAGCTAAATCCATATACAATAAATTGAAAATGTTTGTTCGTCCCACCTGGGGAATTCATTCAGAAAACATACGAACCATTTACCTACAAGTTATCGAGCCTATCATAACCTACGGATGCAGTGTATGGCATAGAGCACTGAAAAATAAATACATACGGAAAAATTTAATATCGCTCCAAAGATCTTTCTGCTTAAATATTAATCGTAGCTTCAAGACCGCCAACACCGCAATCTCAATTGTTCTCGCCGACCTTCCACCACTTCCTGACAAAATTCTCTCAATAGCAGAAATAGAAAACGTCAAAGCTTGTAAAACCACACAATATCTTCCAAAAGAAATAGCACTTGACACCCTAGCCAATCCCTCTACACTGCTTCACCCCTCTCTCCGTAAACCCATATCATTCAGCTCCGCAAACTCACAACAGGAACTGGACATCATTCTTCAAGACGCGACCGCAACAGATCTATACATCTATACTGACGGCAGCAAACAGGACGACGACGTCGGCGCTGCCGTCGTTATCCAAGCATCTGACGGACACGTTAGCAAAGTTAAATTCAAACTCCACCACTCTTGCTCTGTCTATCAGGCAGAGCAACTCGCTATTCTTAGAGCTTGCGAGTTCATTGAAATTCAAGATTCACCCGCTTTTATCATCTCCGATAGTTTATCATCACTCACAGAACTCCAGAATCCATTTAGTTACAATAGATTAAGTGTTCAAACTTTTCAGCACATCCATAATATTGAGAGACGAGGTAAACGCGTAAGCTTTATTTGGGCTAAGGCCCATGTAGGGATATTCGGTAACGAGATAGCCGACCAAGCTGCTAAGGACGCGGCCCTTTCAAACTCACCACCTTCTTACAATTACTTCCCAATTAGTTACATTAAACACATTAAACAAAAAGAACTTGCAATAGCGAAACAAAATCTCTACAACGACCCACAAAATTGCATGTATACAAAGAAGCTCTTTCCAAACTATTCTAATTTAACTGCTTTCCTTGCCAAAATCCCAGTCTCTTTTCAAACCACCCAGATCCTTACCGGCCATGGTTACTGTAAACAGTACCTCCATAGATTCAAAATTACATCAGACCCATACTGCCCTTGTGATGACACTACAGTTCAAAACTTTAATCATTTAATTTATCATTGCCCACGTTTCCAGACAACAAGATTTAACCTCAACATCTCCTGCAACTTTTACACTATCAATCCCACAAATCTTTCAGAAATAACACAAAAAGAAGAAACCAAAAAACTATTTGAAGAACATATTGAATACATTATAAAGCATTTGAAAAATTTCAATAACACATAGACACTGAATTAAACTTTTAACCCACATACCCACTTATAAATAATAATAAACTCAAAACAGTAAATGCCTTAAACCTATTAAAATTACTCAATTATATAACAAAAACCTAAATAAATTTTTTCTATACATACAAAAACAGAAATCAATAAAAAATAATACCAAACTAATATTGAACGGCGCAGTCCGTAAGCGCCCGAAAATATGAGCATAAAATGATCATAACTTCAATTGTAAAAAAAAAAAAAAAAAAAAACCTAACCTAACCTAACCTAACCTAACGATTTGACTCAGACGAAGAACTCCAATATTTCAGCGGCGGGGAAACAACAATGATACAAGAATGCGACGATATCAACAGCCCAATGAACAAAATTATAAAACACGCATTAGGAATCATTGACAAGCTGAGCATCACAACATCAAAAAGTGTCACCAAAGCTAACCGTGAGGCGGCATTAGCACACGCCAATGAAATTCATAAAATAGCACAAAGGCTCAAAAAACAAAACGCGGGCACTACACCTCTGGCCCAACCACAAACATTAAATATCACTAGCGACGACATTAAAGAAATCATAACCAACCAAGTCACTGAAACAGTTGAGAAAACCGTTGCCAAAACATTAAAAGAGGTTATGAAGTCCAAAACTTATGCCGGCGTAATAAACACGAAGGCTACAACAATTACAACAACAAAAAAAGATAACACACAAAAAAGTAAACCTTCCCTGTTAGTTACAGTCACTAATAGCAACACCAAAACGGACACCAGAGAAACCTGGAGTAAACAAATTTCATATAAAAAAGAAAAATATTTGCCCAACAAAATAGTTAGCGTAGGAGACAATAAATTAAAAATAGAATTTGAAACCAAACAGCAACTGGAAGACACTACAAAGAAAATTAACAAAAACACCAACATGCAATACAAAATAATAAATAACCTACAGCCAACAATCATACTAAAAGGAATACACGAATCCATCCCAAAAGAGGAGATCGTAGAAAGATTATGCAGTCAAAACTCATACCTTGAGCACATAGACTATAAGAACGCTGACAGTCAAATAAAAACCACCCTCATTAGAAAAAACAAAAACCCTAAACTATACAATTGCATCATAAGAACTAATCCAATCATCTACCACAAAATAATTGAAGAAGGCCGCGTCAACATTGGGCACTCTAGGGTGCGAGCCGAGGACCATGTGGCCGTCCTGCAATGTTACACATGCCTGCAGTATGGCCACACGTACAAATACTGCAGATCGGACCGCAAAGCGTGCTCACACTGCGCCAGCTCCGAACACACATACAAGGATTGCCCGCACAAAGAAGACCGCAATAAAAATAAATGCTACAATTGTTGGCAACACAATATAAAAACAAAGAAAAATACACCCACAAACCACTCAGCCACTAACAAAAAATGTCCGGCGTACGAAATAAACGCCCTCAGGACAATAGAAAGAATTAACTACGAAATAAATTAATGTCTACAAATCATCATAACCATAATTCATCATCATTAAGATCCACTAACCAACAGAATAACAACAACAATCGTAACGACCTTAAATGTTTACAGATTAACTGTAACAAAAATTACCTCACACACCAAGAAATTATTAAAATTACAGAAGAAGAAAAATTTGACATCATATTACTGACTGAACCATACACAGGCAACACAAACTTAGTCAAACCGATACCAGGATACACAATATATCAACATCACAACACACATACAGAAGAAAATAGTAGAAACAAAACAGCAATAGCCATGAAAAGAAATAAATACAGCGTAATACCAATCCATGAACTAACAAACCAAAATATAACAACAATTCAGATTAGCAATAAAGCAGGACACAAGATAAATATATACTCTATATACATAGAGCCAAAAACAGATAAGAATAGAACGCTGAACAAACTTGAAGAAATTCTAAACAATAACCGCAACATCACAAATATTATAACTGGAGACCTCAACGCTTGGAGCCGAACATGGGGCTCGGTAACAACTAACACTAGAGGAACAGAAATAAATAATATGTTTAACAGACACGGCATAATCACCGTCAATGACGAAAATAATGATTACACATTCCTAACAACCACCCACGGTCAAATTAGAACGTCAAATATAGACATTACAGCAATTACCGAACACAACTACCAAGTAAATATCATTAATTGGAAAACAAACAAGAATTTAATCACAACATCAGACCATTTAGCAATCACCTATCAGATTAAACAAGGAAGAGGAAACAAACAGATAAACAAGAACATCAGTAATAACACCTGGAAATACGACACTACAAAGTTAAACTTCTGGAACAAAGAAAAAACGAAAGAATTCGAAGACAAATGTAAAGAATACATAGACAACAGTGAAGAGACTCTAACTCTAATAGCAACCTTAAACAAAACAGAAATAAACACATATATAGAATCACTTACAAATAAAATTATACTAGTATGCCAAGAAACCTTACCTAAATATAAAAGCAGACCAGGGAAACCACACTGGTGGAATGACACACTAGAAGAAATGAAAATAGAAGTAATAAGAATTCATCATCAAATGTCAAAAATAGCTAAGAAACTAAAAAGAAACACGAGTAACACACCAAACGATAACTTACAAAACGCATTAGTACAAAAAATTCATGAAAGAAACGAAGCTAGAAGCAAATATCATAAAGCCATACAACAAACTTCATCAGAATCCTTTAGAGACTTCTGCAACACACAAAACCCAAACGATGTTTGGACTGTCACCAACAAACTAACTAAAACCAATCCACTATTGCAAACCCCGGGAACCTTTAAAAAAGAGGACGGCACCTACACTGAAAGTATAGAAGAAACATGTGAAATTCTGGCAAAAACCCTATTCCCGGATGACACAAACAACAACAGGAGACAAGAAACGATTAAGAAATACGTAGAAACTCCCCCAGCAACTGAAGACGATCCACCTTTCACTATACATGAAATAATGGCGAACATCAAAGAAATCAGTCCCAAGAAAGCTCCTGGATACGACGGCTTAACAGCAGATATAGTTCAGAAATTCATCGAAATCCATCCAAATCTAACACAAACATTACTAAATAGACTACTCCAACTACAATATTTCCCAGACACATGGAAGACTGCTGTCGCCAAAATTATCCCAAAACCAAACAAGGACAAATATAACACTGCATCCTCATTCAGACCGATTGGCCTACTACCCGTCTTCGGAAAACTATATGAAAAACTAATAAATAATAGAATCACATACCACATTTACAAAAACCACCTAGACCAAAACCTCCAATACGGATTCAAACCACAAACCTCAACAATTAATGCAATAAACGACGCGATAGAATTCATTAAAAAAGAAAGATCTAAAAATAAACAGGTAGTTATGGTGTCCCTTGATATACAAGGCGCTTTTGACAATGTCTGGTGGCCAAGTATCCTAAAACAGCTTAAAAAATACCAATGTCCCAAAAATATATACAATACTATGACAAGCTACATTCAAGACAGAAAAATACAAATTACACTAGGACACGTAAACACAACCAAGCTGGCAACAAGAGGCTGCGTACAGGGATCAGTCTGCGGCCCCCAAATGTGGAATCTGGCATTGGACGAACTTTTGGAAATATATCTACCCCCTGGAATCAGAATCCAAGCCTATGCTGATGATATCCTATTAATAGCGAGCGAATATAGTATAAAAGACTTAGAAAACAACTTAAACTCCGCCTTAAAATCAATCAACAATTGGGGAAATGATAATAAATTAAAATTTAGTCCAAACAAAACCCAACTTATGGCTATGACCAACAAAGCAAAAGCTGCAAAAATACACTTAAACAATACAATATTAGAATTTACTAATAATATAAAATACTTAGGAATCAATATAGATAGTAAGCTCACATTTAGCCAGCATATTAAACAAACAATAGATAAAACCAACTCTATATACAATAAAATAAAGATATTTATACGCCCAACCTGGGGCGTACATGCAGAAAATATTAAAACTATCTATCAACATGTCATTGTACCCATAATCACGTATGGCGCGTCGATTTGGGCACATGCTCTTAAAAATAAATATATATGTAAAATGTTATTATCGCACCAGCGAATGTTCTGCATAAAAATAGTCAGAAGCTTCCATACAATTAACACACCTCTATCAATAGTTCTATCCCAACTACCACCCATCACCGCACAAATAAAAGCCATTGCAGACAATGAAATAACTAGAATAAATAAAAAATCACGGTACTTACCTGATAACATCCATCTCGAAACACCAGCTCACCCGAAGTGCAGACTCCATCCTTCCCGCCGACGACCAATCTCCTTCCACACCGCAAATAATAAAGAGGAATTAGAAGACATATTTATAATGTACCCGGACGTAAACTATTACCTGTATACCGACGGCAGCAAAGTCGACAACAATGTCGGTGCTGCCGTCGTTATACAAAATCCACAAGGTGAAATCACCAATACACAGCTCAAGTTGCACGGCGCCTGTTCAGCATATCAGGCTGAACAGTTGGCAATAACAACTGCCTGTCGATGGGTTGGTGACCGCGATGTTAACGCATTCGTGGTTACCGACTCACTATCTACCCTACAGGATTTAAGCAACGCCAATACATTCAACACCCACGCAGTTAATACCTTCAACATCATCGACAAAATAGAATCTACAGGCAAAAAGATCATATTTGTTTGGGCCAAAGCACATAACGATATACCCGGGAATGAACTGGCGGATATAGCGGCGAAAGCTGCTGCTCGTTCAGACGTCACTCCAATGTACTCCAAATTTCCAATATCATACGTAAAACAGATCAACCAACAGACACTCTTAAAAGAAATTGAAAAACTTACAACATACCGGATAACTGCAAATACACTAAAAAGTCATTTCCCGAATACTCATCGTTACATAAATTCATCAATAAAGCCACACCTGATTTCGCAATCACCCAGTTCATTTCCGGGCACGGATATCATAAGGCATACCTGCATAGATTTCACATCGTTGGTGATCCATACTGTCCATGCGATGATAACGTTGTACAAACTATGGATCACCTAATTCACGAATGTCCCCGCTTCCAAAATACCCGGCATGCAATGACCATTGCATGTCAAATTAATGATATCGAAAATAAAAACTATTCTGGAATCGCCGGAAAGGAAGAGACGCTTGGAGCGTTCCTGCGGCATCTAGAAAAGATAATCAACAATTTAAAAACATTTAACGGAACATAAATTACATCAATGAAATTGACGTTTTTATTTATTGTTTATATTTTTATATTTATCCCTAATATACAAACTTTAAAACTTATACAAACAAACATATACTCACTTTTATGAAAACTTTATTTTAAAATCTCAACCCTACATCCGTGATTTACAGCTGCAAGGCTAGGTCACGAGACAATTCAATATTTTTAAAATAGTTCATATATATTTATAAAAGATATTTATTAAAAACAACCGAATATTCATACAAAATAATCCCATACAATAAGCTCATAATATATTCCGATCATTATCGTATATATCGTGTCTATTTTTAGTGTAGTACATAGCGCTAAAAATAAGCATAAGTATATTTTATAGCTAAGCATTCTTTAAAAAAAAAAAAAACCTAACCTAACCTAACCTAACCTAAAATCCCAGTCTTTTCAAACCACCCAGATCCTTACCGGCCATGGCTACTGTAAACAGTACCTCCATAGATTCAAAATTACATCAGACCCATACTGCCCTTGTGATAACACTACAGTTCAAAACTTTAATCATTTAATTTATCATTGCCCACGTTTCCAGACAACAAGATTTAACCTCAACATCTCCTGCAACATTTACGATATCAATCCACAAATCTTTCAGAAATAATACAAAAAGAAGAAACCAAAAAACTATTTGAAGAACATATTGAATACATTATAAAGCATCTGAAAATAACACATAGACACTGAATTAAAATTTTAACCCACATACCCACTTATAAATAATAATAAACTCAAAACAGTAAATGCCTTAAACCTATTAAAATTACTTAATTATATAACAAAAACCTAAATAATATTTCTATAAATACAAAAACACAAATCCATTAAAAAGTAATACCAAGCTAATATTGAACGACGCAGTCCGTAAGCGCCCGAAAATATGAGCATAAAATGATCTTATTGATTTGATGATTAAATTGTAAAAAAAAAAAAAAAAAAAAAAAAAAAAACCTAAATGGGACGGACCGGACGCAACTGTGCTGGCATTTCCAGTGCCAAGCACGTCGGGTCCCAAAAACGCCGTGGTTGCGGACGACAGCGACAGCTGTATGTCGCTGGCAACCGACAGCGAGACGCCGCGGGCGCGTAAGCGCAAATCGCTGCGTCCGCTCCACGGCGTAGACAAAAATAGGGAAGCACGCGAGCGTCATCGATAGGGACGCCACCATCGCCGACATCGGAAATGTTCTCGTGCCTGTCCGATGTCGAAAAGACCGCGGACAAACCCAGGAGCACCGCGCGGAGGGCGAGAACGCCTACTTCCTGTCCCAGATGGAACAGCTCTCCGCCCGTTTAGCTGTCTTAGCCAACGAGGTGGAGAGCCTCAAACTCCAGTCAATACAGGCCGGTCCCACTTTGGAGAACCGCGCCTCTTCTAGTGCTTATGCCCTCACCATGGGGCAGCGCTAACCGTACCTCTCCTGAGGTGCGGCCCCCTTCCATATAAGCCAGTAGGGTCATTAGGACCAAAGGCTCAGGCTGAGTTTAGTCGGTAGGTCTGTTGGGTCGAGCCGCCTCGATTCACCAGGAGTCCGACATAATCAACGCATCCCTGCTTGCCTGTTGCGTTGGTATCCATGATGGATTCTCAGCCTCCTCTCCTGAGGAAAAAAAAAAAGCCTCAAACAAGGCCAAAAGAGAGAGGCAAGGAAGCGAGATAGTATGAAAGAAAACAAGTAAAAACATAGGCTAGACATAAGATAGACAAAAGAATGGAAGGTAGTATGCAAGAAAGAATAGTATGAAGAATGTAAGTGCGAGAGGCAAAAAAGTGAGAAGTACGAAAGGAACCTAGCAAATAAAGGCTCTGAAATTAACATCAGAGGAGTAGCAGAAAAAAAAAAAACCTAACCTAACCTCAAACCTCTGTTCTTAAGTCTCTCCCTGGCTTCGTCACGGCTTCCAGAGCTCGAAGATCGGCTACGCCTCCTCGGTGTGCGAAGTAATCTGTCAGTAACCTGTTGTGGACGAAGCACCCTTCGTCCATGACGCTCTTCGTCATAGTTGTAATAACTCTTAACCTCAGTGTCACGCCTCAGTGACACCCCTGGTTGATGACGCTCTCCGTCATAGTTACAATTACTCTTAACCTCAGTGCCACGCCTCCGTGACACCCCCGGTTCAGAAAACGCCCTCGAAGCCTGATCCTCACACATGAATACCCTTGGCCAAGTTGCGTTGCTAGGTTCAGGCCTTAAGTCTTTCGGTACTCTATTCAGACCCTCGATCCTGGGTACTCCTAGGTCGGGACTAAAAGTCCTATAGTCTCGGAGACTCTTTCTCCATGTTGAACACTGAAACTGACGTAACAGCTTAATAAATTATTACTCAAACACTAATTTGCGATACATTGAGATAACTCAATCAGTTCCTATCTTATTCTGATTCTGCCTGTCTGATATTCCAGATCAGCACTGCCACTACCACCGTAGCACACCATAATAATATACAATTATCTATTTTACAATTATTAGCAAACACAATTACTGTTTTTCTTCAAAAAGGTGAGAGCTGAGTATTTACTTCTTCGCTCGACGGAATCGAACTTATCATCACCAACCGCGGGTAACTATAGATTTTTCTCAAGATATTTGCGTTATTACAAGTTCTAAACAGATCATTGTGAACCGGTAAGTTATCAAATAAGTAACATGTAGTTATAACAATAAACCAGTTTACTAAATCGTGACGGATTGCTTCTATCTCTTTATGCATTCGTTAAATAAACTTTACCATCTTGTTCGCAAAGAAGAATAATCATTTAGAAAAAAAAAAAAAGATATTGTGAATAAGTAATACAATTAATAGCTAATTAATACAAAACATTGACAAAATTATGCTTAAATTATTGCCACATTAAAACTAAATTTATTTATTTTCTCGTAGGCGTAAGTCGAAAAGAGTATTTCTTTTCGACAATCCCACTTCTGAATTATAAGACAACTCAGAAGGAAACAGGAAAGAAAACCAAAACAGACAAGCACATTATCAATATCGTATAATAATTCGGTACACACTAATATTCGCTTAACAATTTGGACATAACAATCACCGCTTTACTTAAATTACGTAATTGTACTTACATTTTACAATGATGGGAGACGATATTTACTAGTGACTACTGGAGCTGTGTTCGCGACTACGTATCAGAGTCGAATGAATCTAGCTGGCACAACGTGCCAGAAGAAAACTCGGTACGACACTGCTTTACCACCAAAGCTCGCATGCATTTGGTAAAGCAGTGCTGTGCACTTCATCCGCGCTTGCAACAACTAACTGCGCAAAACACAAACTATAATAGTCACTACACAATCTTAAATACACAATTATTATATTCTAAGTTCTTATAAGTTACTATAATGTTAATTAGGCTTACACTCGATTGAGCAGGGACAACCCGAGGATCGTGGCCCACTCCTCGACGAGCTCTCCTCGTTGGTCCGTGACTGGTGAGCCCCACCACGCGGACTTCGCGTTCAAGTCACCGAGGACTAACATCTTAGGCGTGGAGTTCCGCTGGATTGCGGCCCCCAGCCGGTCGATGTAGTCCTCGGTGACTTGAACGCGTAGGCCCCGCTCCCTGGGCTGGAGAGGACGGGCGTTTGCCCCAGTGGCCACGATGATCGCCACCGTGCCGTCCAGGTCCGCGGCCCAGTTCGTCCTCGAAGGGACGAAATATGGCTCCGCCACCACGCACACATCAATCGACCACTGCGCCATGGTCTGCAGGAGAAGGTCCTGCGCAGCGGCGCAGTGGTTGATGTTCCCCTGGAGCACTTTTTTATGGGTCGTACAGTCCATAAATCAGTGCTCCATGGGTGTGCCGCTCTTCGCAGGGCGGACCTCTTTTGTGGCTGGGCTGGCCTTTGGCGGCGCCTTGCCTCTCCTCTTCGGAGGATGGCAGTTTTTGCCACCCATCACATGGCCAGCCGGCTTCCCAAGTCCCGCGCAGATCGCGCAGTTGGGGTCGGCGGAGCACTCCTTCCCGCAGCGGAAGCAGAGGCTGCTTCTGTCGCACGCTTCCTATTCTCTTAAATTAAGCACTAAACTAATGGTCACCTTAGTTAATTTGCCATTCAACCAGTGGGCTAAGCGTCGTTTAGCTGTAATCAACGAGTCGGCTAAACGACGTATATATTCAGTCAAAGGGCGGCTGTTTGATTGAACGGCTATTTTAACCAGTTGGCTGCGACGTATGTATTCAATTGTATACAATCGCTTAGTTAGCAAGTCTCTTGGAGTATAATAGTTGTGTGTGATTCAAGTTACGCGCTGCCTAGAAGCTGGTTTTGGGATACTCACCAATACGCACCAGTAGGGGGGAAATCTGGATATGTTAGATTAGAGAAATATGCTGTGTGATTTCAGAGGCGTATGTAACGAGTACTTTTGACGCGTGTATAAATCTAGTAATAAATAAAACTCCCCTTTGGTCAAATTTATGTATTTCGCCAACATACTTACAATTATATTACAAAACTGTGACAGAATTACTTACGGTAGTTTTTACCGACATTCATAAGGTTGAAAACAATTTCCCGAGAAATATACACATCATAGTGAAGCTAGAGTTTACAAATCGTACGTTATATAACTAGGGCATAAAAACGTGGCTTTATAATAACATTGAATAATTATATTAAAAGTTTAATATTGCACAATATAAAGTCACTTAAGTTGGTACATGGTTGTGGTTCCTAATAACTCAGTAACTACAAATAAAAACTATGTACTTAATATTACGTGGTTTAACAACAAAATAACGACAATTGCAAGTTTAGTTCCGCGTACTTTAGTTCCGAGTGACGTAACTTTAATCACAAATAAACACGGGATTTCGAACATTTTATGTTCTAGTGAAGTTCAGTTTATTTTACATCGAATATTTTAAATATGTTGCTCACACATTAACATGAAGGCAAAATGTTTACTTAAATAATTATTAAAAAATATTTCTAAAACTTGTCTCTATTGTTTCAACAATATGTACAAAGAACTTTCAATAGAATATGTACAAAGTCAACAAACATTCTAAATCTTATATTTACCACAACACAACAAAGAATTACTTGAACCAAAAAAAAAAATCTTAAGTCATAAACATAACAGTGCTAACATTACTTAAAATTTAATCATAAGTACTAACATTTATTTTTTATTGAACCATTTCAATATTTATATGATACGTCTGTATTATTGCCAACATCTTTGAAAAAAAAAGTATACATTGAATATATAAATCTAATTATTTTTCATTTAATGTATAGTTAAAAAAACATCAGGCACTTCGTGTTTGTGGAACTGCTAGTATAAGGCAGTTACGTCGCAATAATAGTTTTATTTACTTTTGTATTACCAAAAATCTCTACACAACAAAACAATTATTGCGATTTCAAATTGCTCCCAATGTAGTTCGTATATATCAATAAGATTCTATTAAACAGTATTAATTATTCTGTAAAAGTTAATACATCCTTATGAATAATATATCGAAGACAAAGTATAAAAGTCTTAGATTCCTTCTCAGAGAGACAGACAAACTTTACGAACAATTTCACATCCTCGTTTATTAATGTTTTTAACGTTGCAAAATCGTTGAATATTTTGAAATGCGTCAAAAAGTGTCACATCTCTATGTCGCATAATCAGTTGACAAGAATCTAGATTAGGAAGAACCATGACAACCTTGACTTTGACAGTGATATTTGCCAAATCCGCTATAATACATTTTTAAATTTTTTACTGTCAACATTGAACCAAAGGTGTTGTACTAAATTTGAGTATACAATTTTTGGTGTTTAAACAATATTTTTACGGCTTTAGCATTGAAGCTTTCTACTCTTTATACAATCGCTACCCACCGCAGCCAAGGAGGCTGCTCGTCAAACACTTTTAGTCACAATCACCACCTCGGCGCTGAAAGCGCTTTAAGAAAAGTGTACACAAAAGTGAACTATCGTTGTACTCATCCCATCAATTTTATTTAGTTAATATATTAACGCCAGCGGTGTTGGGTTCCAGTGCTAGCGGTGTTGGGCTCCAGTGCTAGCGGTGTTGGGCTGCAGCGCTAGCGGCGTTGGGCTCCAGTGCTAGCGGTGTTGGGCTGCAGCGCTAGCGGCGTTGGGCTCCAGTGCTAGCGGTGTTGGGCTGCAGCGCTAGCGGCGTTGGGCTCCAGTGCTAGCGGTGTTGGGCTGCAGCGCTAGCGGCGTTGGGCTCCAGTGCTAGCGGTGTTGGGCTGCAGCGCTAGCGGTGTTGGGCTCCAGTGCTAGCGGCGTTGGGCTCCAGTGCTAGCGATGTTGGGCTGCAGCGCTAGCGGCTAGCGGCGTTGGGCTCGCGTCAGGAGGCGTCGGCCAGGCCGAGCAGCAGCGCGCGGTGCCGCACGAAGTCGGCGGCGCGCTGCGCCACCGAGCGCGGCGCCGTGAGCCGCTGCGCCGCCTGGTGGGTTGGTGCAAACAAAACGTTACTTCCCACTCCTTGTCCATATTAAACTCGAGCTAGTCGACTATCCGTATAATGCAGGTTGGCTTACATTGTTAACATATTACTGTATCTAAAATAATGAAAATGAGCTAGCAGCAGTTAAGTCGAGCTAGACGACTAGATATATATTTAATGTTGCCTACATTGATTGCATGTTACCGCAACTCAAATCACAAAGATATGTCGTCTGCGGTTAAGTCGACCCAGTCGACTAACTGTTTATTTAATGTTGCTTACACTGATTGCATTTGACTGCAATTCTCGCTGCAAAATTAAGTCATCAGAGTTTAAGTCGACCCAGTCGACTAACTGTTTATTTAATGTTGCTAACACTGATTGCATTTTACTGCAATTCTCACTGCAAAATTAAGTCATCAGAGTTTAAGTCGACCCAGTCGACTAACTGTTTATTTAATGTTGCTTACAGTGAATGCCTGTTACCGCAGCTCACATGGCAAAATTATGTCGTCTGAGGTTAAGTCGACCCAGTCGACTAACTGTTTATTTAATGTTGCTTACACTGAATGCATATTACTGCAGCTCATATTGCAAAATTATGTCGTCTGAGGTTAAGTCGACCCAGTCGACTAACTGTTTATTTAATGTTGCTTACACTGAATGCATATTACTGCAGCTCACATTGCAAAATTATGTCGTCTGCGGTTAAGTCGACCCAGTCGACTAGCTGTATATTTAATGTTGTTTACACTGAATGCCTGTTACCGCAGCTCACATGGCAAAATTATGTCGTCTGCGGTTAAGTCGACCCAGTCGACTAACTGTATAGTTAATGTTATTTACACTAAATGTATGATACCGCAGCTCACATTGCAAAATCATGTCGTCTGAGGTTAAGTCGACCCAGTCGACTAGCTGTATATTTAATGTTGCTTACACGGAATGCATATTACCGCAGTTCTCGCTGCAAAGTTAAGTCGACCCAGTCGATTATCTGCTTATTTAGTGTTGCTAACACTGTATGCGTGTTACCGCAGCTCACATTGCAAAGTGCGTCACCTGCGGTTAAGTCGAGCCAGTCGGACGCCGTACTAACAGCTAGGTGTACGCACCTGGTGTATCTTGTGGCGGTTGCGGCGGGCGTACAGGTCGGCGTCGCCGGCCAGCTGCCGGAGGCGCGCGGGGTCCGTCTCGTCCATGGCGCAGGCGGCCAGCAGCGGCGGGTTGAGGCGGAAGTGTCGGACGCCGTACTAACAGCTAGGTATGCACACCTGGTGTATCTTGTGGCGGTTGCGGCGGGCGTACAGGTCGGCGTCGCCGGCCAGCTGCCGGAGGCGCGCGGGGTCCGTCTCGTCCATGGCGCAGGCGGCCAGCAGCGGCGGGTTGAGGCGGAAGTGTCGGACGCCGTACTAACAGCTAGGTATGCACACCTGGTGTATCTTGTGGCGGTTGCGGCGGGCGTACAGGTCGGCGTCGCCGGCCAGCTGCCGGAGGCGCGCGGGGTCCGTCTCGTCCATGGCGCAGGCGGCCAGCAGCGGCGGGTTGAGGCGGAAGTGTCGGACGCCGTACTAACAGCTAGGTATGCACACCTGGTGTATCTTGTGGCGGTTGCGGCGGGCGTACAGGTCGGCGTCGCCGGCCAGCTGCCGGAGGCGCGCGGGGTCCGTCTCGTCCATGGCGCAGGCGGCCAGCAGCGGCGGGTTGAGGCGGAAGTGTCGGACGCCGTACTAACAGCTAGGTATGCACACCTGGTGTATCTTGTGGCGGTTGCGGCGGGCGTACAGGTCGGCGTCGCCGGCCAGCTGCCGGAGGCGCGCGGGGTCCGTCTCGTCCATGGCGCAGGCGGCCAGCAGCGGCGGGTTGAGGCGGAAGTGTCGGACGCCGTACTAACAGCTATATGATGACCTGGTGTATATCGTGGCGGTTGCGGCGGCGCGTACAGTCGGCGTCGCCGGCCAGCTGCCGGAGGCGCGCGGTCCGTCTCGTCCATGGCGCAGGCGGCCAGCAGCGGCGGGTTGAGGCGGAAGTGTCGGACGCCGTACTAACAGCTAGGTATGCACACCTGGTGTATCTTGTGGCGGTTGCGGCGGGCGTACAGGTCGGCGTCGCCGGCCAGCTGCCGGAGGCGCGCGGGGTCCGTCTCGTCCATGGCGCAGGCGGCCAGCAGCGGCGGGTTGAGGCGGAAGTACGAGCCCGCCGGCATCAGGTCGTGCAGCATCAGGTGGACGCCTGCCGGCCAACTAACATGTACCGACCAACAACCCATCGTGCTATCGCTAACACTGTAACGTTAGACTGTAACGTTACTGTACTATATAATAGTTAAAAAATTAAAAATTTTTCTCGATATTAATAGTTTTGAAACACCAAGCTTTTTTAGGCCAACAATTTTTAGGTCCAAATATAACCTATTTTAAAGTAACTAAGGCCTTGGCCAAACGAATTGGGCATGCAAACCTAGTTTTACTATCTATGATATTCGTACCAAATATAGTTAAAAGTGGAAACCATCTCACCCTGAGTATCGGTAGCGGAGTCCAGGATTCTGTTGAACTTGTCCCTCCACGAGGTGGGCTTTAGGTCGCTGGGCTGGTCGTCGGCGGGCGCGGTGGGGGGCCGGCCCGTGCCAATGCTGATCAACGTGGCGTTGTCAGCTTCCGAGCCGAATATCAGCTTGGCTTCGTGCAGCGCCACCCCGGCCGGGTTGTTCACCATCAAACCGCCGTCCTGGCGATATTTAAACTGACCTATCAGTGTTTTGGGGCGATTCATTGAAAATGATTAGTGCAGCGGTCGAGTGACACTGTGTGATCTTATTATATTATATATATCTTGTATATTCAGAGGATAAAAGTCGTAGCGATTTTGGAGCGTGGAGCAACTGTACGATTTAGAGCAGTGGGCGTGCTCACTGACCTGGTGCATGCGGCGCGCCACGAGCGGCTCGTCGAAGTAGGTGGGCGCGGCGGCCGAGGCGCGCACGGCCTGCCACAGCGCCGCGTTGGCGGTGCCGGTGCCGGTGCCGGTGCCGGTGCCGGTGCCGGGGCACGCGGTGGAGGTGCTCACTGACCTGGTGCATGCGGCGCGCCACGAGCGGCTCGTCGAAGTAGGTGGGCGCGGCGGCCGAGGCGCGCACGGCCTGCCACAGCGCCGCGTTGGCGGTGCCGGTGCCGGTGCCGGTGCCGGTGCCGGTGCCGGTGCCGGGGCACGCGGTGGAGGTGCTCACTGACCTGGTGCATGCGGCGCGCCACGAGCGGCTCGTCGAAGTAGGTGGGCGCGGCGGCCGAGGCGCGCACGGCCTGCCACAGCGCCGCGTTGGCGGTGCCGGTGCCGGTGCCGGTGCCGGTGCCGGGGCACGCGGTGGAGGTGCTCACTGACCTGGTGCATGCGGCGCGCCACGAGCGGCTCGTCGAAGTAGGTGGGCGCGGCGGCCGAGGCGCGCACGGCCTGCCACAGCGCCGCGTTGGCGGTGCCGGTGCCGGTGCCGGTGCCGGTGCCGGGGCACGCGGTGGAGGTGCTCACTGACCTGGTGCATGCGGCGCGCCACGAGCGGCTCGTCGAAGTAGGTGGGCGCGGCGGCCGAGGCGCGCACGGCCTGCCATAGCGCCGCGTTGGCGGTGCCGGGGTACGCGGACCGCGTGCGCCGCGGGCATTCGTACCTATGAAACATACTTTTTGTATATTTCGTCCGCCGTGTGTATAGCGCTTCTTTGTAAACATAAGGAAGAACTGTGAATACATTCTCCCAAGATTGTGTTTACATAATTCATCACTAGAACTATCCTCACTGCGGGTATTATTCGGTTGTTCCCAAAATAGATCTCTGTAGTACGTCGCGGGTGAGTGACACACACAGAGATTAGGATGAACAAGTGAACAGAGCGACTCACGAGCGGAACAGGAAGGGCGAGAGGCGCGCACCGCGGCCGACGCAGGAGACGAGCGCGAGGCGCGCCGCTGTGGCGCGGCGGCGGGCGCAGCGCGACAGCGGCGCGTCGCCCAGCCCGGCGCGCAGCAGCCGCTCCCAGGCCGCCGAGTCGTAGTACGCGTGCGACCACAGCAGCCGCGACGCGCCCTCCAGCCGCGACGTGCGGAACGCGCGCTCCGCCAGCGTCAGGTACATCTCGCTGGCCGCGCGCAGGTCGCGCCCGCTGCCTGCGAACACCACACGATCCAACGTTCACCAACTGAAGGGTATTACTTACACTAGTCATCATTACCTGAGATACACATCAATCAACAAGTCAATCCGGAACATTTGAATAATCAATTTTGTCAATTTGTCCATGTTGCAAACATGGACAAAATTGACTTTCGCACAGTCATCAAGTTCCTTACCAAACAAGGAAAACCTCCCCGGACTACTTTGGAAAAGATGTCTTCTGTTTACGGAGACTCTTGCCCTGGTAGAACTAAGATTTACAAATGGCACAACCTGTTTAAGCAAGGCAGGGCAAGGATTGAACATGATTCGAGGCAGCCGAAAGCGGCCTCTCGAGGCAACCACGGCAGAAAACGTGAAAAAACTTGAAAAATTCATATTAAAAGATGCCCGTTTAAACAAAAAACAGCTTGCAGAAATGATAGGAGTATCAGCTACAATCATTTTGAACATTCTACAGGACCATCTTGGCATATCAATGGTGTGTGCAAGATGGGTGCCGAGAATGCTCACACCACACCAGAAGCAGCGGCGAGTTGAGTGCTGTCGCGAGTTTTTAGCCCTTTGTGCTGAATTGTGACTGGAGATGAAACTTGGGTTCATCATTATGAGCCCGAGTCCAAACAAGACTCCACGCACTGGCACAAAAAGAGCACACCACCTCCGAAGAAATTCAAAGTGTCTCCGTCGGCTGGAAAACTCATGGCTACTATTTTCTGGGATTCAAAGGGAATACTCCTTAATGATTATAAAGATAAGGGTGTCTCTATCACTGGACTATTAGAATTACACTACGCTGCACTATTAGAATGTTTACGAAATGCTCTGAGAGAAAAAAGACGGAGACGAGAAATTTGACTAAGGGTGTGCTCTTTGTGCACGACAATGCACCCGTGCACAAGGCGCAAGTTGCGATGGCTGCTATTCAAAGAGTGAGCTTCGAAATCTTGAAACATCCCTCCCTATAGCCCAGATTTAACCCCAAATGATTATTATTTGTTCTCGTTTGGGAACAACCTTGTGAAAAAAGAGCTTCGAAATCTTGAAACATCCCTCCCTATAGCCCAGATTTAACCCCAAATGATTATTATTTGTTCTCGTTTGGGAACAACCTTATTAAAAAAGAGCTTCGAGAGAAGAAATTTGTTAGCGATAAAGAAGTTAAGAACGCAATTTCGGCCTATTTTGACGACAAAGATAAATCATTTTTTTTTCGAAGATATTTAATATATTATTTGAAAGTTCTAATAAATGTATTAGAGTTAAGGGGGAATACATTGAAAGTAAAAATAATTTTGTGTTTTATTTCTTACTTTTTATCCTCCATTCCGCGAACTTTTTGACACACCCTCGTATTGTAAGACCATACACAATACGACTTTAGAAGGAAGCTAGCTACGGAGCTAGTCCACTAATTCAGGTCGCACATGTCTCTGCGGGGTTTTGGTTTCTATGAGTTAGATAGACAACAGACACCAATGCGTGAATATGTTCCATCGTTTGCCGTTCCACACCGCAGTAACCTTATCACTCCATATATCATGAAAATTGTTGCACCGATCAAACTCAGTCTTTATATGGTTCAGGCGGGCATATGTACTACAGGGCAGATTGAAATTCTTTGGTTATGCAACGGAATCTTTATTTAAGTGGTGGTGAGTGACCAAACAAAAGTTTTGCAGACGGGTTGGGATGCCATTTTAGCCAAAAGGGTGGCGGGCGCGTTGCATCGCTTGCAGCCCAATCTCGGGGGACCGAGCGATCCGTGGCTATGTATGGGGCTCCCGTGTGGTCGCGAAACTGCACGAGATCCCCTCGTTGGAGAGCTTTGCTACGGAGCCTGCAGCGGATAATGGCCATACGGATCGTGGCGAGGCTACCGTACAATCTTGTACGAGGCGGCGACGGTTCTGGGACGCTCCCCCCATTCGACATCCTGCGTATGTGCAACGTATGCGTCGCGGCGTGTCGACCGGGGGGGCGATGGGGGGAACGCCCCGGAACCGCGCACGAAGTGCCTAAGCGGGAGTGGCACCCACGGATTGTGGCGGCCTGGCGTGCGCAGCTCCAACTACGGATCTGCGCGCGCCAGCGGGCCGTCGGTGCCGTACTCCCGCACCTCGAAGCTTGGCTCCACGGGAAGGAGGAGATCACCCACCGATTGACTCAGATACTCACCGGGCACGGCTGCTTCGGTGAGTATCTGTCTCGAATAGGGCGAGAGGGATCGACACATTGCCACCAATCCGACCTCGATCGGATACGGCTACCCGGGATGGACTACGCCCCTTCCGTGGCCGGAGGCATCGTTGTCGGATGGATGCAATTTTAGTAATATTTATTTTTAGAACAAAATTAAAATACTTTAAGAAAAGATCTTTTGTTGTGGTGATGACGCCTCGACTACGAGCCATAGACATTAATGGTACAATAAAAGCAAATAAAAAACGAGATCTTAAATGATATTTTAAGGTGAATACTTGCACGTACCCTGCAGCCGCTGCAGCAGCGTGACGGCCACGAGGCCGCGCACGCCGCCGCCGTCCAGCGCCAGCGCCAGCGCCAGCACGTATCGAGTATAGCAGCGATGATGGCGCCCGTGCTGACGCCCACGATGAGGTCGAACAGCTCGTGCACGGGGCGGCGCGCGGCGTCCTGCAGCCGCTGCAGCAGCGTGACGGCCACGAGGCCGCGCACGCCGCCGCCGTCCAGCGCCAGCGCCAGCACGTACCGAGTATAGCAGCGATGATGGCGCCCGTGCTGACGCCCACGATGAGGTCGAACAGCTCGTGCACGGGGCGGCGCGCGGCGTCCTGCAGCCGCTGCAGCAGCGTGACGGCCACGAGGCCGCGCACGCCGCCGCCGTCCAGCGCCAGCACGTACCGAGTATAGCAGCGATGATGGCGCCCGTGCTGACGCCCACGATGAGGTCGAACAGCTCGTGCACGGGGCGGCGCGCGGCGTCCTGCAGCCGCTGCAGCAGCGTGACGGCCACGAGGCCGCGCACGCCGCCGCCGTCCAGCGCCAGCGCCAGCACGTATCGAGTATAGCAGCGATGATGGCGCCCGTGCTGACGCCCACGATGAGGTCGAACAGCTCGTGCACGGGGCGGCGCGCGGCGTCCTGCAGCCGCTGCAGCAGCGTGACGGCCACGAGGCCGCGCACGCCGCCGCCGTCCAGCGCCAGCGCCAGCGCCAGCACGTACCGAGTATAGCGGCGATGATGGCGCCCGTGCTGACGCCGACGATGAGGTCGAACAGCTCGTGCACGGGGCGGCGCGCGGCGTCCTGCAGCCGCTGCAGCAGCGTGACGGCCACGAGGCCGCGCACGCCGCCGCCGTCCAGCGCCAGCGCCAGCGCCAGCACGTACCGAGTATAGCGGCGATGATGGCGCCCGTGCTGACGCCGACGATGAGGTCGAACAGCTCGTGCACGGGGCGGCGCGCGGCGTCCTGCAGCCGCTGCAGCAGCGTGACGGCCACGAGGCCGCGCACGCCGCCGCCGTCCAGCGCCAGCGCCAGCGCCAGCACGTACCGAGTATAGCGGCGATGATGGCGCCCGTGCTGACGCCGACGATGAGGTCGAACAGCTCGTGCACGGGGCGGCGCGCGGCGTCCTGCAGCCGCTGCAGCAGCGTGACGGCCACGAGGCCGCGCACGCCGCCGCCGTCCAGCGCCAGCGCCAGCGCCAGCACGTACCGAGTATAGCAGCGATGATGGCGCCCGTGCTGACGCCCACGATGAGGTCGAACAGCTCGTGCACGGGGCGGCGCGCGGCGTCCTGCAGCCGCTGCAGCAGCGTGACGGCCACGAGGCCGCGCACGCCGCCGCCGTCCAGCGCCAGCACGCGCGGCCCGCGGCCCCCCACCACGCCCGCGTACCCCACCAGCGACAGCGCCTGCCCGACAGCGTTCATATAGTGACGTCACTGACTACCCACCACCCACCCTAACGCATTACTTTAAAAAATTATCACCCTACCCGCAGCGCGAAAAGTATACTATTATACAATTCTAAAGTTATATTGTTATAATGACCCGCGCCCACTTCGTTGGGCATAATATTAATAATCCCCGAAGCGAGCACGAACGCGAACCGAATTAAACAGAAGCCATCGCGCGCCATCCGCTGCCCGTTTTTTCTCCGATTCACTTTGCAAAGCGGACTACCACGTAAAAGCCTATTTATTTTTCGGTTTTTTTATAGCCTATGACACGCAACATTAATGTGGCTTACTATTGGTGAAAAAATTTTTAAAATCGGTTCAGTAGATCCCGAGATTACCCCTTACAATTTAACAAATATACAAATATACAAACACACAAACTTTACTTCTTTATAATATTAGTATAGATAATAATGTTTACGTATCCATTATGCAATGTAAATTGCTCCAACGGTGTTCAAAGTGCACTGTTTTTTACTGCATTTGTGTGCAAATATAACGGAATCCAATTATCGTAAACTTGGGCCAGCCCGACAGGCAACGATCCAGTGCTGCAACTGTAAAAACAACCAGTTTACAGTGTCTGTAGTAACCCCAGGATCATCTGCCACTCTGGACCTAGTTCTCCAAGAGCTACGAAGTGGTATAAACGGAATCAATTATCACCTCGAGCAATTGCAATTCCATAGTGTCCGACATAAAAAACATCCAAGAAAATCTACAAAGTCTGGAATCATCATTGAGCGGTATTAGACTAGAAGTCACTGAACACACTGGCAAAATGTTATGATAATTATATTGGGAACATTGAGAATGCAATTTCAGACAATCCAAAAGCATTTTGGTCTCACACTGTCACTTTCAAACACACAATTCTTATCCTTCTTCTATGACATACAATGGTATGAATCTGGACACTGGTGAGTCTACCTGTAACGCGTTCGCAGAATTCTTTTATTCAAATTTTCAAGAGCAATCTACAACAGAAACGTTGCATAATTTAAACTCATCACATAACTGATTCCTGTGTAGATATTTGTTCTATCGAAGTAAAAGATGACCAAGTACACACAATGTTAAAATGTCTGGACTGTAACAAGTCGGCTGGACTGGACGGACAACATCCTTATTTAATCTCGAAATGAGCAAGTAGCCTGACTCCTCCTGTTAGCTACTTATTTCGATGGTCTCTTAGGGAAGGTGTTGTACCAAAAATTTGGAAAGAAGCTATTATCACACCCATCATAAAAAAGGCTCTAAACGTGAAGTTATTAATTATCGCCATTTCTAAACTCTGTGTATTAAGCAAAAGTATTGGAGAAATTAATCCAAGAACAAATATATGCCGCTCTAAAACAAACATTTATGCCCGAACAGCAAGGTTTTTTAAAGGGCAAATCGACGACAAGCAATGTTATAGTTTTTACCGATGATGTCTTCAGGGATGGAGTTGGGAGGTCTAGTCGGTGCCATTTATACTGATTACACCAAAGCATTCGATGATCCTGCTTGAAAAATTACAAACAACCAGTATACATGGAGACCTACTAAAGTGGCTTAGCTCGTATATCAAAGGTCGATGCCAAATTGTAGTTTAAACGGCTTCTCGTCACATTCGAAATTCAGTGCTGTTCTGTTTCTGTGTTTCTGTGAAGCGTGAATCTCTTTCGATGATAGGACGAATAAGTTCCTATCATGTTTACATACCGTTCGGAATTCACGGTTGAGGCACCATTTTAGTTCTCAAAAAAATAGGGCCCAATTATTTCAGAGCCAGAGATTGCGCACCATACAGTCACTTTTGGACTGTGTAATTGTCTTTGAAGCTTTTGTTTCGGGTTGTCTGGAGCTCAATATCTGCAATTTTGTTTGTTAACATAGCCTTCTAGATGAAAATGGGGTTCATCGCTAAAGAAAATGTTGCTAAGCCGATGTAACGTGGGAAATTGAGTAAGCAGTCTTTCAGCGCATATTCTTCTTAAAACATAGTCGTTTTCCTTCAAAGCTTGAACCAGTTGGATCTTGTAAGGATAGAAACACATTTTATTTTTGACTGCATCCCTAACTCTATTCAGATTTTTCTCTGTTGAAACAGAAGGAATAGGCCCTATGTTTTGAATATTCATGGCAGATCCCGTTTCCCGAAACTTGTTTATCCACTTCTTAATCAAATTTATGCTCGGTGCATCTTTTACGCGACGGATATTATAGTGAGTGCAGAACTTGCGCCTGGCTTCGAAATACGATTTGCCACTCGTCAAATAAGCCTCGAATGCAAAAGCGCGATGCGGCCCACTCCAGCGCTCCATCGTGACTCGTGACTAAGCTCCGCACGTTGGACGCGTCGTCCAAGCCCCCTCCCACTTCCTCTACTATAGAAGTTTTAAATATCAACTTTCCCTGTGGACACCTGTATAAACCTAACCAACCGTTATATATATAAATACCGCATAAGAGCTTTGACAGCTAATTGTAAACTGTACTCATAACATTCATAGGTGTTATTATGAAAATAAACTGATGAAATTTTTGTGATTATGACACGAATTGTTAAACTCACTTTACTTAAAAAATAAGAAAACGTCACATTTTTCATCATATATAGGTCACAAGTGGTGAAATAAGTCTCACCTCGTTAACAACTCCCCTGACATGCTCGGACACTTCATCCCCTACAGGAAGACGGTGCTGCACTCGCAACAATGCACGGATGGCACCCTCCTGTATAAATTCATACAATATTAAATTTTATCTTGTCTTGATTGTTATATATAAACAGGCAGTTCTGGAAATATTACATACATACAGGTCGAATTGATAAACTACTTTTTTTGAAGTCGGTTAAAAATGTGTTGGTCAAAGCGCATAACTCAACAACGCCTGGACCAATTTGGCCAATTCAATTGAAGTTCAAGGATGTTTTTACGGATGGAAAAATTCGAATAATTATCGGAAAAACCCTAAAATCAGCCCTTTTTTCCCATATAAACGTTTTCTAACTAAAATGTACAGTAAATTTGAACTTTATTGTATAAGGTTCATATTGCAAGCACTCACTGTTGTCTAAGCAATGTAGGTGTGTTCCTAACATCAAAGAGTCAATTTGCGATTTATTAACGCTATATGAACTTGAAATTCAATCTCTGTGCGTCAATGTGCGTCGGAGAATTTAATGTTACGTTCCAAAATTGAATAGTCACAAAATATAATAGTTCATTTGGACCTTTTTTGCAATCAATTATTTTTTATTCACAACGCCCTACCACCAGGGTGACTGTTCTGTACAGGAGAATTTTTTGCCCTGACTATAAAATAAGTAGGAACACTTTACAAATCTTTTTTGGTAGGACGAAGTCTGTTGGTTCCGCTAGTTTATAATAAATTTACTACCAAACACCACATTCAAATATTTTCATATAGCTAATCTCAGTGAAACCTGTTTCGCAATCCCACAGGTCCGACATGTACAGAAGATGGCAGTTATCCTCCACGTGGGGGAGTCTATAGTTATTCAGTTGAATATTCACCTAAATAATCAAAATTTCTTGTCATTTAAACGATGGAAGATCGGAAATTCGATGCTTTATTTAAAATATTAACAAATGAGCAGACTGCTCTCGTGATGGTCAGTAGTTAAAGTTGCCTATTGTATATATGTTGTCAACATGTGACTTTACGTGAAGCCACAATATCTAGTTATTTCACATTCTATCTCACCTTTCTAACCCGAACACTGCTATTTCATGTTTGCAAAATGAGCCTGATACAGTTTCCCTCTGGTTATTGGCTATGGTCTTAACATTCTAATATACTTATTGGGCATGCACTTTCATATCTTGGTGGATTGAATAAGAAGCCTGGTAGATTGCCTATTTTTTGTATGTAAACAGAATATTTACCTTGATAGCATAGTCTCTGGCTTCAGGGTACTGTAACAGATGGTCAACAAGTCCCTCTGTTCGCTTCTTAAGGCATTCTCCTTCAGCCGTGGCCAATGCGGACACCACATACGCTGTTCGGGAATGGATTGATGTCTGCAAAAGTAACATTTAATTAAAAGTTATTTAACATGTTATATAAATTAAATCCTGGAGTAATAAGGGCAAATGCCAGATGGATTTGTCCAATGAGGTTACCACAAATATTTTTACATTGGCAATTTATATTGTTTTCAGATTTATTCCTAATAGTGCTACATGATATTACTTCATAACATGAATCTAGCTAAATGAAAAGTACCCAATAGTGAGTCAGGTACCATAAGTGTCTGTAGTCAGTTCTGAACTTATGTCACTAGTAACAGTGACAGTCTTAGTAGAGCTGGATATGGTACCTACTGTACCGTATCTACATTACATTGAAAAAACAAGATGTTTGCTCACACGTGTTTGAATTTGTTATCAGCTAATGCACTATCTGGCGAATAATAAGTCATCGTTATCTAAAGAAAACTTTTTATACCAATGTATCAATTAATTTATCTTTATCGAAGTGTATTATATTAAACCATCAAAACAAGCAAGGAAGAACTGGGCAGTAACTGCTTATTCTTTACTCAAAACCTTTTTATCATTTATGAAAACAATCATTGTTTTGGTTTGTATAATAAATGTGTGTTAGAATATTAATATTCTCACAATACAAAGTTAACATTGAGATCTCTTCTCTTTTCTCTGCAGTTTCTATAATTACTTTGTGTAGGTCTCGGCAGCCCAATAATTTCGCTTGTCAAGTTTTACACAAAATATGATTTTCCTATTGTAGTCGATTGTTAGAATAGCAAGAGCTACAATAAGCTAGCAAAAATCAACACTGAGATATTTTCAATTTGCTCAAGGTCAGATCCCGAGACTGGTAGTTTAATGAATTTGTGTTATTGTTTGGGTACATTTGTTATCTTTGTTATTTTTACTAGATACACTTAAATATTATTTTTATTACATAGATAAATGTTACATGTGACTTCCACTCCTGTTCCTGTTGTGCATGTACTGAACATCAGTCTAGTCTGTTTATCTACATGTTTATACTTTATGTTGCAATGATTGTAACATGTATGTTTTGTACTTTATTATAAAATTAATATTAACAATTTGATTATATAATAGACATTATAGATATCTAAAATACAATTACATAGGATTGTTGTGTCTTTGGAAAAGTTTAAGTGCTGTGTTTAGTTATATGTAATGCTACATTCTACTGTTATCAATGCAAAAACATCTCTATTAATGTCTATTAATAAACGTAAAACTGATTGTTATTTTCCAATCGAATTGGTAGGACCATTATCATCACATATACGAGTTACTTTCAAATTTATAATATTAAACAGTTCAAAACAAGTTACAGTCAGATATTAAAAAAGAACAATTTATATTGAACCCTGAAATCTAGGTTCAAACCCAATGTATGTACATTCTATCTTGTATCTTTACTGTGCAGCAAAACATCAACTATTAAGCTGATATGTTAAAAATGTGATAATACATACCATATCACAAAATACATGTAGTATTTACAAGTAGGCAAAAAAGTTATGTCAATCAATATTATTGTAAATTATTAAACAATAAAATTATAAAACTAAGAAATCAATATCAATAGTTTTTTACTACATATAAATTACTTAACATTTATAAGATGACCTCCATAGTCGAGTGGATAGTACACCGGTTTCAAGGTGTCGCCATCTCTGAGGTCCCGGGTTCGAGTCCCGGTGGGGGCAGATGTTTGTGTGATGAATGCGAGCATTTGTACCTTAGTCATGGTTGTTGATATATATTTCTATAAAAATTATTTATATATGTATAATATATGTATGTCTATCCGTTACCCTAGATCCCATAGCACAAGCCTTACAGAGCTTACCTTAGGCTAGGCTAATTGGTGTAAGTGTAACAAATATTTATTATTTATTATTATAAGTATAGTTTAATACATCTATGAGTATATATATAGTTAGGCTCGCATCATTATGGATGCATATTTTTATTATTTTTCTTGCTTTTATGAACATTTACCAATGTTGGCCGGGAGAAGTCTTTATTTGGGAAAAGCCCTGGTTAGTGACCTTAACGAATTGATGAAATGCTAATATGGTATGATACTAATTTATTCAATAAAGCATATATGTACACGATTACCTTTGACACTTTTGGTTTGTTAGATTTCCAGCTAGGCTCAGATATTTTTCCAAAATGCAGATCTTTGGTCAGCTTGAGGCCCTGCAAGATGCTTTCAAACGAGATGTCATAACCCACAGACTGACTCTCTGGTTTTGTCTTGTCACTTTCAGCAATATCCTTGTCTTTGGGTTTTTCTACTGTAGATACTTCTTTACTTTTACTAGCTGTTTCATCAATTGTTGTGACCTTCAGTACATTTGAAGTACTAGATTTCTGGGATTCCCTTAATTTTGTAGGTATAGAATTTTCCAACTTATTTATCAAACCTGTAAAGTTTATCATATTTTCATTTATAAGTTATATTGTTTAAATACTGAATATAAAAAAAATAGTGTGATCAGAACACAAATTAATTAGATATATGACATTACATGTGTCAAGGTGTAAATTGCTCACATTAAATCTCTATTGAGGTGATTATTTCACATGAAAATATGTGTAATGTTTAAATTCAAATACTACTAGTACCAGGCATAAATCTCTTCAATCAAAATTACCTAAAACTGCTATGACACATTGCACAGATGGACTGATGCTGGTGTATGATGTATGAAAGAATTAAAGGAATGTACATGTAGTAAAATTAATTTAAAGACTTCTAATAATTAGCATTGTTTATATTTTATACTAGCTTTCTATGAGCAGCTTTGCCTACATTTTATCAGGTTTTCCCATATGAAAGAAATATTTGCCCATGATAGAAATTATTCTATCATATGATTTCCTAGGTCTCAAACTATCCTAATACGAAATTTCACCTAAATCAGTCTCATAACTTTAAAGTTTATTTGTTATAGGCATCCAAAAATACAAACCTATTACCTTTTTCAATATTTATTTAAGGAGGCAATTGTCGCTGAGTTACCATGTCAGTCACATTTTTAAAAAGTTGGCTATATACAGAATAGGATTAAAATTTTAACAATTTCATGAAACGTTTCGGATAGTACTAAAGTGATATAAAGTAACCCATTGTTTAACTCAATGCTGAATTATTGAATATCTTTTAAATTCATAGGTAAATTATCTTTGCATGGATCTCTGAATTATAGAAAAACTGACTATTCTTCCCTATATCAGTCATGAACGTCTTGTGTTACAGTGACAAACTTCAGCCGAATGTTGGTAGCTACAAATAGTATTTTCGGCAGATTTTAAAAAGATCTACTACCGAGTTCAACACTTGATTTCAACTTGACATCTAAATATAAATCAAAGGATTAGTAACACTGTAATCAAATAGAGAAAAGCAAAAATGTAATATAAACAACTTACTTTCCCACTGTTCTGGAGTGACTGGCTTTAATTTTTGAACCAATTTCTCTAGCTCCGAGTTTAGGTTGTTAAGAGAAAGGTAATGTCTGATCACTCGCCACTGGCTGCCGAGCGACGACATTGTTCTGCCACTATTTGGTTAATACTCTTTGATAACACTTCAACACTTGTTTACATCTTGGTGTATGGCCCGCGCAGAAAAATGTTGCAACACGTTTAAAACTAAATGACGACTTGTAGCACAATGATCACAATTTGACGACCAAACTGAGTCGTTTTTCTTAAAGTAAGTTAAAACTGCGTAATTCATAAAACCTTGGCGAAAAATTTTATAGGTATAAATAAATCGATGACACTTGTCCGCTTGTCGCAATGACGTTTGAATCAGGCGATCAGAGCTACCAACATAATCACAAATACACAACAACAAACCAAAAATAAACTACGGTCACTTTCAATAGAATTTTATATAATTCGTTCACTGAACTTTAAAACGTTATGATTCAAGCGCTAAATTACAAGTGACCTCACATCAATTCAAACACTGTATTTTATACTACAGCAAAGATGAGACAAAACAAGATATAATTAGTATATTTGCCGTGTGTTTTATCCGCGGGGGGCAAAGGGGGGACAACGCGACACACCTCCTGCCTTCATCAATGAACACACCGCGAAACGTAAACAAACAAACATACGATTCGTGTCGTTTCCAAAGTGCGTAGGTATAATTTATGTATTCCAATATTGTTGCACGTGTGTGGCACACAGTCATCAGAAATAACCGGAAACTGTAAATTTGAATTTACATCACAAAAAATATTCGATTATAAATTTCGACTCGCACTTAGTCGGATTTTTTTTAATTAATAGTTGATCCTCAAGATGAAGATGGATCTTTTTTTGGTGTGTTTTGTGAAGATCTGTTCAACTGCACAAAAATAAATAGCTTATTTACCTTTATTAACTTAGATAAGAACAATATTTTTGTTTTTCTCTAAGTAAACTAAACTTTAAAACTTCACCATACCCCGCTCTATCGTTGTATAAAATTTATAAAAATTGATATAATGATGACGACATAAGAACGTTTTGGAGCTGGCGAATGTGGTGTCTTGTAGTTCGTGCGGTTATATTTAGCGAGGTCGTTGCGTAGTAACGCGTAACTACGCACTATAGATGCGAGCTGCAGTCGTTGTTATCGTTTCTGCCTCCACTAAGTAGGAACTTATTTTTGAGCAATAACGCAGTCCATTTCAACAAGGTAAACAGCAAACAACTGATTCATGGGAAGCGATTTGAACAAAATATTTACGATATGTGACAAACCCTTTCACGTGCCAATACTAAAGGCGTGTATTTATTCATTTAAATATTACATGATACCAAATCATAGCGAAAGTAAGCAAAGATAAGGTCATAGTAGTTGACTATAACTTGTCATAAAGTTAAATTGTATTTAAATGAAATGATGTGTTGAATCGTGTCGTCAAAGTACTCGTACCGGCTGTCCGCGTGTAACAGCTCTACATTAACATTCCTAACGTAAGCGTGTTACTAAAGCATTGCTGCTCCTGCTTCGCACCTGACACACGGTTTCAACTCTTTCTCAGTTGTCAGGTATTGGGAGGTAGTTTAATTATAAATCAATCATTGTAGGGTATGTTTCATAGAGATAAATAAAAGTCAGTCTCAGCTCGATCACCTTCTTTGATTGTCGTCCTTGGCGTCGAATATAAACATGACATGGCGCAGCCGGTAGGATCAGAAAACCGCACTATGGAGTCAATACTACAACCACCGCGACCGTTTAATTTTGAAAATAATTTGACTAATATTACTTCGGGAAATTTGTGCACGGAGTGGCAAAAGTGGAAAAAATCGTTTAATGTGTATTATGAAGCATGTGAACTATCGAAAAAAGACCCCAAAGTACAGATAAACATTTTATTACATGTGATTGGGGAAAAATGTCGCGAAGTATACGATCAATTTCAGGAAAATTTTACGAATGTAAAGCAATTATTGGACAGATTTGATACATTTTTCATACCTAAGAAGAATTTGGCAGTGGAACGTCAAAATTTTTTTTAAAGAGACCAACGTGTTGGATTCCAAGGGGATGTTTGTAGAGTTCCAAAAGAGTGTGTTGTTTGAGCACCTTTATTATGTTAGTTAAGTACAAATGGAAGCGTGTTAACGAGTACGTGTTGCTAAGTGCACTGCTTACAATAATACGAGTAATAATATAATTTGACACCACAATGATGACGCACGGCGCGTCAACGTATTGAGTTAGGTATGTACGTATAAACCGTACATCTTGGCAACCCAAAAGAGCAAGAAACCATCAATTAACAATAAATGAAATAGTAAGCAAAATGTAAAAAATATAAAGGTTAAAAATGTAAAGTAAAAGTAAAAATATGTATAAAATGACATTTCACAATAAAATTACTTAAAATGTAACTTAATCAAAACTAAAGGCAAAGTTGGTTGCACTGGTGTTTACGCTTCGGCGTGGCTTCGGTGGTGGCACGATTTGAGCTTGAACCACATCATCCCATCGGTCCTGCCGCAGGTGAAATGTTTGAAGTTCGATATCTTCAGTAGGTGCAAGTGGATGGCTCTTCTTTTTCTTTAAACACTGGGGATGTTTCTTCACAACCCACACGAGGCCAATAATAATAGCTGCTACTAATAATAAGTATGTAATTACATACTGACGTATGTCATGTGCTGATATGGTGGACGACGGAAAGTGTTCTTCCCGCTCCTCTTGCTTGGCAATCTTTTTAGCGATTATTTTTGATTCACGTGCTTGTAGACTGGAACAGATTCGGAGTGTAGTCGTATGTTAAATTTCCTATTTTTTTTACTGAATTGTCCAACATTGTACTTGCAACTTCATAATCTAACTTCACACGGCTGTTATAACGATTATGCGCATATATCGTTAAGTCATTAGACTGAAGTACACATCGTTGTGGCAGCGATACTATCCCCGATGACGTCATAGTGTGTGAAGACACGTCACTGTTGCATATGGTGCGTAAAGTACACGTATCGCGGCATATGACGAGCCACTTGTTCGATGCATGTAAGTCGAGCCACGCGTCCTTGCATGACGCGCTCTCGACGTCACAGGGCTCGAGGTTTTGATGTGACAGCAATTTCGCTTCGCATGGAGCTCCATGCTTTGCATGTCAGAAATAGGTTTATTTGTTTTGCATATAATTTTATCTGAACTTTGATGGAGACAGCCCTTAATATCATTTTCATTTAGCGAAATGTATATATTTTTCTCTAAGTTTACTGCGATATATTTCGATGAAATTCGTATATATGCGTAGTTTGTGTTGTTGTCATTGTTTTTCACAGGCAATGGTATCGCTCTGTATAAATTAAAATCTTCATTTGATACAAGTGGTATATGCATTTCGAAAAGAAAATAGTTTTCGGTGACTCGCGCCTTTACATATACGTGTAGAGATCCTTTATATGTTCTTTGTTGTGGGATCTCCTTCTTGGTTTTCGATTTCAGAGCCCAGCGGTAAAGGCGATAGTTTTGTTACGGGACGTTTGGTTACCCCTGCTCGAGTTTTGATGGTCGTAACTCGGACATATCCGTCAGAGCCTGGATGAGTTTCGAGTACTCGCCCTAGAGCCCATTTTCCAGGAGGTAAGTTATTGACCTTGACCAATACGATCTCGCCGACGTTGATGTTTTTCGTAGGTTTGTTCCATTTGCTCCTAGTTTGCATTTTATATTTTTGATTAAAGTGTATTTGTTTTAGGTGTTTGATAATAATTTTTCTTGCTGCAGTTAGTTCGTTAGTAGTCAGATACGGGGCCTCAGATTTCCTTTTAGCGCGCATATTTGTTATGCAACGTAATATCCAAGCAGTAACTCGGAAAAGTTTTGTTAATGAACTGCATTTATTTAACAGGATTGTAATCCAGTTATCCCTTTCGTGATTTAACGAAGTCTGTTGATTTTCCTTTTCCTTGCAGCCAATATTTGTAAAGTATGTTTTGTAGTTTGGAGCCTCGTTTGTTTCAATATTTTTCAAAAATTCAGGACCTTGAAACCATAAATCGAAGGTCATTAGTTTACTTGGTAACATGCCCCTCGATGCACAATCGGCAGGGTTATGCTGTGACTTAATGTAACGCCATTGTGTGGTTGGTATAATGCGTCTGATTTTTGTAACACGATTGGATATGTAGGTCTCTCTTTTAGTAGTGTCCCCTTGGAGCCACGCGAGAACTACTTGCGAGTCACACCATGCTTGAATTTTCAGATTATATTCCGATAAAGCCCTCTGAGTTTTTTCCATGAGTTTAGCCAACAGTAAGGCGCCACACAGTTCAAGCCTCGGCAGCGTAGTTTTTTGCGCTATATGAGCTACCCGTGTGCGGGATACAAGTAGCGTAATTACTGGGACTCCGTTGGAATTTATCACGCGACTGTATATAACACAAGCGTAAGCTTTTTCGCTTGCATCACAGAAACCCAGTAATTCTATATCTTGTTTTGTTTCGCCAATCCATCTTTTCAAAGTTATGTTATGAATGAATGGCAATTCTATTTTTAGTTCTTGCCATTCTTTCTCAATATTTTGGGGAATTTTATCGTCCCAATCAATGTTTAGAATCCAGACCTTTTGAAATAGTAATTTTGCAGTAATAGTCACCGGAGACAGCCATCCCAACGGATCATAAAACTTCGAAATTTCAGACAATAATAGTATTTTTGTTAGTTGTTTTGTACTTTGCTTTACAGACCATTTTAGGTGAAATGTGTCGCTGTTCGTGTTCCAGGTAAGTCCCAACGTTTTTGATGTTTCGTCTCTTTTAAAATCGAAATTGTATGTTGTTGAAATCAGCTCATTAGGTAAGTCTTCTAATAAAGTTGGATAGTTGCTGGACCATTTGCGTAAGTTCATCCCTGCACCCTTTAGTAAATCGATTAGGGACCGCTGTAACTCCTTGGCGGTTTCGAATGACCTTTCACCACTCACAAGGTCATCTACGAAAAAGTGGTTCTGCAGGACCTCTGAAGCTGCAGTGGGGTACTTATGACCATCATCAATGGCGAGCTGTTTGAGTGTACGTAAGGCTAGCCAAGGAGCGGGTTTAGTACCGTAGGTCACCCTACAAAGTTTATATTCTTGTAAAAGCTGTTCTGGTGAATCTCGCCAGATAATTTTTTTTAGGTGTTGCTGATCATCATTTATCCACACACAACGATACATTTTTTCAATGTCAGCAGTAAATGCAAAATTGTATGTTCTCCACTTCAAAATAAGTGACTGAATATCCTTTTGAAGGTTGGGGCCCTTTTCCAAAAGGCTATTCAAACTGTGACCGCTCGATGTTTTTTGGGATGCATTAAAAACTACTCTCAATTTGGTTGTTGTAGAGCTTTCTTTCATAACACCGTGATGTGGTAAATAACAGTCGGCGGGTGTTGTATGAGACGACAGTTTCATGTTGCCCAGGTCCGCATATTCTCTGATAAATTCTTTGTACATAGTTGAAAGTTTTTTATTTTTAGCGAGGCGTTTTTCTAGTTGTAAGAATTGAGAAACAGCGATTGGTCTTGATGATCCTAATTTTTCTTTAAGGTCAGGGCGGAGTGGCATCTTTACAATATATTTTCCGTCGGGAGCTCGTTGTACTGTTATCGAATAAAATTGTTCACACTGATCGTCCTTAGAAATATCTTCAGAATTTTGTATTTCTTCGCTTTCCCAGTACTTCGTTAACTCATCAAAGTTCACCAAGGTCACGTGGCAATTAAATGTTTTCATTTTCCCACATAGTATCCATCCTAGTTGTGTTTGTTGTGCCACAGGGGATTGACAGCTTCCTTTTAAAACTCCATCCAGTATAATGTCTGAATAAAAATCGGCACCCAGTATTAAGTCGACGGGGCGAGAGCAGTTGAAGTCAGGATCAGCCAGCTTTAAGTTTTCCAAATGAGGCCAGTTAGATTTTTCGAAAGTAGCATTCGGTAAGTTATTAGTAAGTTTTTTCATTATAAGTGCTGTTATTTCGAAGTCGTATTCAGAGTGTATTGATTTACAAGATAAGTTTAGTTGACCCTTGCAATCACCAGATACTGAACCAACTCCTGAGATGGTAGCAGCAAACTTTTTTCTCGGCAGACGTAATAACTGAGCAGCGTTCTCTGTTATTAAGTTTACTTGAGAGCCCTGATCTAAGAGGGCCCTAAATTTTACGTAAGTGCCATCATAAGCCTTTACTTTCAATAAAGTTGTAGTTAGTAAAATTTCAGTTTTATCCGATGATAAGTGATTCGAAGCTTGTTGCTGAGACGAGGAGGTTTGTTGTTCAAGATTATTTTTACCATTCGCTGGAATTTTCCAGTTAACGTTGTGCAGATGTTTCATGTTACACTCCTTACATGTTTTCGCTGATTTACATTCTTCGTTGTTGTGGCTATAGAGACAATTTTTGCAGAGTTTCAATTTCGCAACGGTATGGTTTCGCTGTGCATTATCCATGTTAATAAATTTAGCACATTGCATTAATACATGATTACCATTACAATTAGGACATTTTCCATAAGTAACATGATAGTTATAAGTTTTCTTAAAGTCATATGAAAATTTTTTTACAGGTTGTTTATTGTTAACCGGTTTCCAATGAAATGTTTTTTCTGAAGTGGTATTTTTTACAGATTTGGTGGCCTTTGCAGTTTCATATGCCATAAACTTGTACTCCATAAAATGTAGAAAATCTTGCAAGTTTTGTAATTCTCTGTGATCTCGGATTTCGTTCATATAATCATTTAAAGTTGTTGAATCTAATTTTGGTAACATTAAATGTACGATCATTGGATCCCACGTTGCCGTATCCAGCCCGATGTTAGCTATGCCGTTCATGCATTCCTTAATGACATCATGCATTTTCTTAAGATTGTTGGCGTCAGGTTGATGTATAACAGGGAGGTTCATCATAGTATTGAAAAACGATGAAAATTGTAGGGGACGATTGTCATACCGTTGTACTAAAATATCCCAGCAGGAGTTGTAGTTTTCAGCACAGACGAATAAATGCTGTACCAGACTCTCTGCTTCTCCTTTCAATTTAGTTTTCAGGTGTTTAATTTTTTGTGCTTTGTTAATTGTTGGGTTGTTATGTATAGTTTCGATAAACAGATCTTTAAAAGAGATCCACTTACTGTAATTTCCGTAGAAATCAGGTAATTCCATTTTCGGAGCCGACTGCTGAAAATGTGCATTCGACCAAAGTTTAGATTGAAGTTGTTTCCTCAATTCATCATATTTTTCTTCGATATCCGAGTACATTTGATAATATTGATCGTTAGACCCCTTCATCTCGTAGTCAATTTCCCAGTGCAGTTTGTCGATGGACTCCCACTTCGATTTTAAAATGTTTATATTATCTTCCAGCTCCCACTTTTCACTAAGTTTAGTGATGTCAATTTTAGACAGTGCACGATAAATCGCATTAAAATTGCATTCTTGTTTATTCAAAAGTTGTTGTATTTTTTCAGATTTTCCGTCCTCGCAGGATTGAGTGTAGTCAACAGAAATGTCACTTAAATCAAAATTTACACTATGTTTATGCTGTTTCAAGTATTGAAGTCTGTTGTTTATGTCTGTTTTTGTTGCTAGATACATTTCTTTAGTTTTGTTGTAAACGTCTTCAGAGAAATAATTTATAGTTTTGTCTTCCAGTTCCAGTAGTAATAAGGCATTTCTCGCCTCGAAGTCTTTCCACTGTTCTTCCAAAGATGTTAAACGTATGTTGAGGTAGTTTTCAGTTTTTCGGGACGTAGAATCTTTGCGGTAGTTTACACACAAAGTCTTGATATTCTCGAAACAAGTTGATTGAAGTTCAAGTTTATCCATGTTAATGTTAGGAAATAGTATGATAGCTCACCAAACTTGGCACGTAGTTGACGGTGACAAGTACAGCTAGGCGTAGTTCACGACACGATTCAATTTCGATAAATTGGTCGTATCTTGATCTCACGATGTTTATGCACTCTTACCCAGTGTGTGCGCCCTTGTCTCAATGCAGCTGGGGATTCTCGCTTGTGAGAGGCCAGCCGAACCGATTCGCCACTGTTGTAAGAAGCACAAAAACATGCGAGAATAACCTCGAAGGACCAAAAAGAATGTTGGATTCCAAGGGGATGTTTGTAGAGTTCCAAAAGAGTGTGTTGTTTGAGCACCTTTATTATGTTAGTTAAGTACAAATGGAAGCGTGTTAACGAGTACGTGTTGCTAAGTGCACTGCTTACAATAATACGAGTAATAATATAATTTGACACCACAATGATGACGCACGGCGCGTCAACGTATTGAGTTAGGTATGTACGTATAAACCGTACACAACGAGATGAAGAATCTGTGGACCAATACGTTTTTGAATTAAATAAAATAGCTGCAAGATGTGAATTTAAGGACTTGAGAGATGATCTTGTGTGCAGTAGATTTATATGCGGAATAAAAGATGTCGCGCTGTCCGAAAGATTATTACGAGAACCAGATATAAAATTATCGAAGGCTTTAGATATCTGCAGTTTGGCTGAGATGTCACGCATACAAGCATTAAACATCAAGTCGGAAAATTACAATCAACATGTTCACGAATTTAGTCACTCTGAATCGCAAATTATTGTATCTTTTAGCAGCCCAAATGTATTCGTAAAAGTGAATCACATGACATCTTTAAAATTAAGCTGACACAATGTACTATATAATCAGTCAAGTGAATTAAATAGTTTCAAATAAATTTTATCAATATATTTCTTTTATCATGAGTATGTGACTCGCGCCTCTTTCCCATGCGAGTAGGCAGAGCTTTCTACTTCCTGTGATTCAAACACTTAAGCTTATTTTTATTAAACATTTTAATGCACGCTCATCGGTTACAGGTTTTCTTGACCTGGCCCTTTTTCAGGACATCTATTATTTAGTCCAAGTAGGTGAATACCAAATTGCCCATTCATATTTTCCTTATAAATTCTTTCGTCAGTCGTTTTGCATGTATCCTAAGCTAATCTATGCATCCCCTTCTAGATTTTTATCACTACATTTTCTTTCACACCGCACATTTTTTACCGTGGGAGAGTCATATGCTTCGGCACGAATTGGGCCGGTTCGACCGGAGTGCGGACCGGACCGCGGCCTCACAGAAAACCGTAAAATAGCGTTTGCGCTGTGTTTCGCCGAGTGAGTGAGGGTACCAGAGGCACAACCTCCCCCTTTCCCCCTTATTCCCATTTAAAAGGCCGGCAACGCATCTGTGCCTCCTCTGGTGTTGCTCCGCTGGTGTCCATGGGCAACGGTTATCGCTTACCATCAGGTGATTTCGCCTCACTTCTGCTGCATTTTTCCAGCTTGTATCCTTCTTTTGCCACACCCAACGTTCACTCCCATGCATGAGCGTAAGGGACCTACTTACATAATATACATCCGACGTGACATTTTCTTTTATTAATATCTACATTTTGACATATAGAAGTGTTATTCTGTACAGTACGTTCATTAGTGTTTTATATATTTGTTGTGTGCCATTAAGACTTAATATTATTGAACGGTAAGATGATAAGATAACAATAAAACACAACTTACAATGATAATCTGTGACGTTGCAAAAGTGAGAGTAAATATCCTATTTGAAGAATATTTTTTCTCATCAATCCCAATTACCTTATTATTTTCATTCCCGCGATCTCCTCTCATCGGGCGAACTTCTTTAGACCATACAAGTTTACCAGTTTAGTATACCTGTCTAGTGATTTCACCTGACCTGTCTAGGTAAAGGAGATTGCCCATTTTTGTATGGACCGTCGTTGCGTAATAAATAATTTTGTATGACAGTGAAATTTTGATATAAAATAGGAATGATATCTTACTTTCAAGAAAAATAAAAATTATCCAATTATTATGTGGGGGTTTTTTATTATCACATTTATAGTTCAGTGTTGAGGTTATAATTGAGACAAATTGTTCATAGAAAAAAACTGTTCTTATGTAATTTATTGAATATGACATACTAAAATAGAATTTAATGTGGCATTTGTCTAGGCCATCAGATATATTAGTTTCGAATCTTCATGGCTTGTATTGATAAAAAGTTCCTACATTAAACGTTTCGCTTAAACAACAGTTAAGTATAGCTAAACGGCTTAATCCGCAGTTTGGCGACTCCATAACAAAAAGTTCCTACGTCCTGGCTTATACCGCAGTTAAATCTAGCTAAATGGCTTAATGTGCAATTTAGCGACTCGATATTAATGAAGACCGCTAAGAAACAAATTATAGAAAATGCTACACATAACTATTATTTTTAATGACAGCTCCATATGTTTACTCTGTAACCACATTTTTTTGCATTAATCCACGATTTAACGATGTCGTGGCTTAAACCGTAGATGAGTTAAATCTAGCTCAATTCGCAGATAAGCGATTCTGTTTTAATAAAAACCATAAAGGTACAGTGAAAATTCTACGAATAAAATACGGATAAATAATATTTTTTAGCCTGTAACAACTTTTTTACATTAATCCACGGTTCGACGTCTTAGACTTTTATTAATAAACACAAATTAACTTTAATCCACTGCTTAGTGAAAAAGATATGTGTTAACGTTAAACCGCGTTTATTATTACGTATTACGCTAAACTAATGTTAATACATTGGATTAATTTTAAATAGGAGCTCATATTACCATAATTCATTAAAATTGTGTAGTGGTAACACTAATCATACGGATATTAGTAATAAAACATTATTTTTATCGCAAATTGGAAAAAAATACTGTAGTACTTAAATACAAACTGAAACCCCCACATACGATTTTAATAAATTGAAGTGGGAATACTTAAAAAAATATTTAATGATTTATGAGCATATTTTGATTGCCATACTCTTTCATATTAAAGCGAAACGATTTTGGGCATTCTCCTTTACATTCAAAACAATAATTTGTGAGCATTATCTAAAGTCACTCTACAGACAAAATGATAGACATATGAACTGGCTCATCTTCATATCATTGCTTGTTCACGCCCAGCGATTCTTTTTTAACTAGTCACTGTTGGTTGGTAGAAATCCTGTTGTTGCATTAAGGCTTACAAGTATATGGCTGAAGATGAGAGCAAATAAAACACACTTTATACCTAATTATTTATATATAATTGTTCGTGTATTTGAAATACATTATAAATTATATTCTGGACATGCAAATTGCTTACACATGAAATGTATGCATAAAGATCTTGAGTATATATTCCGCACAGTGGCAGTCTTAAGGAATTGTTAATATTTATTTATTAGTTAGTCTTGATAGATAATAATTGATTATCTTTTAATATCACGTATACATTATTAAATTAAATATTATTTAGTATGTAGAAATCAAATTCAAAAACAAAATAAAATTATCATCATTTTTATATTTAATGGTAATGTATATCTAAAGATATTAGAATTTATAGAATATTAAATAGACAACATGATTAAATTTTAATTTATAATTAATTAATTTATAAGTAATTAATACTAGTACTATCCTTATAATCTAGTTTTCGTCACATCTACATACATTGCATGCCACAAACGATGTGGCAAACAAATTAAAGTTAAGTACATTTTTTATGAGCTATTATCTTAATAATAAAGGGCATCCCCCTTTGGACTTTAAGCCAAGAGTACAAAGACAAATTATACATTATTTAATAATTGGTTAATTTAGTACTACAACAAAATATTATTGTACTGAGCAAATGGAGATAATCTCATTTTACCAGATTATCGTGCACGATAATCGCGTGCGATAAATGTTAAATATAAAAATTAATCTAACAAATCGATTCGAGTAAAAGTCAATAAACCTTACATTATACATTCCACTATATATAGTGTATATTAAGTCTAACATTATTATATAAAAATTCTACATAGGTATATACTCTCAATTCATTTTTAACAAACGTATTAAATTACAACCACGAAAACAATAAATATAATAATAACAGATAATTGAAGACATGAGTTGATGAAGGTGATATGTCACTGATTCATAATTTATCAGGAACAAGTTTTAAAGTTCTCGTTATTACTGTGTGGATATTTGATTATATGAGTTACTATTAGTTAGTAATACTGGACTATATTATTAAATAATCTTGTGTATTTTATGTAGTCGATAAAAAAACTAATACAAAGTTAAAAATAATAACATTTATTCGTTATATGTACGAGTCTATGGTTAAGTGCCCTTAACACCTTTATACATTTTTGTTACTACCGACCTGCACATAACACTTTCATACATTGGTTATCTTCATTTTTAGACATATTTCAACAATGTTTGAAAGAACAAAATGTGTGTACGGACATAACACCTTCATATACGCAATAAAGTGAGAAAATAATAAAAAATGTTACATATCACCTTCATCCACTCATGTCTTCAATTAATAAATCTTTATTTTTTTCTAAAATTACAACCAAAGTCCGAAATAGACACTGTGACATCCACACAAGGTTAGGCTAAGCTTTAAAATTAAAACTAACATGATTCACATAAAAGAGAATAAAGGGCTTTCATTGCAACGTAACGTGAAATGAAAACGGAATCCATATTAATGCATCGATTTAATCGATTCCAACTTTGTTCCAGACTGACCTGCCATTTTGATTGCGTTGTGCCATGATTCAATCTCCTTCGTGCATTAGCTCATTCGGTACGCCTTTTCGAGGGTAGTCGCAGTATGGGTTGTTGAAATTGTGAATTTCAAAAGAGATAGCTTCAGACATTATTGAAGTGCATACGCAGTATCCTGATACAAGAGCTTATAAGTAGAGATCGGATAATCGGATGCATTTTTACCTAAAGTTAGTTTAAGACAAAGTATGGAAACGGCTTTTTATTGTTTTGTTAAATAAAAATCCCGGGATTGCGGAATTGGATAGCCGGATGTTTATTTATTTACCTAATTTAGTTTTTGACAAAGTATGGAACTGTCTTTTTATTTTATTTCCATAAATAAAAATCCCAGAATTCCAGTACTGTAGAACATTTTGGTAAATACGTATGCATAGTTGTATAAATGAATCCGGAATCTCGGTCTTTTGAAAATAAATACCATGTGCTAATTTAGTGATTTTCAAACAATATCACTACGTTAAATTTGCAGTCCCGTATTTTCCCGGGATTTTTATTTAACAAAATGTATTTTAAAAAGCCGCTTCCATAATTTGTGAGCCAAAAATTAACTTTAGGTAAATATGCATCCGATTATCCGATCTCTACTTATAAGTGACAGAATGGAATCAAAAACATAAGTATAATATTAGTTGACGGGTCTCGTAATTGACGCGATGCCTTATTACTGTTATTGTACAGTCTGTACAATCGGAATCGTACAGTAGGTCGCAGTGAGATGTTGCACCTGTTTTGTAAGCATAATATGGCACCTGCACAATTCTTCTTTGAATCGCACTACAGTAAATGTTCTACACATATCAGACTAGTGAAATATACGCAGAATAATTACGCTGCTCGCACGAGACTGTAGGTCATAAAATGCAAAGGCCGGACATTTTGCCCTAAAAGCCAAACATGTTTTTTATTGCCAAATATAATGTTTTTATAGCTGGGCTGTTGAAAAAAGTATTTATACGTGACGTAGAGTGAGACTTTGCCACAAGACGTTCGCTCTCCGCTCGCACTCATCCGCTCGGGTCGGGCGCTCGTTCGCCCATCGTCGTACGATTCGCCACTCTGACAAAAGCCGGCCAGGAGACGAATTTTTGAAACAATAGAAAACTAATTCGCATTCGAAATCATGAGATTCGTATACGAATTACCGAATTCACTATTTCTGAACTTTCATTTCGTGCGTTGTGCAACGAGTGGTTCAATCCACTTGTTTTTCATTTCTACTAGTAGAATATCCAACGCTGAAGTGACGTTGACAGTGATCCGTTTCACGTGTGGGTCATCGCCGGTTTTTTGTTTTTGTGGTTGTGATTTTGAATTTTTCTGCGTGAAACGGAATTTAATTAAGAATTTGTTTTTAATCACAACACTGAATTTGTGCGAGCTAGCAACGTACATTTTTGCTTACGCTGCGACCTACTTCAAGGCGCACGGTTTTACAAGTTAACTTTATAATTTTAATTAATATTATTAACTAGTACGTCAATAACTGTCTTACTGGACACTACTCAAGAAAGAATTGCCTATTAAATATTACTGTGTACTTTTACATCAATATAATTTAAACTTAAACTTCGGCAATCTTTCTCTTCGACGTGCTCATCATCCCAAACTAGTTAGTTAGTTTAGCTGGGCTCCACCGCACTTAGCCTTATGATTGGGCCATTGTGCGCATAGGAGAAGGCTCCTGCGTCTGCCTCCTTCCTACTCCATCCATCCCAGTTCCTCCCAGAACACCAGCAGCCTCCATGGGCTGCCGCATGCTTCTGGCAGGGACGCCGGGGAATGGACAAGTTTCTCCCGTTGGTCGGCCACACTTGCACATTCCATAAGAACATGCTGTGGCGTTTCCTCAGCCTCCATGCACCCTCTGCACAAGGGGCTGTCTGTTATACCAATTGTGTACAGGTGTTTGTTTAAAAGGCAATGTCCAGTTATGGTAGCTATGACCTTTCGGATCTTGTCCCTCTTTAGTTTGATAAGGGAACGGGCAAGCTTCTTGGAAGGTACCGGGACTGCTTCCTTCGTTCGCTTGCACCCCTCCTTGGCTATCCATTCTTTTAGGTGTAGTTCCTCTGTTCTCTTGCGCAGCCAGGTTTTAACTTCTGCCTGTGGAATGGGCATTAGGGTTTGGTCCATACACTTTCGTGTTGGTGCCCCTTTTTGCCAACTCATCTGCCGCGTCGTTTCCGAGTGAGTCACTGTGTCCTTTTATCCACTGCAGGGTTACCCGGTTTGTGTCTGCAATGGCTTGGAGCGTGTTATGGCACTCCAGTATAAGGACAGAGTTGATAGTATTGTTTTGGAGGGCCTGTAAGGCCGATGCGCTATCCGAGATTATCTTTATGTTTGAGTTTGTAAGACCTCTGGCCGCAATCGCCTGTGCCGCTCGGGTGATGCCAATGCATTCTGCTTGGAAGATCGAATTTCGTTTATCTAAGGTTATGGATAATTTGATGTTTAGGTCATTTGAAAAGACGCCGGCCCCGGTTCCAGAGGTGGTCTTGGAGCCGTCGGTGTATATCCTAACTTCTTGGATGTTAGAGTAGTCTTTCCATTCTGCTGGTAGTTGGATATGGTATTTCCTGTCAAAGATATGTTGACATGGTATTCTATCCATGGGTGCAGCTAGAAGAGGAGTGACTTTCGTACTCCAGTCTAGGATTGTCGTATGTGTTTTTCCTATATTGTTTTTCCAAAGTCTCTGCGATCTCAGTCTTAGGGCAGCTGATTTCGCCTCCTCTTGCATTACTAGGTCTAAGGGCCTTAGTTGCAAGAGGTATTGAAGGTGTGGTCTTCATACATCCAGTAGTGGATATGGTTGCTAAGCGTTGTAGTCTTTGTAGTTTCGCTTTTGCTGTGATCAGTTGTGTTCTGGGCCACCATACCAATGATCCATAAGTTATAGAGGGTCTTATTACTACGGTGTATAACCAGTGTGATTTTTGGGTTAAGGCCTCATTTCTTGCCAACGAGTCTCCTACATTGGTTAAACGCCAGGCATGCCGTCTTTGTTTTTGTTTCTCGCCCAGTTTAGTTTGTCATCTAAAATTAAGCCCAGATATTTGACTTGTGTTGTTGACAGGGCGAGTTTGGTATTGAATATTTTTGGTAGTTGGAGTTCTGGTAACTTCCTTTTGTTGGTAAAAAGTATAAGTTTTGTTGTTGGAGTTGGATTTACTGATAGTTGGTGTTCATCGCACCATTGCTCTTGAATCTTGAATATTACTGTGTACTTTTACATCAATATAATTTAAACTTAAACTTCGGCAATCTTTCTCTTCGACGTGCTCATCATCCCAAACTACTACTACTTACTAACTACAACTATTCATCTCTTGTATGGTGTCCGTGGTCTACTAAGCGGACCATACAGAATCCGAGTGATTCAAAAATCTATAAAACTGTGAGCAGTAGAAAATAATTTCGCGCACGATTTGCATTCGTATTCGAATTCCAAATTCACGTCTAATAATTCAAAAATACGTCTCCTGGCCGAGCACGTACATATTTGGCCGGACGCGACCGCAGAAAGCCAAACACACCTGGCAAGCCTGCGCGAGCTTCATAAATGGATAAATGACATAGTTAGTATAATAATAATAATAAATCTTTATTTCCTCTTATACAATTAATATTACACAATAATTTAAACATGACTTGTTAGTGAGGCTGGTGCCTTAACTAGGTTGCCCTGTATCAAAGGACACCAGGTCTCCACCTTCAGATCACAATAAATACAATTCGTGATGACAAAAAATATTACAACGAGGTCTATTATTGTACATGCTACGATTTAGAGAGTGGAGCATGCATTTAGGTGTGGAGGAGAAAGCGTGTGGGTACGTGTATGTGTGTGTGTTTGTGTGTGAGTGTGTGTGATACACATCGTATTCGATGATACACATACGGGAACATATTGAACGAAGGTGCGTTTCACAATAATAGTTATAATAAATCTAGATATATTACTTGTGGTAGGTATATTATCCGCGACCAAACAACAACAAAAACCTTTACACTTAACTAGTTAAGTGCAAGGATCCCACCACTACTTGGGCACAGATAGAATGTCTTCAGTCTCATCATAATTTAAACCCAACAGCCAAGATGTGTAGTAGCCTTTTTACAGTGATATTTATTGAGGCTATAAATGTTATTAACTTTGTTACATAAATTATAAATGTGTGATCCCAGAAAAACAAAAAATCTATGAGCGAACGACGTGTTGCAAAAGTTGCCTGAACACACAATATCATGACGTCTCTTCTCGGTGCGCAGATTGGGATTATATTTAGTGATTTCATGTTTTTCTTATAATAGTATGAAGTAAACTTATTAGTAAATTGATATAGATCGATTGACAGTGGCGCACCTCACCGGGACACGTGGTTACTCGTGGTGGCTCTGCGGCGGCCTCAGGTTGTACAGCTTGCGGTAGAAGCGGTCCATGGCGGCGCCGAGCTCGAGCGCGGGCGACGGTCGCGGCGGCGGCGGGCGCTGCGCGGCGCACACGCGCCGGCAGTGCGCGGCCAGCGCGACCAGCGCCGGCGCCGGCGCCGGGCCGGCGGCGGCGGCGAGCGCGCCCGGCCCGCCGGCGCCGGCGCCGGCCACCGCCACCAGCGCGCTGGCCGCGCACACGCGCCGGTTGATGTGCGCGTTGTGCAGCTCGGCCACCTGCGTGGCGCACGCGGCCGCGCTGTCGCCGGAGCTGCGCAGCTTGCCCGCCCTGCGCGTGTCATATATGTTTTTTTTTTTTTTTTTTTTTTTATACTACAACGGTAGCAAAAAGGCTTACGGCCTGCCTGATGGTAAGCAGTCACCGTCGCCCATGGACGCTTGCAACACTAGGGGCATCACAAACGCTTTGCCGACCTTTTTAAAAACCTATTTACTCCCTTTTTGAAGAACCCCATACTGTAATCCCCAGGGAAAGCCTCAGCAGGGAGCTCGTTCCACAATCGGAGCGTGCGCGGAAGGAAATTACGTTGAAACCGCACTGTGCGTGACCATTTTGGCTCCAGCATGTGAGGATGAACACCCTGCGATGGCGAGCGGTGCGATGGTAGAATGTGGCGTGGGCATCATGTCGAACAATTCTTTGGAACACAACCCGTTGTATAAGCGATAGAAAACACACAAAGAGGCACAGTCTCTTCTCAGACTTAAGGGCTCAATACCGCATGTGAGTAAGGGATCGTCAACGATACGCTCAGCGCGTCTTTGGACCGAATCAAAAGGATCAAGTTGGTATCGAGGTGCTCCGCCCACAGTGGTGACAGCAGTACTCCATATGGGGCCTGACTTGCGATTTGTATAATAGCAGTCGTTGCCTCGGAAGGAAGTACCGCTTAGCTCTGTTAAGCCACACCTAGTTTTTTAGAAGCCAACTTGACCTTGTCATCTAAGTGACTTCGGAATTGAACGTCACTGGAGATGTTGACCGAGGATCCCAATACTCTTCGAGATGTTCAAGGTTGTGTTCTGGAATTGTGGGGCTACAGTGAATGGGGCTTTTTTAGCGGTGAACGCACAAACTTGTGTCTTAGAGGGGTTAAATCGGACTAAATTGTTGTTACTTAGATATGTAACCTCTGTACGCAATTTAGATGTAAAACTTAATATTAACAAAAAAGTAATAAATCACACTTGATGTCACACAGTACAAAATGATATTTTTATTTTATATAAAAATATCTACAATAAAATACTACATGGTGTCAGGTGTGGGGTATAAATGAAGAAAAAATAAATCGTAATATTAGTAGTATTTAAAAATGACGGAAAAAAGTCAGCGCGGATTAAAATCATGTTTGTCAAAATTTTTTTACAAAGTTAGATGCGAAAAATGGTTTCTGGATGCTGAAGCTTGATGAGGCTAGCTCTAAGCTGTGTACTTTTTCTACGCCGTTTGGCCGCTATCGTTTTTTGAGGATGCCATTTGGTATAAATTGTGCACCAGAAATATCACACAAGGAGATGTTTAAAATATTTTCCATGCCTGGAGTTGAAGTTTTTGCAGATGATATTTTTAGTATGGGGAAAAACGAAATTTAAGCATGATTCTAGACTTCAGAAAGTGTTAAAGAGAGCAAAAAATTTTGGTGTTAAATTTAATAAAAATAAATGTGTGTTTTGTTGCAAAAGAAGTACAATTTCTTGGCCATATATATAACAAAAATGGTATTAGTCCTACAGATTCTAGAATATAACCAAAACCAAAATCAACATAATCTTTTCTCAAACATGCTTGGTAAGGAGAAAATTTTTCCTTGTATGGAGAATAGGCCCACTACAAAATGTAACGTTTATTAATGAGACATACGTTAAATAATTTCTTATTAACCCTAGATATTATAAGGAACACTAGCTTGTTTTTATCTAACGAGAATATTGAGAAATCAATTAAAACATGAAGATTCAATAACCTAATAATTATTAGTAGTTAGTCGCTTTATTTTGATTTGTATTCAAATTGTTTTTTTATGTAAATGCTATTTAACACTTTTTTATTTGAAAAATACAATCTTCTTTGGCCTCCAAACGCCCGAAATCGTATTATTTTTTGCATTCTAAATACTGGATACGGGAAAGAAAACGAAATCAAGCCGTTGGAAACGTAAACACAGAATTCGGTTGAAAACAAACCGACGTCAATTGGATGTTCAGTGTAGGTACCATTCTGTCAAAAAATGATGACGCGATCCGTTTCACGACGATACTGGACTGACGAACTAATAGTTAAAATAATCTAAAATAGTATTGAAAATAATTATTGAGAGTTCAATACTTTTAAATAAAATAAAAAAGAAATTATACACTATCCTTTTTCTATTATTATATTTATATATTATTTGTATTATTATATTATTTTTATATTGAATCATCTTTCATTTGATTTAAAAAAAACGTTAGTTCCTTTACCTCAAATGTCAAAAGTCATTACTAAGTTTAATTAATTGATTTTATTATTCCCGTTTCATTTTTACTCATAATATCGTGCAATTGCTTTTAATAATAAATTGATATTTTAGAGTTCAGTAATATCAATAAACACTGCCGTTTTCTAGTGGGCCTAAAAAAATTATCTCCTTTGAGCATTATTTTGACAACCCTCTTCGAGATAAATCGAAATTGCTGTACTGGCCAAATATGGCGGCCGGCAAAAAATGTATGAAAATCCATATCTGTTCGTGTTTTAGGGGCCAAATAAATATACATGTAAATTCATATCTATCATGTATTTTAAAAAATGGAACGATTTGTGTGTTCCGATAAATTGCAAACCACGCAGGCAACTTATCAAAGTTTTATTTAAATATCGAACTGGCTTGCAAAAAAAAAACTGTTTAATAATGAAAAAAAAAACAAACGAATCCTTTGGCGCGTCCACTTTACATTTCAATAATTGTACATTCAATAACTGTATTTTCAAAATAAAAAGTTCTGCTTGGTACTACTTAGTTTTAATTTCCGCGCATTATTTGAGAAAAGTACTATACAAGCCTTGGCCACAACTAGGCATTGATGGAGTTACGTATGTGTGGGCTCGGCTTCGCCTCGGCCCACATGTACACGTTCGTCCATCAATGCCTCTATTGCCGGCCGCTGTAGTAATGTACTATTATTTAACATAGACCTTTACAGGCACTTATTGACGTCAAAACAAAAAAAGAAAACCTTAAAAAAAAACAAAAAGTATTGACTCTACAACTGTTCGGAAATTGAGAAAGCCTTCTCAAAAAGAACAGCCAAGAAACTCTGAAGGTCTATTTTGTATCTCCTCTTTTCAATTTTAATAATTATAATAATACAAAATTAAGATACAATCATACCTAATACGATTACAGTCGTATGTATGCTTACGTACACATATAAAAATAATTCAATATTATAAATAATGTTGTTACCAAACATAGCTCTATGAAGTGTTCCTATTCCCAAATAGTGTGATCATTTAGATAATCACTTACCCTATAACAGCCCTTACTCATGAGTGTCTTTTTGATATGGATTTTAAATTTATATAAAGGCAAATCATTGACTCTTTGCGGAAGCTTGTTAAACATAGATATACATTTCCACAAGAACGAACAGCTAGTTTTATGGAGTCTGAACATTGGAACGGCAAGTTTATTTTTGTTTCTAGTATTCACATTATGTAGATCACTGTTTTTATTGAATTTTATTATAGTTTTCTATATACAAAAACTAAATTACCATATATATATTTGACTAGCTAAAGTTAAAAATATTAATTTCTTTGAACAATTCTTTAGGGATTCTCTGGCCCGTAAACAGTAGATAGCACGAATCGCTCTTTTTTGTAAAAGGAAAATACTCTCAATGTTAGCCGCTGATCCCCATAGCAGCAGTCCATAGGACCGCACCGCACACACACCCGACCCGCCGCTTCGTCAACTGTTCTTTTATGCTTATCCGTTTCTCTGTTTCTATTTTAGTACTTTCACATTTATAAAATATCAGAAAAATACCAGAACTCATTCCCCGGCAGTGTGTTCCCGTCCCAGGGATAAGTAACCACCAGCAATTTCCCCTCGTGTTCTCCCTCGAGAGCTGCTAAAGGCTCGCGGTTCTCGCATTGGACGTTGATGCCGCCTGAAGGAAGCATATCAATGACAACTTTATTGGAAGAGAAATTTCAGTCATGAAAAAATTTCGGCTCTGTTCGAATGGAACCCACTGAAAACTGAAACAAGCAACTAAATTTCCACCATGTCTAATAAAATAATTAATTATTATTATTTTCAACACCATTGCTCGTAATTGGTATGTAACTACACCAATTTTAGTTTTACAATGTATCATATACCAACAATAGTACTAATTATACTAATCTGTGCTACCAACTTATAATATCTTTCGAATTTCAAATTCGATTACCGCACAGTTTGGTAATCAAAAGTTAATAGTTTTTTCTTATAAAGAAAGTCAAGCTTTTATTTATAAGAAAAGAAAATAGGACCCCAAGGAAAATGTATATGTAAAATGCTGAAACATTCTTGTAAATTAAATAAGTTTTGGCGTTTAGAAACACTCTGTTTAAAGATATAACAATTATGAAAACCCTTATTTAAAATTACAACTGTTAAATAAGAGTCATACCAAAATATTAAAAGAATATATTTATTTTGTAAAAATTATATAATTTGCTGTTTTGGCTGTATAAGTGTCGCGTCGGTACCTTTAGTCTTTCGCGCACAAAGCCGTCAATGAAAAAATAAACGCGCCATTTTTCAATTTTCAGTACTATTTTGAAAGTAGATATTTTGCATTGTTTCTTTTGTTAAGATTTTTATATCAAAAAATGTCATCAAGCGATGAAATTGATTGTACGAATGAAATAACAAGGAATATTTCAGAAATGACTGGCAGTGAAGTGTGAAATCTAACGCATAATTTTTTATAATTGTACTTTCACAAATTGTTTTTTCAAAATAAATTTTTTATTGACCTATAAAGTTTGTATTAATTACTCGCAATGGTGTTGAAAAACGTCATATAACACTCGTCACATTACGTAATTTTTGACATTGCTCACTTGTATTATAATGTACTATTACGTACTCGTATTTACATAAATAATAAAACCTACCCCAAAGTGTAAATACAAGATAACATTTGAATGTCATTATCAATAATTTTTTGTTGGTTCTGTACCGTTAATTTGAAAAAGAAAGTTACGGTAATGCCTTTAATTAGGTGTAATTCCCATTGCCAAGACTTTCTTCATATAGAAAAGTAATCTTATAAAATAAGAGATAAATATTGGTACTTCAGATTCTGGAATTTTTATCGAAGCGCAAATGGAACAACCTCTTGCAGTTATAAAATCATATTTTCACACTAATAAAAATATAGTTTCATAACGAAATAAAATACGAACCTCTTGGATGTGAACTGTTTTTGAGAAATATTTTTTTAGGTTCGTTTGACCGCTGGCCGCTGCTAGCCTTGAATAATTCTGAAAACAAAACCGTGCCTAATTAATCGCACATTCATAAACGAGGGTATCAAGAGAGGAAAACCTTAATCAATTAGCACCGCCATCATATTTATTTGTCCGTGGTTTAGTCAAGTACCTACTCTGTATGCCTTACACCTTGTAGATGAATGAGATAATAATACAGTTAATTTTAACTAATTGATTTGATCTATTTTATAAGTTGATTTAATAATTAATTGCTAAAATGCTATGATAATATGTCGATGATAATGAGTACACGCCTCGCGACGTGAGGTGAACTGAACAATATTACCGATGAATGCGAAACGCTGCAATGCACTTTGAGGATGGATCCGTCCATCTCAGTTTTTACACAGTGGCGTAACGTTTCCAAGCCGGGCCCCACCGCAAAAAAAAATCCGGGCCCCTCTTCTAAAATCGTACCACCTTTCTCCAGCCCCCTTCTCCCTTAATCCCAAGCATTAAACTCTAAAAACTTGTTCTCGATTGAATTCTACAATGCAAGTCAAGAATTATGTTTTAAGCTACAAATATAGAATCCAACCTTTAGAGCTAGAACTAGAGTTAGTAAGTAGTATCTAGTCTTAAGATTCATTAATAATTAAAATAGTAAAGATAATAATTTATAAAAACCTTTGATTTGATGTCTCCTACAAGCCTCCAAGTTCTGCAATCACTGCTTTCTGGGTACAGTAGCACCTTGGTTCTTTCTCCCACATGTCTATTTTCTCACATGTTTGTATTCTGATTTCTTGTTCCGCGCATTTAAAGAAGTTTAAGTTTTAGGTTTTAGTAAGAAGTTTAAATTTTTTCAAGGTTTTAAATTAGAGTTCGATTGATAATATTATTTATTTTATTGATATGAAAAAAATGTTCAGAAGAAATAGTAGCCTACCTTTGAGTTGTAGGATTTATACTTTTAATTTATTCTGTCGTCTCGCTTTTTTTAAATGCAAATATTCTGATAACTCCATCGAGTTCTATTTCACGGCTCTCTTATTCTCTACGCTTAGCAGAGCAAGATTAGAAAGACGGTCTTGCGTCATACTACTCATAAGTAACTTTTTATTATTTTTAATTTGGTAAAGACCACTCTGCACTTGCTACAGTAACTGGTAGCGTCAAAAAAGAATACAAAACCAAACCTGTCATTTTCCACAATAAAACTTCTGCTTTTTTATCAAAAGTTACTTCCATGATTATTTCATTTTTCTTTAAAAAGTATGCAATATTTAATTATCATTCCGGGCCCTAACCCGGGCCCCCTAGACCGGGTAATTTTATTTTTTTCAGAAAACCTATATTAGCCTACATATTATCCGGGCCCTAGCCCGGGCCCCCTAGAGACCCGGCCCCCCCCGCCGCGGGGGCAGCAGGGGTGTACGTTACGCCACTGGTTTTACAATAACATAAGCAGTTAATAAATCGAATTCTTAGTTCAATAATTTTATTAGAAAATATTTAGTTCTCTGTATGAATTTTACGATACCCAAAAGCCTTGATTCATAAATGGGAAAAGGATATGGACAAAAAGTGGGACTCAATCATGTGCAGAGACGTAAGATATATCAATCGATAAGTAATTTTATGTTCATCATATTATAATTTACATATTTTTTTTAAATCCTCCGTTTTTTCTGTAAATGATGTTTAAAAGTGCCTAGATATTCAAGTAAACAAATACATCCCAAACGTGGTTAAAATGTTTAACCACGTTTCTAGATTGTTATACATCGTTGGATAGCTGATGAAACGTAGATATTTTTAAACACATCTGCCGAACAACTGCCATACTATTTTTTTGTAATATCCCTTAGAGAAAAATTAACTTTCTAATATTTGTTTTCATTTCTTAACTTTAACTTGTCTACTACGGCCTGTTCAATTAACTTGTACACTATTTTTAATAATTGACGTCCTATAGCATCTTATTACGCATGTAAACATGCAATTATAATAATATTAAATACATACATTACATACATACACTCACGCCTTTTTCCCACGGGGGTAGGCAAAGATTACGTCTTTCCACTTGCTACGGTCTTTACATATCTCTTTCGCTTCATCTACTTTCATAACATTCCTCACACATGCTCGACGATTGCGGGTACTTCTGACCTGGCCTTATAATACCCACAAAATAAACAAAATTTAATTTAGAAGCCTAAAAATCTTTCAATAAAAAAATTAAAAGTCGAATATCTCGAAATGGGTTAAGTTTAGGGTAGGGTGTTTCATAGTGAAATAAGTCACAAATGATGGGTACTCCACGCCTTTAACGGATCTAGCACGACTTTTCCTGTAGCCCTGTATAAAATGATAATTTATTTAAATCTTATTGAAAAATAGTTATATAGTTAACAAAAGAAATATAATTTAGTAATTATAAATTCATGAAGTTCTCTACATGTTGTGTTACTGACCACCCTGAATGTACAGACTATGTACATAGTCTGTGGCCAGTGATGACACTCGTTCGCTGTCAATGCGACTTTGACAGAATGTCTTGCGCAAATTAATAAAAAGAAAAAAAACTAAAAAAAAAAGATTCCATCAACTTGCTAGTATTAAATAATTTAAATTATTAATTACAAAAAAACGGGAGATATTTAAAATCTAATTTTTATCCAGATGATTTACAATGATTTATACTCTCTCTGGTAAAGTTTCGTCGCTGCACATTACTCAGGCCCACCTTCCACACAAATTTTGACCATCACCTTTGGTTTATGTGAACGTAATGTCACTTTTCCTATAGATTAATTCAGCATGTTTTTTTTTACACGCAACACCAGTGGAGTCACAGATGCGTTGCCGCCTTTTAAAAGGGAATAAGAGGAATAAGGGGAATATACGGGAATAAGGGGGGTTGGGCCTCCGGTACCCTCACTCACTCGGCGAAACACAGCGCAAGCGCTATTTTACGCCGGTTTTCTGTGAGGCGTGGTATCACTCCGGTCGAGCCGGCCCAATTCGTGCCGAAGCATGGCTCTCCCACGGTATATAGTTTTCTAGCGTTCCTTACCTGCGACATGTTTCTTGGTGGAGATGTAGGCGAAGTTGATGTCGGAGACGTGGCAGAGGGCGCCGGCCGCGAGCAGGCGGCGCGCGGCGTGCACCGCGGCCACCACGAACACGTCGTTCTGGTGCGGCGACACGCGCCACGCGCCCAGCCCTGCAGCCCACCACGCGCTGGCTCACTACGTGCCTCCCCACCCACCCCACCCCCACCCCCACGTGTCCGCGGCCACCACGAACACGTCGTTCTGGTGCGGCGACACGCGCCACGCGCCCAGCCCTGCAGCCCACCACGCGCTGGCTCACTACGTGCCTCCCCACCCACCCCCACCCCCACCCCCACGTGTCCGCGGCCACCACGAACACGTCGTTCTGGTGCGGCGACACGCGCCACGCGCCCAGACCTGCAGCCCACCACGCGCTGGCTCACTACGTGCCCCACCCCCACCCCTACCCCACGTGTCCGCGGCCACCACGAACACGTCGTTCTGGTGCGGCGACACGCGCCACGCGCCAGCCCTGCAGCCCACCACGCGCTGGCTCACTACGTGCCCCACCCCCACCCCCACCCCCACCCCCACGTGTCCGCGGCCACCACGAACACGTCGTTCTGGTGCGGCGACACGCGCCACGCGCCCAGCCCTGCAGCCCACCACGCGCTGGCTCACTACGTGCCTCCCCACCCACCCCCACCCCACCCCCACGTGTCCGCGGCCACCACGAACACGTCGTTCTGGTGGCGGCGACACGCCGCCACGCGCCCAGCCCTGCAGCCCACCACGCGCTGGCTCACTACGTGCCCCACCCCCACCCCCACCCCCACCCCACGTGTCCGCGGCCACACGAACACGTCGTTCTGGTGCGGCGACACGCGCCACGCGCCCAGCCCTGCAGCCCACCACGCGCTGGCTCACTACGTGCCCCAACCCCACCCCTACCCCCCACGTGTCCGCGGCCACCACGAACACGTCGTTCTGGTGCGGCGACACGCGCCACGCGCCCAGCCCTGCAGCCCACCACGCGCTGGCTCACTACGTGCCCCACCCCCACCCCCACCCCCACCCCCACGTGTCCGCGGCCACCACGAACACGTCGTTCTGGTGCGGCGACACGCGCCACGCGCCCAGCCCTGCAGCCCACCACGCGCTGGCTCACTACGTGCCTCCCTACCCACCCCCACCCCACCCCACGTGTCCGCGGCCACCACGAACACGTCGTTCTGGTGCGGCGACACGCGCCACGCGCCCAGCCCTGCAGCCCACCACGCGCTGGCTCACTACGTGCCCCACCCCCACCCCCACGTGTCCGCGGCCACCACGAACACGTCGTTCTGGTGCGGCGACACGCGCCACGCGCCCAGCCCTGCAGCCCACCACGCGCTGGCTCACTACGTGCAGAACAGAACTATCTTGTCCTTGCTGTCATTGTGCCACACGTGTGCGGCGCCAGCAGCTGCAGTTACCTGCGCCGATGAGGTTGAGGAAGGCGGGCCGGCCGGCGAGCGCGGCGCGCCGCTCGGCCTCGAGCAGCGCCAGCTCGGCCAGCAGCTGCAGTTACCTGCGCCGATGAGGTTGAGGAAGGCGGGCCGGCCGCGAGCGCGGCGCGCCGCTCGGCCTCGAGCAGCGCCAGCTCGGCCAGCAGCTGCAGTTACCTGCGCCGATGAGGTTGAGGAAGGCGGGCCGGCCGGCGAGCGCGGCGCGCCGCTCGGCCTCGAGCAGCGCCAGCTCGGCCAGCAGCTGCATTACCTGCGCCGATGAGGTTGAGGAAGGCGGGCCGGCCGGCGAGCGCGGCGCGCCGCTCGGCTCGAGCAGCGCCAGCTCGGCCAGCAGCTGCAGAGTTACCTGCGCCGATGAGTTGAGGAAGGCGGGCCGGCCGGCGAGCGCGGCGCGCCGCTCGGCCTCGAGCAGCGCCAGCTCGGCCAGCAGCTGCAGTTACCTGCGCCGATGAGTTGAGGAAGGCGGGCCGGCCGGCGAGCGCGGCGCGCCGCTCGGCCTCGAGCAGCGCCAGCTCGGCCAGCAGCTGCAGTTACCTGCGCCGATGAGGTTGAGGAAGGCGGGCCGGCCGGCGAGCGCGGCGCGCCGCTCGGCCTCGAGCAGCGCCAGCTCGGCCAGCAGCTGCAGTTACCTGCGCCGATGAGTTGAGGAAGGCGGGCCGGCCGGCGAGCGCGGCGCGCCGCTCGGCCTCGAGCAGCGCCAGCTCGGCCAGCAGCGCCAGCAGCTGCAGTTACCTGCGCCGATGAGGTTGAGGAAGGCGGGCCGGCCGGCGAGCGCGGCGCGCCGCTCGGCCTCGAGCAGCGCCAGCTCGGCCAGCAGCTGCAGTTACTGCGCCGATGAGGTGAGGAAGGCGGGCCGGCCGGCGAGCGCGGCGCGCCGCTCGGCCTCGAGCAGCGCCAGCTCGGCCAGCAGCTGCAGTTACCTGCGCCGATGAGGTTGAGGAAGGCGGGCCGGCCGGCGAGCGCGGCGCGCCGCTCGGCCTCGAGCAGCGCCAGCTCGGCCAGCAGCTGCAGTTACCTGCGCCGATGAGGTTGAGGAAGGCGGGCCGGCCGGCGAGCGCGGCGCGCCGCTCGGCCTCGAGCAGCGCCAGCTCGGCCAGCAGCGCCAGCAGCTGCAGTTACCTGCGCCGATGAGGTTGAGGAAGGCGGGCCGGCCGGCGAGCGCGGCGCGCCGCTCGGCCTCGAGCAGCGCCAGCTCGGCCAGCAGCGCCAGCAGCTGCAGTTACCTGCGCCGATGAGGTTGAGGAAGGCGGGCCGGCCGGCGAGCGCGGCGCGCCGCTCGGCCTCGAGCAGCGCCAGCTCGGCCAGCAGCTGCAGTTACCTGCGCCGATGAGGTTGAGGAAGGCGGGCCGGCCGGCGAGCGCGGCGCGCCGCTCGGCCTCGAGCAGCGCCAGCTCGGCCAGCAGCTGCAGTTACCTGCGCCGATGAGGTTGAGGAAGGCGGGCCGGCCGGCGAGCGCGGCGCGCCGCTCGGCCTCGAGCAGCGCCAGCTCGGCCAGCAGCTGCAGTTACCTGCGCCGATGAGGTTGAGGAAGGCGGGCCGGCCGCCGAGCGCGGCGCGCCGCTCGGCCTCGGAGCAGCGCCAGCTCGGCCAGCAGCTGCAGTTACCTGCGCCGATGAGGTTGAGGAAGGCGGGCCGGCCGGCGAGCGCGGCGCGCCGCTCGGCCTCGAGCAGCGCCAGCTCGGCCAGCAGCTGCAGTTACCTGCGCCGATGAGGTTGAGGAAGGCGGGCCGGCCGGCGAGCGCGGCGCGCCGCTCGGCCTCGAGCAGCGCCAGCTCGGCCAGCAGCGCAGCAGCTGCAGTACCTGCGCCGATGAGGTTGAGGAAGGCGGGCCGGCCGGCGAGCGCGGCGCGCCGCTCGGCCTCGAGCAGCGCCAGCTCGGCCAGCAGCTGCAGTTACCTGCGCCGATGAGGTTGAGGAAGGCGGGCCGGCCGGCGAGCGCGGCGCGCCGCTCGGCCTCGAGCAGCGCCAGCTCGGCCAGCAGCTGCAGTTACCTGCGCCGATGAGGTTGAGGAAGGCGGGCCGGCCGGCGAGCGCGGCGCGCCGCTCGGCCTCGAGCAGCGCCAGCTCGGCCAGCAGCGCCGTGCGCCGCGCGAACGCCACGTTGTTGAACAGAACTATCTTGTCCTTGCTTTCATTGTACCACACGTATGACGCATTACTGAACAGGGATTTGGGAGACTCCCTCTCTATTGCATCTGTGTAAGAGTAGTTCGGCATCTGCGTATAAACATTCATTATCGAGTAGGATTTACATTAGTTTGACCGTCAAATAAGTGACGCCATCATTACATAGTATAAAACAAAGTCGCTTCCCGGTGTCTGTATGTATGTATGTAGCTATGTATGCCTAAATCTGTAAAAGTACGCAACGGATTTTAATGCGGTTTTCTTTAATAAATAGGTATTTCAAGAGGAAGGTTTATATGTACAAAATATGCACAATGCAGTGCAACACTCCATTTTTGAGATTTCTAATGTGATGTCGTAAATCAACTCACTTTTTTGCGCTTATATTGCAAACGCTGGCCAAACCCTAGGAGATAGCCCAAAATAATGTACTACAGTATTGTCCACCGTAAAAAGTTCAACAAAAAAGTCCGCGTTAGTATATGTCTATCTCTTAGGGATAACCCACCATAACCATTTTTACATTGCACCCGTGCGAAGCCGGGGCGGGTCGCTAGTTATAAAGTCTACGGTGAACTGGTACTGGAAATAATTAAATACATTGTATTGTTCAAATGTAACGTTTTGAGATTGAAATAAAAACACATTTATTATATACTGGTTGCTGTTGCGGTCAGGATACATATAATAGTTGACAACGTACGACAACGGCCCTCGTACTTATGTCCATCATTAAAAAGTAGATCTCGATGTGGTAGCATATACAAATAGATGCAGTCGATCAGATTGCTCGACAGTATTAGCGCGGGTGATGACGGACGGTAGTGAAAATGGTTGCACTTACCTGATAGAATTCGCACCACACTCGCCTCCGCAATCTGTCGAATACATATTAATCAAATGCATGGTGAGACCGTAGCCCAATAGCCCGTGATTCTGGAACTTGGTTAGCACTATGTCTTGAGACTCCATATAACCCTCGCGCCTTAAGCGGGCGCCCACTATACCTGTTCAGATTTAAAATGGCAAATCTATGACAAAATCTTCACAGGCAGTTGACAACGAGAGACGATGAGAACTAACAAGCAGCCCTCGTAGCATAAGCAACGAAACCAGATATGACAAAGCGGCAATTATGCGATATAACCACTATCCAGAAGTCTGCCATGCGACTTAACAGTCAATTTTTTAATTTGTAGCGCGACCTTAGAGTCATTTTTAAAGTTGTTGTGCGATATAACGGCCATTTTTGGAATTTATCATTCGTTTTTTAACAGTTCACTGAAATAAATCATCAAGACATTGTGTTCTATGAATGAATGTATCTTGGAATTTGGGTTGTGAATCTGTGGCTGTTGACAGCCCGCCTTTTACTGTCTGTACGTGTTATAAAAAAGAGCTAGCTGGATAGTTATTGTGCTATGTGGTTTGTACTATATTATATAGTATAACCTAATCATATAACCTAATTACTGAGTATTATTAACAGAACACATTGGACGGGAGGTAATTTGATGGGATTACATCACTTAAGTCTCATAAACACTGTGGTTTTAATGAAGTTTTTACAAGAAAACATTCATTCTGTCTGTCTGTTGCGCTTTCCCGCTTTAGACCTTTTTTTTTTTTTTTTTTTTTTTTTTTTTTTTTTTTTTTTTTTTTTTTTTTTGTTTCCCTGAGGAAAATGCATTAAGTTGCATACCCCGGCTGTGGCGAGCCGGGGTTATGTGGGGCTCTCCTCCCCAGAAGGGGAGGCCTACCCACTAAAAACCTCAGGGATGGCCTTCCTCAGGCATGTAGGGAGCCCCCGGGAACAGAAAGCTCCTTCCGGGAACCCCAGCCTCCGCTCCCCCGTCGACACAGGGGAGCCCTCCTCGGGGGAGGCTTACTACCTCCCCCGGTCTCCTCCACCGACGACGCCCCCGGCCACGGAAGGGGCGTGGTCCATCCCGGGTCGCCGTAGCAGTCGCGACTTACTCGCGCCCGCCGGCGACCCGCGGCGGCGCCGCAGCTGTGCTACCGAGCCCGGCGCCGCCTTCTTCGAGCGGGATCGGCCATCTCCCGACCCCGCTCGGCGGCCTCCTTCTGGAGCATCACTGCCTCACAGAAGGAGGCCACAGCCCTCCAACCTCCCTCGTCCGCCAGCATTGCCGCAATCAATGCTGGCGGAGACAGATCTCGCCCGATCTCTGCGACCAAGACTCGGCGCTCGGAGGCCCACGCGGGGCACTCCGCCAGCGTATGCTGGGCCGAGTCGAGGTCGGATGCGCAGTGGTGGCAATGTGTCGATCCCTCCCGTCCTATTCGGCACAGATACTCACCGAAGCAGCCGTGCCCGGTGAGTATCTGAGTCAATCGGTAGGTGACCTCCTCCTTCCCGTGGAGCCAAGCTTGCGCGCGCAGATCCGTAATTCGAGCTGCGCACGCCAGGCCGCCACAATCCGTCGGTGCCACTCCCGCTTAGGCACTTCGTGCGCGGGTTCCAGGGCGCTCCCCCCATCGCCCCCCCGGCCGTCACACGTCGCGACGCATACGTCGCCGCGTACATGTCGGCCAGGATGTCGAATGGGGGGGAGCGTCCCAGAACCGTCGCCGCCTCGTACGAGATGGTACGGTAGCCTCGCACGATCCGTATGGCCATTATCCGCTGCAGGCTCCGTAGCAGAGCTCTGCAGCGAGGGGACCTCGCGCAGTCTTGCGACCACACGGGAGCCCCATACATGGCCACGGATCGCACGACGCCCTCGTACAGGCGGCGAACTCCATCCCTCGGTCCACCGAGATTGGGCAGCAGGCGATGCAATGCGCCCGCCACCCTTTGGCTCGGGGGACCAACCGCACGAAATGCTCCTCGAAGCTCCAGCGGCGGTCCAGGGTGAGGCCCAGGTACTTGATGTACGGCCCCACCGGACCACCGCGTCACCCACCCGGATCCGGCAGCTGGGTGGTTCCCGGCGCCTCGGAAGGCCGTGGAACCATAGCGCCTCGGTTTTGTGAGGCGCTATTTCTAAACCCAGCCGGCGGATCGCCCGCACGACACATGCCACCCAAGCTCGGCAAGCGTAAGCACCGGCCCGAAGTCGGCCCCAGTCGTAACGACGAGAGTGTCGTCAGCGTAGCAGACGACACTCACGCCGTCAGGAAGGCTGGTGCGAAGGACCGCGTCGTATGCGAGGTTCATAGCAGGGGTCCCAACACCGACCCCTGCGGAACGCCGCATTCGACCCTCCTCGACGTTTCCATCCCGTCCCGTCCCTCCCGCTTTAGACCTAATTTCACCAAACTTAAACTAATCGTCTGTTGTGTAATGGCTTGTTAAAATTAACAGAGTTGTTAAGTTATTCTAGATCCTACATTGTAAAATTAACAAGCCATTACTAAATCAACCGTTAACTGAATGAATTGCGAAACGTTCATTCAATTTGTAATACAACCAAATAATAGTGTCGTCGTGCATCACTCTTACTATACGGAAATGCGTCTAATTTCTACTGGTCGTATAATGTGTCAAGTAGCAATACAATGTGAACAAATTAAATTGTCGTTCTCTCTATAAGTTTCTAAAGCAAGCGCATAATATTTGGTTTTGCCAGGTTATTTCTCTATTGTTTGTGTAGGTCATGGAATTATAAAAAAAATATTATTATTATTATTATTTATTAAATAATTCCATGGTGTAGGTATTTGATTGACGTTTCGTGGTGTTTTCGTTCGTGGTAGGTATTTTCTTTGATTTGTAAAATACCTAGGTAGTGATTTTACTTAGCTTTTTATCTTTCTTTTTAAAATAAAAAAATGTCGAAGAAAACGAGAGGTCCAAATTTTTCAAACAATGAGAAGGAAATCTTAATAACTTATTAGCATTATTTACTGACCGGTCTGATGGGAATTCCAGTTTGTCTTCAATTAACTCCAATACATTCATAGCAGTTTCTTTAGACAAACGAAACCTTGTACAGAAATCGACATCGTCGTATTCGTCGAAATAGTCACGCCGTTCTTTAAAAATCCTCGGACGTCGTACTATGCTGTCTAAAGTATCTAAATTTGTTAAAAAATCTTCGTCATCCATAATAAAATTGTACGCCGCGTCCATCTTGACAGTAAAATAATCGTCTGTTACAGATTAACGAACCACTAGAGCAGTCATTTTTAACAGTCCATCAAGCTAACTAATCTCTTGTTTGCTCATGGTGGGACACTTGCTAACTCTAACAAGTTAACGGTTTAACAAGACGTTATTTTAACTAACAGAGTATGGTGAAATTAGGTCTAAACCTCGCAACCGATTTTGATGAAATTTGGTACAAACAATCTTTAGACTCTGAGACAGAACATAGTCATTTGTCACTTTTTAGTTTAAGTTTGTATATATAAAGTTGAAAAAGTGTTTCATTGCAAACTTATTTACACGTTGTGACGCACGTACTCGTATGTAGTGTTGCAACGGATCTCCGTTTCTATTTCCGCAAGTGCGGAAGTTCCGCGCGCTTTTCAACATCCGTTTCTGCTTCTGTTTCCGCAACTTTTATAACGGAGATGTAAACGGAAGTTTACAACCGACGGCTTTTACTTATGACGGATTACTTTTTATAAAATATAACTTGCCACTACTATGTTCAGTTGCAATATTGTTTTCTATAGTACATTTCTAATATATCTGTTTTTAATCTAGATTTGGTGTATTCGATCCCAACTAATATTATATATACGAAAGTAACTGTCTGTCTGTCTGATACGCATTCCCGCTTAAACCTCGCAACCGACTTTGATATCTAGACCCTGAGACAGAACATAGGCTACTTTTTATTTCGAAAAAAAGGGATGAAGGGGTTGAAATAGAGGTTGAAAGTTTGTATGGGATTTCTTCGTTTTAAAAGATAATTTTTTTTCTGGGTGCAATGAAATTATTTAAAATAAAGTAATGTATAACATTTATATTTTTATTTAATAGTTTGTTTAAATTTTCTGCTTCTGAAGTTATACATAAATTAATTATTATGAGTAATGTGCGTGGCTCCGTGTGGCGTCAGATTCGGCCGTTACGGTGTTTTCGAGAATGACTCCACGCCGTACCAATTTAATAGACGTTGTCACGTCAAAACATGAAACTTTATATTTAAGCACTTGATAAGAAATCATTAAACGTTATTTCTAGCATTTTTGAAATTTCGACCAGCTAAGGGAGAAATAAGGGTTGAAGTTCGTATACCAGGATTGATAAAAACTAATTTCACGCAGGCGGAAGCTAGTACTTAATAAAGAATTATATTTGTAAACATGTTTTTTTTTCGTATTATTTACACTTCTGTTTTCTGTTACCGTTTCCGTTTCTGCTAAAATTTACTTTTCACATCTGTTTCCGTTTCTGGTTCGGCTAAGCCACTTCGGCATCAGAGGGGCTATCGCACTAATAAATCGCAGCCGAAACGCAACCGAACCGTTCGGCTTAACCAATCCGAACGCCAGAATATCACGTCATCTGTTCGATGACGTGATATTCTAGCTCTGGGATGGGTTGAGTGGAACGATTTGGTTTCGTTTCAGCTGCGATTTGTTAGTGCGATTGCCCCCCAGTACTCGTAGGACGCGACGTACCAATAATGACGGCCTCTGTGGCGACGCCCTCGGCCTGAGGCGCGCCGGCGTTGTGGCGCGCGCCGTCGTTGACGCACGCCGTGTACCCGCTGACCGCGATCAGCGCCGACACCTTTGCAGTTGTTCACAGATATTTTACATACATACATACATACATACACTCACGCCTTTTTCCCATGGGGGTAGGCAGAGATTACGTCTTTCCACTTGCTACGGTCTTTACATATCTCTTTCGCTTCATCTACTTTCATAACATTCCTCATACATGCTCGACGATTGCGGGTACTTCTGACCTGGCCTTTTTTGAGGACACTTTCGATTTGTTCGAAATATGTTCGCTATGTCTTCCTCGTCCCGTATCTCCACTCACTCCAGCTTCATAAATCAGTTTGGTCAGTCTACTTTCAACCATCCGTTCCACATGCCCAAACCACCCAAGCATCCCTTTCTCTATTCTTGTCACGATATTCTCTTTCAAACCACATTTCTTTCTAATCACTTCATTATACAATCTGTCACTCAGTTTTACTCCTGCCATACTCCGCAAAGCTCTCATTTCTACTGCATTTATTCTGCTTTCATGTCGTTTCTCCCATACCCAACTTTCACTTCCGTACATTCATGATTCCGTACAGATATTTTACAACAAATATACTTCAATTACAAAATAATATTGTTGACAGAACAACATATTATTGTAGTTCTCTTAAAATATATGACAGATAATGTTTATGTCGCAGCCAACTTGGCAAAATAGCCGTTCAATCAAACAGCTAGCCCTTGACTGAACAACGTCATTCAATCACACAGCTATACGTCGTTTAGCCGACTTGTTGATTGCAACGTTCAACATTACAGCTAGACGACGCTTAGCCAACTGGTTAAATAACAAATTAACTAAGGTGACCATTAGTTTAGTACTTAATTTGAGAGAATAGGAAGACTTTTTCTAATTTCTTGAGACGTTATTCTTGAATTATGTTTAAGAGGTTACCTAAAGTTTTATGAAATAAGTAAAAATGAAAAACAAATTATTAATCATAATATTGTTTATTGCACCAAGCAAAAAATTACAAACGCAAATATTTTCGAAGCAAGAATCATTTCATAATCCCGTAATTTCTCCTCGAATATTTGTTTAAATTTTGATTCACTCGTATCACTCGTAAGTGACCTCATAATTTCTGTGTCTTTAATAACACGTGTAACGTATATTTAATACTTACTTTCCGAAAAATATCTTGAAACAATCATAAACTACGACTAGTTAGGTAACGCCATATTAAGAACAAAATGCACCTAGCACTATGGTGGTGACCGCTGAATTAATTAAATTAGACGGCGGCTTTTGAATCAGCTGTAGTGTTGAACGTTTTGAGCGACTCAAATATTCAGTATATAAAAAAGGGGGTGTGGCTGTGTTATGGACATGGTTTTTTGTACGTGAATACGTCTCGTAACGGGTAATAGTACGCAGCAAAATGGCCTTCAAATTGGCGGGGTGCGGGTCAATGGGGCGGGGGGGCAAACTCCACCGCGCGCGATGTGTCACAGTCTTTACTGGGCGTAATAAATTCTTTGATCCTTTAGCTATCCAGTGGTGTAATTGGAATTTGGATGGGGATGATAGATATGTAGCTACAACACTAAACTGTATCCCCCGATTTTGTTATCATTCGATTTTTTTATTTGCGTCCCTATGGAAGCAATTTTAAAGACGTATTCACGTCAATAAGCCAAACGTATGGTTGAATAGCGTTGTTCAAAGGGCTGGTTATTTGATTGAACGGCTATTTTAACCACTTGGCTGCGACATAGATATGAGGAGTGATCCAAAAGTAATGATAATCGGATATTTACCGAGCGCATAAAAATAAGAAAGTAAATTTTTTTGCTTCCTAATATCTTTGCTGCCACTAGTTCATCAACACAAAAATATATAAATAGGTACCAACTGACCCACCCGCGCAAACGAATTCGGTTTCTATGAGTGGATTTAGTAATTTAGGTTTATACAGGGGATATCCCTAGTAGCAATTATCGTTGGGGTCTCGATGCCAACTGTTGGGATTTTGTTGGGAGGTTGTGGTAATGCCAACAAAACCCCAACATTGTCCCAACCCCAACATTGGGCCCTCTATACCAAACCAACGTAATATTTCCTACAAATTAGTAACAACGGACCAACGATGGCCAACAGTTGGCTCTACTATCGGACTTACAACTTTTAGGGGTGACAAACCACACCGTTGGCCAACTCTAAAGTGGACGGCGGCCCAACTATTAGCCAACTTAAATTGCTACTAGGAATAATGGTACAAACAAGAACTTCCAGAGGAGTCTGAGCTGATTTCTGATGCAAAATTATTTATTACATCTTCAGTGGCTATCAAATCAATCTATGAGCTAACAGGGATATTGTCTGGCACAGCCAGGGCCTTCGTCAGTCTGTTTTTGTCGACCTATATCAACAGAGATTTGCAAAGAAACTCCTGAAATAACTGAAGCTGTTATGGATTAACTAAAAAAAACAAATCATTTCCTTGGATCCATCATTGATTAATAAAGAAGGTGAAGGAGTAGATGTGAGGCACGAACTCTTTCTGACAATGATAGATGGCGAAGTAGTCGGAGGCAGCTTCTGGTTTAACGTGTACAACTTGGGGATTACTCCACGGCATATGAATGGTCTGACTGAAGAGACAGCTAGGCAATTCATATCGATACGGACTTTATACATTGCATGAGTGGATTTGTTGTATGGAAATAAGTAAATAATAAATATTTCTTACACATTCAATTAGCCTAACCCAAAGTAAGCAATATAAGGCTTGTGATATGGGATCTAGGGTAACCGATAGACATACATATATTATACATATTTTCGCATTCATCATATCAACATCTGCCCCTACCGGAATTCGAACCACTTCGGTCATAAATGTAAATAAACCAGTTTTAGGGTTATCACAACTCAATTCAAAAAAACGACGTTTTGGTCGTAATCTTGTATTTGTAAAATGTGAATGTCAAATGTGTATTTATGAAATGTGGAATGTGAAATTTATTTGTTTATGACTGATCCATTATATTTTTTTTTTTGCATGTTGAATAAAACTCTTGTACTGTTCCACTAATTTTAATTTTAAAATTAGTGGAACAGTACAAGAGTTTTATTCAACATGTATAATAAGTTCCACCAAGAGCCAACAATCAACTCAATACAGAATATTTTTTTTTATTAATTTAGTTAATTTATTAAGTTAAGTAGTTAATTTATTAAGTACTTTAAACAGTCTGGCTGCGACAGCCAATCGGAAACAAACTGTAAAATATTACTACGCTATAATATTAAACAGGTAAGTAGGTATCACAAATTCGAAAGTAATAAAACTGTATTATGATAGAAAAAGGTTGTTAATATATGCCTGTCAGTGGTTGCTAGGCACCACTTTGTTGGTAAACATTCGCCAACTTATTTGGCTTAACCATAGAAACCGGTCGACTACGGAGGTCGCCACTAAGATATCGTCACTAGTTGGACTAAATATTATATTGACTTGCTACGAGACTATGTAGAGAAATTATTATTTTTTAGTTATAACACCCCTATTTCATATTGATTATCATTACCTCTGGATCACCCCTCGTACAGAGCGTTGTATATACCCCTTTCAGAATTATTAACTTAAATAAAAAAGGCTGTATTTTGTGTTCATCTCAATAGAATAATTAGTTTATTTCGTTACAACACACACATTAGTGTTGCAACGGATCTCCGTTTCTGTTTCCGCAAGTGCGGAAGTTCCGCGCGCTTGTCAACATCCGTTACCGCTTTTGTTCCCGCAACTTTTATAACGGAGATTTCAACGGAAGTTTACAACCGAGGGCTTTTATTTATGACGGATTACTTTTTATAAAATATAAGTTCCCACTACTAAACTTTGAACATCAATAAAATGTTCAGTTGCAAAGTTGCAATATTGTTTTCTATACTAGTTTTCTAATATATCTATTTCTAATCTAGATTTGGTGTATTTGATACTTAATAAAGAATTTCGGAGAGTGCGATGGAATTGCACAAATTGATTCCAGCGTCCTCATTCGACCTCAGGGGAACTAGACGGCGGTTGGGCTTCCACCCTTATGTAGTTGATATGACAGCACTAAGCGTTTCGCTTCTACTTTGTAATGCGCACAGCAAAGGAGTGGAATTCCCTCCCGCCGGATATTTTCCCTGATAAATACAATCTGGGCCTGTTCAAGACAAGAGTGAATAGGCACTATCTGGACAGGCATGGACCATCTTCGACCTCATCGTCACTTACCATCAGGTGAGATCGAGGCCAAATGCCTATCCATACATAAAAAAAAGAATTACATTTGTCTTTTCTTTTTTTTCAAATTATTTACAACATAGGCTACTTTTTATCCCGGAAATATCGATAGATCCCACGGGATGCGAAATAAAGGCTTCGCTCAAAAACTACTGCACAGATTTTCATGCAGTTTTCATCAATAGCTATCTATTGAGCAAGGTTTTGCGGTATTTTAATCTCGGAAAAACGGATAGTCCTACGGGAAGGGCGATAAAAGCATCGCGCATATGTAGCCGTGGGCAAAAGCTACGACCCTTAACCCTCTATAGACCCAATCCCGAAATCTACGCGGGCGAAGCCACGGGCAGAAAGCTAGTAATATAACATACCTTCATTTCGTCATAGCTGAGGCAGTTCGCCAGAATCAGCGGAGGCGTTTCTGCGTTCGTGCCCACGTCCTCCCAACCGCCCCGGCTGGTGAAACAATTACTATTATATATCTATGAAATATGTTTTCGTAAATAAATAGCAAATTTTCAACAACAATTTTTTTACAAAAATTATAAAAGTCTTAACATATACCACGCCTACCCCTATTAAAATTATTAGGCGTTTTTGTATTGATATATAAAGTAAAAATTGATTTCTAATAAACAAATTGAGTATATTGTATTGAATGAAATAAACCATTTGTCTAGATTAATATTCTTAAGCTCGATTTGTGAATATTAATTCGCGTGTCATCAAAATGCCTAGAGTGGAATGAACTGTGCCCCGCGTGGGCCCAGAGAACACCGCGGGTGTTAGTGGGGAGGCCGCGCCCTGCCAGCGCGGGAGCATTTCCCCCGTAAAAAAAGGTGTTACACGGTAAGCACTAGTCACCTCCACGGGAAGGAGGAGGTCACCTACCGATCGGCTCAGATACTCACCGGGCACGGCTGCTTCGGTGAGTATCTGTGTCGAATAGGACGGGAGGGATCGACACATTGCCACCACTTCCACACATCCGACCTCGACTCGGCCCAGCACACGCTGGCGGAGTGCCCCGCGTGGGCCTCCGAGCGCCGAGTCTTGGTCGCAGAGATCGGGCGAGATCTGTCTCCGCCGGCATTGATTGCGGCAATGCTGGCGGACGAGGGAGGTTGGAGGGCTGTGGCCTCCTTCTGTGAAGCAGTGATGCTCCAGAAGGAGGCCGCCGAGCGGGGTCGGGAGATGGCCGATCCCGCTCGAAGGAGGCGGCCCGGGCTCGGTAGCATAGCTGCAGCGCTACCGCGGGTCGTCAGTGGATACGGCAACCCGGGAGGGACCACGCCCCTTCCGTGGCCGGGGAGTGTCGTCGGTAGAGGAGACCGAGGGAGATAGTGTAGCCTCCCCCGAAGAGAGCTCCCCTGTATCGACGGGGGAGCGAAGGCTGGGGGTTCCCGGAAATAGCTTGGTGTTCCCGGGGGCTCCCTACATGCCTGAGGAAGGCCATCCCTGAGGTTTTTAATGGGTAGGCCTCCCCCATCTGGGGAGGAGAGCCCCACACAACCGCCGGCTCGCCACAGCCGGGGCGAGCTAACTTAGTTATTCTTAACAATGATATGGCTTAGGACTGTCAGAATATTAGGCAGTAATTTAAATAATTTAAAACTAATTACCTAATCAATATAATTTTATATCTAATTTGCATACGCGCGATCGCACAACAGCAAATAATGCGTAACTAAAAAAATGACAACAGCTTGGGCACCAGCAAGCCAGCAACAGTTTACTTAATCGTTATTTCAAATCACACTGCAAATCAAAATGAGTCTAATTATCATACGCGTAAAGGTACAAAATTGTGAATTTGGGATTAGTAAAATTACTGTAAGAAATAAACAAATAGGAACTTTATTTCCTTGTGAGAAAGGTTAATATTATAAGAATAAGCAGTCAGGTAACAGAGCGAGCGCCTACGCCGCACACAACGGTTAGCTTTCTCTCGCTCACACTTGCAGCGTGTAGCACAGTCGTGCTCGCTCGCTCCATGCCGCACACACGCAAGCGGCAACAACAATGCGACTAGGCGATAATTTTGTCAACAGCAACAGCAGGATAACCCTTATGCACCGCCCCCGTCCTGGGGGCGGGAGCGTTAGTTCAAGCCGATAGGGTCCCAGGCCTTCCGCCCGACTAAAAGCTGCAGGTAGTGTTTAGTTGGTAGGCTGGCCTTCTGCTAGAGTCCAACATAACCACCGGCCGTAGACCGGTTGCGGGTGGTATCCGGTGCGAGGTCGTCCAAGCACCAGGGGGTTGTCATAGCGACCACTGTGGTGGCGCGCCCCTATGAGGATTCACTACCATCCCCCGTGGGAAAAAAAAAACAGCAGGATAACAGTATAAGCCGTTGTTAAATAACATGTTATTCATTACGAGAAAATAATTCATTATATTATCTGTTATTGAAGTAACGACCTCACTACTAGTTACCCCAGTCAATCCGCGTAATACAGAATATCGTCGACCCAGGCACGTCATTTCTGACCCTCCCGACTCATTGACGCTGGCTCTTCAAGCCTTGCGAGAGGCGGCATCTGCGCCGCCATCCCTTAGTTAGTCCATACTTCGCAGCTTGCTGCACATGTACGAGTAGGCCCCGTCACTTCAAGGCCGGACCCACTTTGGCGTACCGAGCCTTCCTTCGCGCATATGTCCTCTTCGGAGGGCAGCGCCGACGTACCCTCTCCTGAGGGTGCGCCAACCATTCCGTTCAAGCCATAAGGCCACTAGGGCCAAGCCTAGGCTGAGTTTAGTCGGTAGGTCTGGTGGGTCGAGCCGCCTCGATTCACCAGGAGTCCGACATAATCAACGCATCCCTGCTTGCCTGTTGCGTTGGTATCCATGAGGATTCTCAGCCTCCTCTCCTGAGGAAAAAAAAATACTAGTTACCCTCTCTCCCCCGACAACAGCAAGTATTCGTCCTGGGCCTTGATGAAGGAGGCGGCGCGCTTCGTGAGCAGTCTGTCGATGAAGGCCGGCAGCTCCATGTCTTTGTACAGCTGCTTCTCTACATCCGATCCGTACAGTCTGCAATTACATTATTAAACAATTTAAGTATTATTATTTATTTTTAATTCATGCGTACAAAAGGTTGGACAAACAAATATATATATTTTTTTTTATTTCATGTAAGTCGGGGCTGATGTGCATCACTACGACCTATTGAGATCTATTGTGACCAGCTTCCTATGTAGGTTCTATGAAGGCCCTACAGTAGCTCCCTTAACTGGGCACTGACCAAGAAAGATAGGATGTTCCCAGTTCGGATTGTTTTTATTTCATCTGGGTCAACGGTGTGTTTCCCCAGGTGTCTGTTTCTTTTGTGAATCAGCGGTTCACAGTAGCACAAGAGGTGTATTGGTGTTTCACGCTCTTGTTCGCAGACTCTGCATGTGTCAGTGTCCTTAAGTTTCATGTTGGAAGGTGTCTATTCAACGTGGACAAACAAATAATCGACAATGAGTAATTAATAAAAATAGGTTGCGCAGACGCAGGAATTGATTGCGATATTTTTCATTATAGTTTTTATCTACTATCATGCTATTAATCCTCTATAAAAGAACCTATAACAATTAGCTTATTGCCAACATTAAAACACTCAATGATATTATGGTCATTATATCATCCAAACGCGTGATATTATGAATTTAAAAAAAACATTCTCATGCAATGACATTTTCACCACCAGATCGCAAAATTTTTGAAAAAAGAACAGTAAATTGTTGACTAATTCGTAATTTCGGATTCTTGTCTTATCGTGTTATGTTCAAGTGCATTTCAATAATTGTACGATCTAAAATGTAAATAATTATTACTTTAAATAATTCTTTTACTTATTAAGGTTTATTTTACATACTTTGCAATTAGACTTTTCTTGAATTTACATAGTTTTTACAACACTGTACAACATTCTATGATATAAGAATCTTTTATAGAGGATTCACATCATGATTGTAGATAAAGTCTTGTATGCAACTGTTATAATTAGGTATTAAACCCTGATGATTATACAACAGTTGCATAAATAACTATTATAGTTTTAAGAATTTATTGTCAAATAATTTATGATTTTTTTTAGAAGATTTAATTGTAAATAATGTATGTTTTTATTTATGTTTTGTTTTGCTTTGTTTATCCTTTGATACTCGGAAATCCAATCCAATCATGAGTTTGGTTATTCCAAGATGAAGGATGTTATTCGCTGCACGTTAACGATTCAATAAGTAGAATGTACATATCTTGGGTTTCAACCTAGCTTTTAAGGTTCGGTATAGATTATTTTTGTTTTTTAATTGGCTGTAACCTATTTTGTACGTATAATTAAATAAATTAATAACTTAAATATCCTCATACCTTCAGGCACTGTGGAATGCTGGTCTGATTATAGAGACTGATTTAAAACATGAGTCGTGCACAGAAAACATTTTAAACTAAATTAGCTATCCTTACAATAGTACATTATGGTACAAGTGTGTAATGTTGGTGACGGATTACGTGGACGGTAATCATCAATACACACGTGTATCATACAACGTTTTTCAACACACTTCTGAATAAAATAATACTTAAATAAAAAAACCATTTTCTTCATAAATTGTATTTGCAGACATCTTAATTAATAACTAACTAAATAACTTCAAAAGAGAAAACGAAACGAGTTGTGAAAAATATTTCGTAATGGCGGGAAAAATTAATCAGTTTTCCTTTGCGCGCGCATCGGCCATAGACTAATAAATTTCGTAAGGCCGGGAAAAATTAATTAGTTTTCCTATGCGCGCGCATCGGCCATAGACTAAAAAATTAGGTTTCTTTTTTTTGGGCTTTTCGCGGATAGCTTTTTAGCGCAAATGTAAGCGTAACTCAACCAATAATATTAAAAAAAAACTATTACTCGCTCGTGAATAATAGTAATGAAAAAGTCACAGTTTGATTATAGGTGTCATTATGTGCCTAATTGCCATGGGATTAGAGCCACTTTATGAGGAAGTGTGTTGAAAATATTATTAACGCCAAGATTGTATAATACGTTGCACATGTTTGTTAGACTTTCACGGAAAAACTACTGAATGGATTTTAATGTAACTTTACAATAATATAGCTTGTACATACATACATCACAATAACACATACACAATTTATTAAGACACTACCTGATGCTCTCGACTTCGTCTGCACAGATGGTAGATATTTTCCTAATGACTTGACACTTATATGAATAACCTACATTGTTGTCAAATTTCATTTATATTCATATTTCATTTATTATCAAGTTTTTACGTGACTTGTTCCTCACAAACATCCAGACATACTTACAAACTTTCGCGTGTAAGATATAGATCTGTGCGGACCGATGGCTCCAATGTAAGTACACTCCTCTAACTCCAAAAACGTAGGTTTACAGGAGGAGCATTTGAACGAAAAAAGTTAATAAAATCTTTGTTTTTGCAAATAAAATTATGTTTTTTTTTGAGTGACTTCTTAATTTGCTGTTGCTTCGAACCCCATTTATAATATTTTGTAAAATTATTTATGGTTTTAAAGTAAGCCCTTCTTAGCGGAATTTACCTGAAAAAACTCTGATTCCAAGTCGGGATACACTCCGCTAACTCATAAAAAAAATAAAAATAAAAAAAAAATAAAAATGCATTTATTTAGATAAATCATTATAAATAAGTTGCTGGGGTTTCCCAGAAAGTAGTCAAAACACTTGTGATGGGAAACCTCGCTCTTCCTTCGAACAATACTAAAGATTTATATGGCATTTTTAGTAGAAAAATTTACAAAGTAAAAGAAAAGACATTCTGTTGATGTGCGAAAAAGTAAGAAACTCATATTTGGTGGAATGTATGTGGGAATATAAAATAATACAGAACATTAAATTAATCGTTGTCGGTGTCTTATTCTTATATTAGTAATGTTGGAAATCGAAATTGTAAGTAGATAATTAACAGTCTCCTCACCATTATTTTCTGATATTAAGACTTATTTTTGCAATTTAAAAAAGTTTGTGTTTCACATTTGGCATATCGAGAAAATTTTCTGCCAGGATACAAACCGCTAAGTGTTAAATAGCGGAATGTAACTTAAAATCTGAATGTACTTACAGGGTTTTTAATAGTAGATATTAAAGAAAATCTATGGATACCCTACCGCCCTACTTTTTTTTTCTTTTTTCCCCTCAGGAAAGGAGGCTGAGAATCCTCATGGATACCAACGCAACAGGCAAGCAGGGATGCGTTGATTATGTCGGACTCCTGGATGCTGTCGAGGCGGCTCGACCACACAGACCTACCGACTAAACTCAGCCTAGCCTTGGCCCTAAGGGCCCTACGGCTTGAATGGAATGGTTGGCGCACCCTCAGGAGAGGACATATGCGCGAAAGAAGGCTCGGTTCGCCAAAGTGGGTCCGGCCTTGAAGTGACGGGGCCTACTCGTACATGTGCAGCAAGCTGCGAAGTATGGACTAACTAAGGGATGGCGGCGCAGATGCCGCCTCTCGCAAGGCTTGAAGAGCCAGCGTCAATGAGTCGGGAGGGTCAGAAAGGACGTGTCTGGGTCGACGATATTCTGTGTTACGCGGATTGACTGGGTACCGCCCTACTATTGTAGCTTTTGTACTATGGGAAAATGAAAAGGTGCGCCTAATATTGCCAATACTAATGGGTCATACACAAAACACTCGAAAAAGAAAACGCACAAAATAAAAGTCACGCAATCGATTCAAAATGTTATAATTTTTATATTATCGCACGCCCGTGACTTTGCCTACGTCAACTTACCTCGCGGGAAAATTATATATAAAGCAAAACAAAGCTAGTTTTGAATAAAGTTGATAGTTATTTGTCGGTAATACTCTAAATCATCAAAATTAATTCAGTAGCATTCAAGTGAAAAGGTTATAAACAATACACTATGTACATTTATACTTGAAATTAATAAGTCAAGACATATAATAAAGCTTATTTAAATACCAACTTATCAAAAGAATGAACACAAAAGGTCTAAATTTCACTTCTGTAGAATTTATCTTTTCTGTAGACATGATATCTGCAGAAGAGATTTCTACAGGAGAGACAAACGAAACAAAAAGAAAATAATGCAATCAAAATTTTAAGGTTAGAATCTTAACAATGGCACAGTTATAAACTAGTTCTTAAATCACATAATGCCAAAGTAGTTTAACATAAGAAATAGTCATAATTACTTTGCAATAAATCACTAAGAAAAGATGCACTGATGTTTGACAAAAACTTGTGTATTTAATTATGATAATATTTTATCAAACGTATAGGACTTTCTTCTCAGCATTCAACCGGCGACTGATGCGTGACTCAGTGTTACCAACACAAAAAAAAAAAAGTTGAATATGCGATCTGTTACGAAAAAATAATCGTTTATTTTTTAGTCTACAGGAAAGATGTCAAAATTTAGAACAACAAGTTTATTTATTTTAAATGAATAATTAACACACTTATTTCTGAAAATCTTCATTAAGTGTGTACCTACATATATTCATGTCATTATAATAAAAATACCTGTTATTTTAAGACCACAAAAGTATTTTTTATTGCCCTCCAAAGATCTGTACTCAGCATCTGAACAGTCTACAGGAGGAGAATTTTATAATGATAAAGTTAAATTTAAATAACTAATTGAATATTTTTATTTTTCCTTTTTATATAATTAAATGGACATAAATGTGATTTTCATAAATTAGAAAACTAAGCAAGTTAAGTAAATACTAAGTTAGCGTTAAAGTAAGTGAACGCTTTTTTTTTAATTTTTGTGTATGACCCTAATATATCCGTGCGCGCGGTACACACTCCGCTATATTGATATAGAGGTATGTCTATCACACGATTGCCAAAAGTACATCTACTTAGCGTTATGTAAACCTGAAAACTTTTTTGTTTCTTAAGATATTTTCATGAAATTTTAAGGGGCTTAATGCTTATGAAATCAAATCAAATCATAATCAAAATAATCTTTATTCAACATAGACCTTTACAGGCACTTATTGACGTCAACAAACAAAATATAAAAAAACAGCTTAAAAAAAAAAACAAAAACCTTCTACGAATAAGAAAAAAAAAATATTGACTCGACATCTGTTCGGAAATTGGGAGAGCCTTCTCGAGAAGAACAGGCAAGAAACTCTGTAGGTCTATTTTTATCTCCTCTTTTCAATGTTAATAATTATAATAATATAATATAAAAATACAATATAATATAAGATACAATCATACCTAATACGATTACAGTCGTATGTATGTTTACATACACATATAAAAATAATACAATATTATAAATAATGTTGTTACCAAACATGGCTCTATGAATATAATATGGCTCTATGAATACATGGTCCCTATTCCCAAATGCTGTGATCATTTAGATAGTCACTTACTTTATAATAACCTTTACTCATGAGTGTCTTTTTGATATGGAATTTAAATTTATATAAAGGCAAATCAATGACACCTTGCGGAAGTTTGTTAAACATAGATATACATTTCCCCAAGAACGAACAGCTAGTTTTATGGAGTCTGAACATTGGAACGGCAATTTATTTTTGTTTCTAGTATTCACATTAGTTAAGTAAATAGTTAAGAGATTTACGTAAAAAAAGAAATTTCTGCATTTTTGAGTTAGAGGAATGTACATTGCAGCCATCGAGACGATGTCGCGGGGACAAGCTAGTCTCCAATATAAGTAGTGCAGTAGGAATTAATCTGTAAACGTGGTCACGAGAACGTCAATGAATCATTAAAATTGAGCTGGCGAATGAATTCCCGTGTGACGAAATATATGAAACAAATCGAATAATCAAACTATCATGAGAATAATCAAAAATAATCAAAATATATGAAACAATCGAATAATCAAACTTTCAAGGAAAGAGCGTACTCCCATTTAAAAGGCCGGCAACGCGCTTGTGACTCCTCTGGTGTTGCGGGCGTTCATGGGCGGCGGTATTTGCTTACCATCGGGTGATCCGTCTGCTCGTTTGCCCCCTATCACATAAAAAAAAACTATGGTACCTTTTAATGTCGAGGAAAGTTGCCATAAACAAGAGCACTCTTTCGTGTATAATCGGATATGTGGATTGCACATTTCTATTTAATGTCTCCACAGGAATCTTCTTCTTCAGAGTTTTTAGCCTGAAATTAAATAAGACATGATGTAAGGTGGAGCAAAAATTACCCCAATTTCTGATTGACCACTATTTAGATTAAAAGGACTCTATTTTGAAACAGTGGAACAAAAGCGATGGCGTCGCTGATGTCTATAGTTACAATAGGGTCTTGGACTGTAGTAATAAAATGATATGTTGTTTTGTACAGGAATAGTGTATGCGGTTAGAATTAATTATTAACAGGAATAATTAGATAAGAATCATAACTTTTCTTTATTTTTAACATAAATAATAAATTATTATTTTTAATGTGAAAGTCACGTGACTACAAATGCCAATCACAGCGCGTGACGTCATTTGTCATTGTCACTTGTCCCCTGCTACTTGTTTACGTTGCTTGTGATTTCGAAACCTCGTTTATTTCTTGCATGTTCTCTGTGATTTAAAGTTTTAATCGTTTGCTTGAAGTAAAATTTCAGTTTATTTACGATGGCAAAGAAATTCGTAAGAGCTGATAGTTCAAATTTGCCACGTATCGACGTCATGATGGTGGCCGAATTTTCCGCTAAAAACCCTGATTTTATCTCATCGGAATTCAGAAATGTAAAGACTGTCGCGTAAGTATCATTACACACATGAAAAGTGAATTGAATTTTCTTTAAATTTGATTTTAGTTTCGATCGGGTCGAATTAACGCGTTCAAACAAATTGTTAAAAATGTAGAAAGATTTAGGTTATTTTTGCGTTGTTGTTTTTTTGTTAATTCGTGCATTTTGCATTTTTATTTTAAATATAAAGTAAAATGAAGAGTTTAGCTGAGACGTGTTGATGCTTTCGACACATCCTTCCTTTCAACTCACTTTCAAGTTTCCACCCAAAGAACTCTGAAGACCAAAACTTGTCAGAATTCTTTGTGCAGTGTCAGATTGACATCGGGAGACGACTGTCGCAACTATTTGTCACGTTTTTTAAAAAAATATTTCCCAATCGCATTGGCAATGAGAGTATGTTACTTGCTACAACAAATGGCAAAAACTTATAAGAAAATGTACAAATTATATTAAAATGAACTTTCCGAAGTTTTCACGGAAAATAAGAGGATATATTTCATCGCACTTATATTAACATCAATCCATTACCTAACTGACTCAATCGGGAAAGGCAAGGGGAAACTGTCACTACGCCTGATAACTTCCTGCAGATCGCAGACTGGCTCTACGAGCGGCATCTCTCCGCACTTTCGGAGAATTTCATGATCATTTTTGCTGCCCACTAGTGGTCCATTCCATGGCTCTTTGCACCTAAAGCGGAAAAATATAAAGATTATTCCAATATTATTCGTATAATAACACCAACATTATTGACTAAAATTAAAACCGTAATAGTTTAAAAAGTCATGCTTTTATAGACGACCTCTGTAGGCGAGTGGTGAGTACACTGGTTTCAAGGGTTACTATCTCCGAAGTCTTGAGTTCGAGTCTCAGTGGTGACAGATCAAACAAACATTGTAATGAATGCGTTAATATACATATATTTCTATCCAAACATGTCATATATATAATAATAATATATGTATATCTATCCGTTACCCTAGATCCTATAACACAAGCTTACCTTGGGCTAGGCTAATTGGTGTAATGTCAGAATATATATATATATATATATATATATATATATATATAGGCAAATCCTACTTAAATTAGAAAAATAAGTACTGTACTGCCGTACAGCTAATGGCCAAACGGTTCAAAACATCAATGTGACTGAAATAAGAACATATATTATTACTATACTTATCGTTATATTCCCGTAAGACAGATGAAGCTTCCTTGTACAAATAAGAATTCATTAATATAATTAAGAAAAAAAATTAAAAAAAACTTTTTAAAAAAACACGCTTTTATTAAAAAGACTAAAAACCGATCTAAAAACTTGAAAATAAAAATAAAGTCACGCTTTTAGAAAATTTGGGTACATATCAAGAAAAATTTCTGATAACAAAAAGAAATGTAACTCAAAAATTTGTCTATAAAATTTAGCAAATTAGTCCAAGAACTCAATGACTATAAAAGCGTGGGGTGTTCAAAATTAAACATTACTCATTTAATGGTCTTAACATTTACACCCCACGCTTTTATAGTCATTGAGTTCTTGGACTAATTTGCTAAATTTTATAGACAAATTTTTGAGTTACATTTCTTTTTGTTATCAGAAATTTTTCTTGATATGTACCCAAATTTTCTAAAAGCGTGACTTTATTTTTATTTTCAAGTTTTTAGATCGGTTTTTAGTCTTTTTAATAAAAGCGTGTTTTTTTAAAAAGTTTTTTTTAATTTTTTTTTATTTACTACTTTTTAGATCAAATGTTTTTTAGTCTTTATAACAAACAAAAGTTTTTTCAAACGTTTTTTAGTCTTTGCGTAAAAAGCGTGTTTTTTTAAAAAGTTTTTTTTAATTTTTTTTTAGTCTCGTGATTATTATAACAAACATAAAGAAATGTACATAATTGTTCAGAAAATGTAGTATTAGAATTAAACATATGCATTATATCAAATTCTATCTGTTTGCTTCATTGAACCAATTCTCATATTAAAAAGTTTTTAATTTATTACAACATAATTATGTATTTTTATGATTCGAAAATGATTGAATATTGTATTGTCATCTAGAATACACATGTAAAAAAAATTTGAGCTCGATTGGAGCAGTAGAAGTGGTCGAAAAATCGATTACAAGATTTGATCATGACAAACAAACAAACAAACAAACGGACAGAGTAAGTCAATAAAAAGCGTGTAAAAATCCAGAGATTATAAATAAATAATAAACAATAAAAAATCAATGTCACAACAGCGAGCTGACTATATAAGTGAAATATTCACACCCCATTTTTGTTTCTAAGACTAATAGTTTTTTAATTATTAAGGTACGATGATATAGACCTTTTCGTTACGGTCCACTTTTCAAACCTGGTACCCGTATGTTTCGGCGTGATTTTAAAGACGTTTCACGTCAAAACACAGTTTTGGACATATTCACACAACGTGTTCAAGCCCAAAGTAAGTTAATATTAGCTTGTGTTATGGGATCTAGACAACTGATAAACAAACTTACTTATATATTTCTTAATACATACATATTATACATAGCGACACCCAAACTCCGAGTGAAACATTTGTGGATCACACAAATATTTCATCCGACCCAGGAATCGAACCCAGAACCCCAGCGCTCTAGTCGGTTATAGGTACACTACCTGTTGCGCCACCAAGGCAGTCAAATTAATAATTTTAGAGAGAGGTTAAGATTTAATAGGTATTTTTTGTTATAAAATGTTAAAGTCTTTTTCAGCAATCCCCTGCCTTACATCTTGTAGTCAAGTCCAATGTCAATGACCAATAATATAAAATATCTATGATGTTAAAAAATATACAACAACATACCAAGCAAAAGAATCGAGTACTTCGTCGACATCCATGTTATAGCACAACTGAAAAAATGAAAGTTTTATTTTCAATAAG
>CM071628.1:600000-758643 GCA_036419045.1 Scirpophaga incertulas
GGTCATGTTAATCATTTAATGGCAAATTTTCTGACAGCCCATTAAAACATTAATTGGTGGCATATGTATTGCTGATCGTAACTACATTATTCTTATTAATAAAAAAATATTAATAAAGTTGTTTCGGGCATAAAAAATAAACACCACAGCCACATTTCAAAGTACCTACGTTAAAAGTGTTACATATTTCGATAAAAAATCGAATTATTATTTATTAATCGATTATTAATCGAAGTTTCATTGGGTAATAGAATCAGAAACGATGAGTGCTCAGGTCAACCTGGGTCACTAACTTAGTCCGAAACTGTTAACTTTAAAGTCAGTGGGCAGAGCTCATTGCACTCTGAACTGACGACTGTTGTGAAAGACATACCAGGAAGTAAGCAGGAAGGCGCCGAATGCAATCTGCGCAGGAACGATCACGGTGCAGATGTGTTTTGGGTTTGGCTATGTCTAGAAATTTTGCGGAAAAGGAGATGTCCTCTTATTACAAGGAGGTTGGTTTTTTGTGATCAGCGTTAACTAACAAACACCAAACTACATTAAATTGAAAGCCGAAAAAATATGAAGTATGAAACAAATAAAAGAAATATTTTAACCACCCCCAATTATTTTTAAATAAATAAAACATGTTTATAAGAAATATTTCATTATGGCAACACCTTAATGATGTTTTTATTAATCTGTGACTACCGGTATCTTACTCTATGTTTGATATTTTCCGTTGAGTTGAATCATAGAATACATTTACTCGGTCTGATCATAATCATAAAATCAAAACTATGACATTGACTTTTTATTTGATTTTTTATTAATATTTTTTTCTGGCTCTAGATAACATACATTAAGTAACATAGCAGTCCCTATATTTTGTAACTTCTCAAAATTAGAAATATTCGGTTCATTAAAGCAATTATGTATGTATTTAGATTTTTAAAAGGTTGTTGATAATTTTTTTTAAGCAATGTGTAATTATTGCATTACAGATATTTCATTTTTTATTATACTAGAATACGAATTATTAAAAATCGGGGGTCTTGAAAATAACATGACTTACGGCAATCACTTTCTTTTAGAGCCTTCTATCCAAATATATCAAATTTACCCGAGTTAGTTACTATAAACCAATATGGGACATCTCCTTTCAAACCTTTGAGATATAAAATGATAAAAGAAGTATTTAATCTTGGTACTTATTTGTACACATCCAATGTTTTTTTTTAAACTCACACTAGGGTTTTATTTCTGTGTTGTGGGTGCAGTCACCAGCATAGACATCTCACGTGCAGAGCCACCCAGGATGGAACAAATTTTTGTAAGTCATGCAAAATATATGTCCCGTGCTGGAATTAAACCCGCGACTCGTTGCGCAAACCAAACGAATCATTAACTACTAATACAAGTAGAGAAGCAAAAATTATGACTGTCTCTCGGAACTGGGAGAACCTTTGTGAGAAGTACAGCAAGAAACTGTATTCGATGCAAGACTTACAGACTGACTTCGATTACTGTTATATCATTATTTTTATGGGCCATTTAATAATATATCCCAAACAAATTATCAACCCTGAATAATTTTATCCAAAGCCTAATAAAACTCAAAAAAGGTCCATAGTGAAATTAAAAATAATGACAATTGGAAACGACACATGTTACTTCCGATTCGTTGCCCGTCAAAATCAGTTAAACTGTTGGAAAAAAGTCGGATGCCCCCATCCGCAATGATTCAAGTCGACAATTAAAAAGAAATAAAACAAATCCGTGTGGTCGGCGCACAGAAAAGGCGGGAAAGCAACTGACGTTTTACTTTTTCATTTGTTTTTTTTTCCAACAGGTGGCAAAGGGTTGTTAAGGTGGTAAGGTTTGTTGACTAATGTGAAGCTTACACCTCGGAGAAAGCGTGACAAATAGACGTGTCCAAACATGTGTTGCGGGCGTTAATTAATTAAGGGAGAAATTGAAAGTCGAACTTGTTGTTGTATATCGTTGAAAAAATGAAATTTATTGTTTCAAATCAATAGACTATGCTATTTAGAATTTATTTCTATTGGTTTCTAATTGGGAGTTTCTTTATTTTTTGATTCAACAAGGGATGTAATAAATATAGGTTCTATTAAGCTTTTCATGTTAATAAACAGTTCGCTTACAGTCCATACAAGATCCGCCGCTCCTAAAAATCAAAATAGAACTGACTTTGGTTATTTATAATACTTCCAGAGAAAGTTCTAGCATTTCTACATTTTTTGACATAATACTTTAAATTGCAATCTTCTATAAATTTTTTCTACATCAGTTTCTTCGCAGGTGCATGCAGGTTGCCTATAATCATTATATAATCTTTGTATAAATCTAGAATTAAATCCAGGAGGAAATTCCTCTGAAACCGCACTATTATTCCTGCTAAAATACAAACTTTAGCTCGGAGCTTATCGTCGACACACAGGACGTGCCTTAAAGCAATCCCTGCAGCTATAGGGAGTGGAGCGAAAGAACAGTCTTAATAACTCTTATACAAAAAGGTAATTACAAAAGTAAGGATTTCTTATACGAAATAGGTAAAATATTAGTTAGTTAGCTTAGGTTATAATTTTTCTGTATTATGTTATGTTTTATTATAGTTATGTTTTTGTTGTTTGTTTGTTTGCATTGATTTCTATATATATATATATATATATATATATAATATATATATATATATATATATTATATATATATATATATATATATAATATATATACATATTATAGAAATATGTATCAACAACCATGACTAAGGTACACATTCATCACACAAACATCTGCCCCCACCGGGACTCGAACCCGGGACCTCAGCGATGGCGACACCTTGAAACCAGTATACAAACCACTCGACTATGATGGTCGTCGAATACATTAAATAAACACATTTATGGCCGGACAACGACTACAGAAATTTTCTTTAAACAATACAAATCAGTTTCCACGTATTTACCTTTCGACGTATTGTGTCGGATTCATAAGCCAGCAGAAATGAAAATAATAAACCCCATAAGCCTTTGATTATTTGCTCCTGATCCAAGTAATAAGCCAAATGAAATTGAACAATGACCGCCTCAATTTTTTGCTCTAACCCTCCAGCGTCCACCGAACAGTGCAAACAATGACCCTCCACGGTGCGTATCCGGCCTTTATGACCGAAACGAAAGTGATTTGGTGTGATATTCTTCTGATACTTTCTATTGACCGTCAATTTTGGTCAATCATACAACGTTTTTCAACACACTTCTGAATAAAATAATACTTAAATAAAAAACCATTTTCTTCATAAATTAATTAATATATATTAATTATATAACTAACTAAATAAATTCAAAAGAGAAAACGAGACGAGTTGTGAAAAATGTTTCGTAATGGCGGGAAAAATTAATCAGTTTTCCTATGCGCGCGCATCGGCCATAGACTAATAAATTTCGTAATGGCGGGAAAAATTAATTAGTTTTCCTATGCACGCGCATCGGCCATAGACAAAAAAATGAGGTTTCATTTTTTTTGGGCTTTTCGCGGATAGCTTTTTAGCGCAAATGTAAGCGTAACTCAAACAATAATATTAAAAAAAAAACTATTACTCACTCGTGAATAATAGTAATGAAAAAGTCACAGTTTGATTATAGGTGTCATTATGTGCCTAATTGCCATGGGATTAGAGCCACTTTATGAGGAAGTGTGTTGAAAAATATTTTTTATTGTTTTTAATTCTTTGGCATTTTATCTAACCAAATTTAAAGAGATAATAACTTAACAGCCAAGAAATGTTTATACAACAATGTTAGTACCTACGTTGTTCTGGTGATAAGGTGTAACATGTTGTTTATTTATTGTAATTTAGCACAACCAGGAATTATTACATTAATATTATATATGCTATTAAGGATACATAGCATAGCAAGGAGTCATAGTATATATTACAGAATACACAGACAGACTACACAATAAAACATATATATAATATTACAAATAAGAACAAACAACATAAAATAACAACGGCTTTTATAATTGTTTATGATTGTTTTATATATTATGATTGTTTTTACATTAAAAATTACATTAAAAACTTTTTAGAAGCTTCAAACATCATCAACCTCATTCTTAAATAAAAAAAAATCCCAATTGCAAATGATTGAACCAAGTTGAAACCTTTCGTCGGAGTTACAAAACAAATCATCACTTCGATAAAGTAAATATAATTAATAAATATCAATTTCAAAATCGACATCAAAGGTCACTGGCCCCTGTCAATATCGACTCGTTTGACGCATCCCAAAATAGACTTTATGCATTCTAGCATAAAATAAAAGACAGCTTCTGTAAATTTTCTGTAAATCGACTCTAACAAAATCCATATTTATTTTATTTAATACAATTTGAATCTTATTTCTGTTTATATAAGCTTTAATTTGCGCATTATCTCATTGACAGCTCCACAAAGCCATATCAACTAAATTCAGGTGTTTTGAGCTTTATTGCATACACCTTAAGGCATAATAATCTTATAAAAGTTACCGCGCATCTTTACCCAAAATCGAACGAATTACCAAAACTGAGTATTAAATAAGCAAGCGGTTATTGAAATCAAAACGTTATTGCTTTGTATTAGAGGTTAAGTGAGATGCAAAAGTATGTTTGTATTTATAACATCTGCCAGACAGCTGCAGGTAGAGATTAGATCGACTGTCCATTTCTTGCCTCAAGCGGTGATAGGGTTAGATCACTTTGAATTCAGATTTTTTGACTGACCAAGATGTCTATCTGTATAGGGGTTGTTTTTTACGCTATCGTATAATACGTGGCGTGTCATTTTGGCGTTTTGATATTAATTGTTGTTTATCTGATCTACTTGTAAATTAAAAAGTTATTATTGTGTTATCTTCATCATAAAATATTTACAGTACTTACATACATATATTTGTAATTATTGTAACTTGAAATTATTGAAAAATATTTTTTTACATAATAGTTTATAATGAAAACGATAAGAGTGTAATTAATAGAAAACTCGCGTTCTTATATTTCTTTATTCTTTACAATAAGAATTTTTAATCTATCAAAGGGATTGAAAACTAAAAGTCGAACATTTTTGTTATTATAATTGCTTAAAACATTTTCTTTTGCTTATGTAAAATTGATGGCATAATAATTTTATATCAAACTTTTTGGGTTTAATTCATTGGGCTTAAAAGTTTCAAGTTAATACGACATATAAGATTCTCCTGAGCCGTAGTTTTATTCTAGAATTGTAAATACAGACTAAAAAACACGCAATGTATGAAAATCTACCACTGGCTTTAGTTTTAATCGTATCTAGGAAAAATCAATTTGGTTACCTTTCAAAACCAGAATTCAAATAAATCACCCATAGATGACCTATACTGGAACAGCCCGTGTGTGTACTTCTTTCTTCTTCTGACAAAAACTCTGGCATGTTAAATGTATACCTTTCAAAAACACTATCTTTCCGCCCGCGACTTCTAATAATTATATTATTTTATGTCCTCCGGGTCATCAATCATCTCCATACTAGATTATATCAGAACCCGATCAACTGTTATTTTATTAGATTTTCCAGCAGGATTTTTTTTTGTTAATATTTTCCCGCGGTCTCAAACGCATAGTTTGAACTAACTTTCATCAATATATATATTAGATATCATATATATATATATATATAGATGAAATTTAGTAGATCCCCTATTTTAATTCTTTTTATGGTAAAAAGTCTTAAAACTTAGCTTAAGCTTCTAAAGCTTTAAAAATGACGATACTACTATAGAACCTTTAATCGTCCTTTTTAATTCTTAAATAAAAAATATACTAAGTTTAAATCTTGAGAAACTACTTTTTAAAGTGGTAAAAAAGGTTTTATAAAATGTTTCTTTTGATAGAATTATATGATGTTTATGTTTAATTTCTTTTGCCGGAAAAGCACCGTTCTGAGAAACTTGAAACCACTTTGAACGCAGACTAAGCTACGGTTCATTATTTGAAATTTAAGATTTAGTCAATAATTTTGTTATAACTATACTAATAATAGAAAAAAGAGCCTGTGAATCCTCACAAGGAATACGACACGTGCTCAGGATAGCCGCAAGCCTCTGGTCTCCATGTTAGCCGGGACCGCTAGTCCAACATGACCTATTCTGGCCTCAAGACATAGCGCGATGCATAAAATATAGTATTCAAACTGTATAATAGAATCAAACTGTCTTTTAACCCGCGACGCAAAAAGAGGGATGATATAAGTCCTAGCTCTTGAACGGATGAAGCGATTGCAATTTAGTTTTTATTTTAGCTGTGCTAGCGACTTCGTCCGCGTGGAATAGTTATTTTGAGCATCATATTTATTTTTGCAAACAACCACCTCAGCTGTTACCCGATCTTGACAACGCGACATATCCAAATTTGATTACCATAAAAACGATTCTAGTGAGTTAACATTAAAAGATAGACATATACTGTCGCTGAAATTTTTTTAGTTCATTTTAAGAGGAATAATTCTTTCATACATATTTTTTTGGTATCTAGAACCGTTTTCGCAGCGCACGCAACGGTAGCCCTCAAAGATGAATAATTTTCACCGTTTTCTCCACATTTTCCATTATTTCTTCGCTCCTATTAGTCGCAGTGTGATGTTATGTAACCCAAAGCCTTCCTCGATTAATGGACTTTTCAATAAAAAAAATATTTTTTCTATTCGAACCAGGAGTTCCAGAGATTAGCGCGTTCAAACAAACAAACAAACTCTTCAGCTTTATAATATTAGTATAGATTATTGTGAGTCAACCATAAAAGATAGACATATGCTGTTGCGGGATGTTTTTCAGACAATTTTATGTAGAATATTTCCGTCATACATGATTTTCATGTGACTTTAACCATTAAGGCTACACACGCGACGGAAGCTAAAAAAATGGAGTTACTTCTCCCGTTTTCCCAAAATTTCCCTTCACTACTCTGCTCCTATTGATTGTAGCGTAATGGAAAGTATTCTATAACCTGCCCAGGAGTATGAAGAATAATTATACCAAGTTTCGTTAAAATCCGTCCAGTAGTTTTTGTTTCCATAAGGAACATACAGACATACAGACAAAAAGTTTACTGATTGCATTTTTGGCATCAGTATCGATCCCTAATCACCCCCTGATAGTTATTTTGGAAATATATTTCATGTACAGAATTGACCCCTCTACAGATTTATTATAAGTTTAGATTAAAGGTGATTTATAAGCGAGTGTTCTAAGACATGTTTGATGAAAATATCTTGACCTTGAAAAGGTGGTGGGGATTGAAAATGTGGAAGAAAAACCGACTGTCTTCAAAATATACTCGAATGGGGTTTCAAATAAAAGAGCATCGCGTGGTATGTACCTATAAACAGGTTAAGAAAAAATAAATTAAAATTTTAAAAAAACCTTGACACCAATATCGTAAGTTCCCTTTAACAAACACGTTAATAACAAATAAACAATAGAGCTTTAAATTTACTAGCATTGGGAAAATCACAAAATCTCATGGATAGACCTACTTCCTAAACTTAACAAACCACATCTGTCCATACAGCTAAATTACGAGCCAGACAGAATCGAGCCAGAATAGGGTCCGAAATGTAATAGTTTTACCTCAAAATATGTCGCATGACAAAAACAAGTCTGCCTCACGCGGCCATGCATTGACACAGATATTCTGTACTTCAGCACATAATGACTTGTTTGGCACTTAATTTTTTATCATAACCACAACTCATACGCGATTGGCACATAACTGTGTTAATTACGCACAACAGCCTACTTTCAGCCGGTTATGCGCCTGCAAAAAATGTCCAATCAAAATTACGCGCGGAACTAGTCACAGACAAAACATCGTAGACGCCGCTCGCCGAAAATAAATATGGCGAATCGGCCCTAGCCGCTTATTATAAATAATTAATGATTCCTCCGCTCTTATGCACGGTAAAATGCCATTACGGTTTTCATCGGGGGCGCGCAAAAAAGCCCGCGAACTGCCGCCGAACAAGACGGTGCCCGCAAAAAAATACATTTAAAAGAGTGGCCGAGCATCGCTGAAATTCCCCCGGTTTCTTATTGCCGCCCGGTCATTTCACTGCGCCCATTATCCGAGGAATTAACAACGGGGAAAAAACGCCGATACAATAAAGGTATATTCGCGCTGTCGGCGACAGTTTTTGTCATATAAATAAAGGGTATATGGAAAGGGCGCGATGCCGTCGTAATGGCGTCAACACGATAAATATTGCACTCATGAAAATTCAGCGGTGCATTATCGGCCGTCCAGTAGGGAGACTGAAAAACTGCAGCCGCCATTCCTCGAGACGGTTCATTACTAAAAAAGCCGCGCAGCGCCCGTCTCGGAGGCCGCGTAAAAACTCTAGTCATTATTGCTTGAATGTGACGAGCGGACCGTTTTAATATCATAAATGACAGATGCGTCACTGAGCTACGCAAAGAAGACGCGATCTTAAAAAAACTAGCAGACAATTAGCGATTTGCATATTCACACACGGCATTGTCGAGTGGGCCAACTCAGAAAGGAGTGCGGATGAAAGGAGCGGCTAAAAAAAGTTAAAAAACAGGAACGTTGCGGTGTTTTCGAACGCATCTTTGCGTGACCGTGTTCTTTATTTGAATTGAATGCGCGCTTTATCAGTGCGAGGGTGTGAATGGAGTACGCGATGGTTGAGTAAGCAATGTTTTCTGAAGTTGCTTGATGTATTCTGACGTAATTAAAATGACGTTCTAAGAAAACTTGATTGTTATTCCATGGCAAATATCGTAACAACTATCTGAACTCTGAATATAAAAATTAAACATACCATTATCGTTGTCGCATTACGTCTATCTAACATACGCTTTAACTTACAAAGTAAGTTAGAGTGAAAAGTTAAAGTGAAATTTGTGACGATATCGACAACGATATATCGTTAAAAGGGTTGTTGTGAGCATCATCAACTACACTAAACTAAAATTTGCATCAAGTACCTAGTTGATGTAAAATTTTTAATGCTCTACAAGAGTCAGTTATTAAAAAGAAAAGTTGTCATTAAACACTAACTCAAAACAGGCAACCTTGAGTAATAAGTGATTTATCTTTATGGATGGTTTTTATTAAAAATTATTAAGAAAAGAAAATAATAAAATTGTTGAGACCGATTCCACGGCTGTGTGTAATAAATTCCTTTTCTTTTATGAAAAAAGAAAATACATCACTTGTAATTTTATTTTGGTGTATATTGAACTGTAATAATCAGCACAAGCATCCATTGACACAGTAAAATCGGGTTTTTACAACAAATCTGGTTCATTAGTTGAGTTTTATGATTAGTGGTATTAAAGTTGTTATTTGTTTGGAATATTAATGTCAGCCTCATTAAAAATTGAAAACGACTTAAACTTAGTAATTGCACTAGACATACAGAACTTACAATTAGCCATACCTTTTTTTATCAAATTTCTATGAGAATGATTTATTGATTAAAAAAATTAAACATAACGCATAATTATTATTAAAATAACAGTTGGTTAGTCGATGGCCTAATCTAATAAGGTATAGTGATCTCGTAAAACGTAAAAATCTTTCTTTTTTTATTTTGTTTTCTTTTAACATATTCAAGACACTAAATATTGTATTTCATTTAGCTACTATTGCCTTTTGCAATACGGTGAGAAAAAAATATATCGTCGTTCATATTGCAATTTGTTCTATGTCAGAAATGACAAGTTTACAGGAGAGTAAAAAAACTGTGTACTGAAAAAAAAATCTATTATAACACCAAAATATTTTTAACTAACGTTTCATAACGCAATTGCGTTCGTCTTTCGGCCGCGCTCAGAATTATTATCTAAGCATACTTCAATAATAATAAAAAATACCAATTTTTGCCATAGAAAAAATTGCAATATGAACGACGATATATTGTCAACACTTGATCCATACCGCGAATTTTTTTAAAAAAAGTTGTGACTCTCAAAAACAGGCTCATTTGAGTCACGCAACAGCCAACAGTAAAAATCGCGCTAATCTGCATAATATGCAGATTTCATACCATCCGTCTGTCTTACTACTTACTTACTTACTTATTCTTTCGCTTTTTCTAGAGATCCGTATACCTCCTGTGGAGTGAAAATGCAATATTTAGCAATTGATTACTGAAGATTTTTTTTTTATCTTTTTAAGCCATAATGGATTAGCCGGCTTATGTACTAAGGAACTTATAATTCTAGCACTATTACTAGAAGTTAGTAATTTTATTTATTTTACTGTTATATAGAATTCATTTTGGAAAACTCCACAAAGTAATTATAGAAAACTAGCTGTCGTCGAAGATTTTTCCAAAACTATTGGGTTACTCGTATAATCAGATTCTAATACAAGTCAAATCAAATCAAAATTAACTTTAAAATTAAAGCTCTTTTGAATCGTCCAAATTTTTCCCCTACCACCCATTCAGGACGTATTTTTTAACTGATAAGAAGAATGGGCGCAAGAAATTTATCAGCTTTATCAAAAGTAATAAGGTTGTTAACGGCTACATAAGGTTTGCAATTCGTTGAACTATTATATCGGTAACATTGGTTCTACTGCACAGCTTATAATTCCTGATTGTATCACGGAGAGAAGCTTCAAACATCGTCCTATATCCCATAGTCCATTATTGCCCTTTGAGTGACCCTCTTTCTTATAAGGTCTACTGTAAGTTGCCATTTTTAAGTTTCATATGTTATTATTACTAGAGAACGGATAATCGGATGCATATTTACCTAAAGTTAATTTTTGGCTCACAAATTATGGAAGCGGCTTTATAAAATACATTTTGTTAAACAAAAATCCCGGGAAAATACGGGACTGCAAATTTAACGTAGTGATATTGTTTGAAAATTACTAAATTAGCACGTGGTATTTATTTTCAAAAGACCGAGACTCCGGGTTCATTTATACAACTATGCATACGTATTTACATGAAGTTTAGTTTCAGTTCCCCGTGCGATTTATGAATGTACGATTTATTACATGAAGAGTGTTATACGAAAGTAGTGAGCTAGTTTGACTAAAACAATAATCAATTAAATAATTGAATAAAAAAACAGAAATGGTGCCCGGGCGTAAGTAAATTGTATCTTGAAATTATATGCTATAAAGTTTTGTATGTACTTATTGTTTTATTTAACACTCGACTTTCTTCCTCTAAAACTCTATATACCTACTCACAAATCACACGGGGAACTGAAACTAACCTTCATGTAACGTCGTTTTTAAGCTCATATTACCGACTAGTTTTGCATTACCAAAATGTTCTACAGTACCGGAATTCCGGGATTTTTATTTATGGAAATAAAATAAAAAGACAGTTCCATACTTTGTAAAAAACTAAATTAGGTAAATAAATAAACATCCGGCTATCCAATTCCGCAATCCCGGGGTTTTTATTTAACAAAACAATAAAAAGCCGTTTCCATACTTTGTCTGAAACTAACTTTAGGTAAATATGCATCCGATTATCCGATCTCTAGTTATTACCAACAACACGCATGAATCGAAGACGTTTGTCGCGATTCATTACTGTGATATGACAATGTAACTTCCCGAAGGATGTCTCAACCTGGCTTTCTGGAGGTTCGATCTATATAGTCGAACTGTTGTTCCAGATAAAGATACTCCTCAACAACTTCTACTGTAGAGCCTCCAATATTCACAAAACTGTCTGGCACGTGATTCTTCATCTTGTTGGTGTTCATTTTAACACCCAATTATTTGGAAGCGCCGAGGCCTTCGAATTTATACCCAAATCTTCCATATGTTATGTATTCCTTAGCCATGATTATTAGCACAAGCATCCTTTGACACAGGAATATCGGGTTTTTACAACAAATCTGGTTGAGCTTTATGATTAGTTTTAATAAGACCTAATTTCACCAAACTTAAACTAATCGTCTGTTGTGTAATGGCTTGTTAAAATTAACAGAGTTGTCAAGTTATTCTAGATCCTATATTGTAAAATTAGCAAGCCATTACTAAATCAACCGTTAGTTAACGGTCAGTTGAATGAATTGCGAAACGTTCATTCAATTTGTAATACAACCAAATAATAGTGTCGTCGTGCATCACTCTTACTATACGGAAATGCGTCTAATTTCTACTGGTCGTATAATGTGTCAAGTAGCAATACAATGTGAACAAATTAAATTGTCGTTCTCTCTATAAGTTTCTAAAGCAAGCGAGCGCATAATATTTGGTTTTGCCAGGTTATTTCTCTATTGTTTGTGTAGGTCATGGAATTATAAAAAAATACATTACATACATTCATAGCAGTTTCTTTAAACAAACGAAACCTTGTACAGAAATCGACATCGTCGTATTCGTCGAAATAGTCACGCCGTTCTTTAAAAATCCTCGGACGTCGTACTATGCTGTCTAAAGTATCTAAATTTGTTAAAAAATCTTCGTCATCCATAATAAAATTGTACGCCGCGTCCATCTTGACAGTAAAATAATCGTCTGTTACAGATTAACGAACCACTAGAGCAGTCATTAAATTTAACAGTCCATCAAGCTAACTAATCTCTTGTTTGCACATGGTGGGACACTTGCTAACTCTAACAAGCTGTTAACGGTTTAACAAGACGTTATTTTAACAAACAGAGTATGGTGAAATTAGGTCTTAATATTGAATGTCATTATTAGCTATTATTGCCTTTTGCAATACGGTGAGAAAAAATATAGTATATTGTCAACACTTGATCCATACCGCAAATTTTAAATTGCATGCCTTATGATAGTAATATCTGAACTGCTGACAAAAAGAAACCGGCCAAGTGCGTATCGGACTCACGCACTCACGGTTCCGTACCATTGATTTAAGAAATTAAAGGAAGCGGCTTACGATTTACGAGGTATTAAAAAAAACTACTTACTAGATCTCGTTCAAAACAATTTTCGTTGGTAGTTTTTATAGTAATGTACATTATATATTTTTTTAGATTTTTCATTTTCTTATTTTAGAAGTTAGAGGGGGGGAGGACCAGCTTTTTTCCACTTTGGAAGCGTCTGTCACGCAAACTATTCAGTTTAGAAAAAAAATATTTTAGAAACCTCGGTATCATTTTTGAAGACCTATCCATAGATATAACACACGTATGTGTTTGATGAAAAAAAAAATTGAATTTCAGTTCTAAGTATGGAGAGCCCCCAATATTTATTATTATTATTTTATTTTTGCATCAACATCTTAATGCGGTTCATAGAATACATCTACCTACCAAATAATATAAATAAATAAATATAAATATTTGTTACACTTACACCAATTAGCCTAGCCCAAACTAAGCTCTGTAAGGTTTGTGCTATGGGATCTAGGGCAACGGATAGACTATAGACATATATTATACATATATAATAATTTTTATTGAAATATATATCAACAACCATGACTAAGGTACAAATGCTCGCATTCATCACACAAACATCTGCCCCCACCGGGATTCGAACCCGGGACCTCAGAGATGGCGACACCTTGAAACCGGTGTACTATCCACTCGACTATGGAGGTCAAAAAATCAAAATCAAAATCAAAATAATATTTATTCAACATAGACCTTTACAGGCACTTATTGACGTCAACAAACAAAACAAAAAAAGCTTAAATAATAAAAAAAAAAAAAAACAAAAACCTTGTCCGTACGTACGAATAAGGAAAAAAAAAAAGAAAAAATATATTGACTCGACACCAGGTCGTCAACCTACCAAATTTCAACAGTATAGCTATTATAGTTTCGGAAAAAAAATGGCTGTGACATATGGACGGACAGACGGACAGACAGACATGACGAATCTATAAGGGTTCCGTTTTTTGCCATTTGGCTACGGAACCCTAAGAAGTCGTGACTGTGGCGAGAGTGTGGTTGATTTTCTCACTTGAACCTTTATGTTAGCAGGGACCATCTAGCACAACCCGTTTCGCGCTTGACCCAATTTTTTGACGCGTCGCTCGCCAGCTTTTTCCACCCTGACACACATACGGACATACTTATCATATTGTTATAATATATTCCGCCCGCTACTTGCGTTTTTACAATGTACATTTTTATGCAATTCATTTGCATGACGCATAGCAGCTTAAAGTTGCAGCTTTTTAATCTGACCCAGTACATAGGTGCTTACCTAAGTTAAAATAAGTTTGTGTCAGTAAGTAATTTAACTCACGTGAATTTTATTTTTGGTAAAACATTTGTATATTTAAATATGGAAGTAGTAGAAATCAATTATGTAGTTGATTCTGATTGCTTTATTTTGATTTTATATTGATAGATTTGTAGCACTAGGTTGTGGGGGGGTGACTCGGGTTGTTAAAAGAAAGGCACCAATAGTCACTTAATATGTATGTTTAATAGTAGGTATAAATTAAAGGCACACTGTAACAATAAATCACATTACAAAATTAACACAATTACAGCTAATACGAAATACTTTAAATATATTGAGCTACTTACATAAGTGCCTTCGTAATGTTTTATAATATAAATTTATTATTACTCTGAGAGTTGTAATTATGTATATTAATATTTATTTTGTAATTTTGTTCAATTTCATATGATATGCTCAGCAAATAATGGTTCGAGTGATGTCAAAATCGTCAATAAGCTCACGTTTGACGTACACCTTTTAAAATGATCAAGGCAGCCAGCCAGGAGGCAAGGAGTAAAATATAGCGCCTTGTTACAGATTGATTATAGATTCTACCGAAAATGCACTTATTAAATTAGCTCGTTTAACCTCAATTATTTTATTTTACATTATTATATAGAATTAATATGTATACCAATATATAACCAGCAATATAAATAGCTCAAATAATTACAAAAGTAGCGATTTATGTTGTTATATGTTTAGCTTTGTTTGTTAAAAATCATAGTAATGACTTATTAAAGAAGTTCCGGTCTCACGCTAATGCCGATTTGTAGAACTTAAAATGTTGGGCATACATAATCTGTACTAGAGGATGGAGTCTACATTCTCTGTGGAAGCGAATTGTGAAAGAGTATTTTAAATCAAACTTGGGTTGTTAGACTATTTGCCAGTAATTTGTTTACTTTTTTTTTCTTATTTCATGCATGTAGGTTGTCAAATCACACAAACTACTAAGTAGTGTCCTCAGACCACAGTATCTACATTGGATACTGAAAAAATATATTACAAAAATAATTCACTACTCAGTGTTCGCTACGTTTAACTATAACGTTTAAGACAGCGGTCCGCTATTGCGCAAACTGTACACACGGACGATTCGGCAGATCTCGGGATTTTTATTGGTTATTTTAAATAAAATAGTACAGTTTTATTATTTACTAGCGGACCCGACAGTTTTCGTCCTGTCAAAAAGATTTGTACAGTGGCAGTTTTTTGTTCCTAATTATTTTATAGATAATGTCGCATAGCCAACCAAATCGCAAAAAAAGTCTAAATGACCTATTACATTTTGTGGCTATTCAATTTTGGAACGTGACATTAAATCCTCCAACGATGTATTCTGTGCTCCAACGCACGCACGCACACTGTTTTGATAGATATGATTGAATTTCAACTATATGTAGCGTTAATAAAGCGCAAATTGACTCTTTGATGTTAGGAACACACCTTCATTGCTTAGACAACAGTGAGTGCTTGCAATATGAACTTTATACAATAACAATAAAGTTCAATTCGACTGTACGTTTTAGTTAGAAAACGTTTGCATGGGAAAATTACAGGGCTGTTTTTAGGGTATTTCCGATAATTATTCGAATTTTCTTCATTGTAGAAACCCTCCTTGAACTTCAACGAACATTGACAAAAAAGAATTGACCAAATTGGTCCAGGCGTTGTTGAGTTATGAGCTTACCAACACATTTTGCGATTCATTTTTATATATAAGACTAGCTGGCCCAACAGACGTTGTCCTGTCAAATGTCTCAAATGTCTCAAATGTCACGTTGTCTCACGTTGTCTCAAATGTTTTTAAATAAATAATTTAGCTGAAAAACAATATCTATATGACCGTATTGTGAATCTAAACCATTCTCAAGCCCCCTGGAATACACACAAAAAATTTCATCAAAATTGGTCCAGTCGTTTAGGAGGAGTTCAGTCACATAGACACGCACACAAGAAATATATATATTAAGATTTACAAGGATGTATGTATGGAGAATTGATATGTTAATTCTCCATACATCCATCCATACTTACAAACTATCGCATTTATTATATTAGTAGGAATAAAAATATATATGATGCAAATTGATTTATTATAAAATTTTCCTCCAATGAATCACCAAATACAGTGAAACTGATAACTGTAACATTCTACATACTATGTAATCACGTCAAAACTACATATCGCTCATTTGAATTATACTAAAGATTATTTCATAGTTCAAAACGGAATAATAATGCTACAATGATTTTTGCCCTCTATCGGACGGTTTTTGAACATACAAATGTGGCATTTTCACTGCCAATGCAGATAAATAAGTCATTTTCGCAAATATTTGCGAATGTGTCACTGTCGCTCCAAATGAGCGATATGATGAAGTAATTAGTAGTTTTTTTTAATACTTTTATTAAAAAGTAAAATTAGTACGTGTTTGTCTACCAAATAAATTACCTATCTATCTAACTAATTTATTAGACAAAGAAATTGTCGTTTAAAGGAATACGTTGAGTTCAAAAACCAATAAGGTCGCAATAAATACGTACCCCGCCTGCAGCGCCGCTATCTACACTTTTTACGCGCTGTGCGAGCATAGTTTTTCTACATTTTCCACGGTTTTTCTTGTCTATACATAGTCTATGGTTTTTGTTGGCTCTGTACTATAGGCGATATGTCTTGATACTAGTTGAGGAGAGTCAGTTGCCACACTCGACTTTGTCAGCGGTTAATAATATTATTTTTCAATAACTAATTTATAAAAAGGATACTTTTCATTGAAAATTCATTTAATTAATAGCTTTAATTTTTATGATAAGATAGATATATTCATTTTTTTGTTCGTATAACAAAAGAATCATCGAAATCTCTTTCGTTTCGTTTTATTCGCGAAATATGCCACGAATACAGAAACCGTGAATATAGAATTGTAATTTGTATAGGACTATAGGGGATACGTTCTTAGGTGACTACTTACATAATAAAGAATCAATTGAAGTTTTTAAATATTTTGATTCATTACCTTAAGGTTTGAGTAATTGGTTAAGGTTTGAAGAATTTTGTAATGAAGCTTCTTCAATTCAGACTGATACGATTTTCAATTTGCCTCTTAAAAATAAGACGTCGTTCCATGGACGCATCAATGTTGACAAAGAAATCGCAAATTGGAATCTTTTTATTTTTATGTATGTAAGTACTATTAATATATCCGCGAATGACAATATTTTTAGCCGCGTATAAAGGACACCAAAATTAGTACTTTGAAAAATCGCTCTTAGATTCAAATGTCACATTTATTACTAATATAATAATATAGTATGTGTGTGTGTGCTTGTGTATTGTATATCTATTATGTATCTACTCTATCTATTTATGGATGTGTTCTTATAATTTAAAGTATTTAGGTATTATTTATAAAGTATTAAGTATTGTAGAATCGCACACCGTCCACAGTTGTTAAACCATGTTGCAGGTTGACTGGTAGAGAATGCCTCTGGCATTAAGTCCGCCATTTGTACACTTTTTTGTGAATGTTGTACAAAAAGTTTAAATAAATAAATAAAATAACATATGATTATGTTCTCATTTTAAATGTCAATAACTGTCAGTTGATCTGAGTAGTAGTAGTAATATTTGTCCTACATGGACATGCAAAGGTAGATAACCATACAGCCAAATCTTGTATTTTATGTTCTTAGATTAAATCTAGAGTCATAATCATAAATCATGTTAAGGCCGAAGCCAAATCTTCTAATATGTATATTTGTCAATCCATGTTTTGAAGGCAATGATTGCCAAATTCAGTTTATCTGATTTAATCTGATCTTACTACCATAGAGTAAACATTTTTTTTTTAATTCTTTTTAAGCCATACACCATAACGGTTAAGCCGACTAGAATAAGCATAAATAACGCCCTAAAAATGTTGATCAAATCCAGCCCAAGCCGTAAATATCAAGATGCAGTAGGAACACTACAGCGTACACACATTAGAGCAAGCAAAAAGTGAAGACAAAGAGTCGACGCTGGCAAAAACTCAAATTGCACCGCGTACCATTCCCACAGCGTTCCCGCGCTTTTTGCCCGTCACCTTTTCAGCCGGGGAGAAACGGGCTGCTTCAGGGAAATGCTTGTCGAAAAATGAAAACAGAGGTTTATTATGTCAGTCAAAATTGACTCGCTTCTTAACAATTGTGCCGTGATGACACATTTCTGAGCGATTATCTCATCACAAAAAAGCTTAATGGGGATTTGTGATTGTGACTTTCCATTTCATTTATTAATGATAAATCCTTATTTAAAACTTTATAATATTTTACATTTTTAATTTAAAATATATTGTTATTGAGTTAAGGTTGAATTTTAAGTGGATATCACCAAACTTGGTTGTAAACAAATGAAACACGGGTTCTCTTGCGAGTTCTGTATTGCGACTGACTAAATTGAATATGGTACACACCCTCGTTATATGTAAATGTAAAAAATAACGTAAACATATATAGTCCTAATTAGTATAAGTAGATAGATAGATGAAGCGTTTATTATTTTTTTCAAAATACACATAAATATCTAATAACACAATGGTAATAATTGAGATAAAAACAAACATACAATCAAACACCATAAATATATGTATGCTGCAGAAAGCAAAAGGTCAAGGCTCAGCTAAATATTTGCCTAATTTAAACAAATCACAGATTTTCAGCCATCACCTTTTTTGAGTGAGTAGAGTTTTACAAAATGAGCAAATAAAATGAATGAGCGAGATAAAGTAAAAATAAAAAATAACAGAAAAATAAAACGTCTATGTTAGGGAATCGCTTTTAAAGTAAAAGATTGAAATAAAAACAAGATGGACGGTGTTTTAAGTATTTCAATAAAAAACTCAATGTCACAACAGCGAGCTGACTATATAAGTGAAATATTCACACCACATTTTTGTTTATAAGACTAATAGTTTTTTAATTATTAAGGTACGATGATATAGACCTTTTCGTTACGGTCCACTTTTTAAACCTGGTGCCCGTATGTTTCGGCGCGATTTTAAAGACGTTTCACGTCAAAACAATCTCAAAAGTGCCTGCCTTTGTTTTACGTAATTTTGTATATTATTGACTATAACTACAACTATTTACGACCTCCATAGTTGAGTGGTTAATACACCGGTTTCAAGGTCTCACCATTCCGGGTTCGAGCCCCGGTGGGGGCAGATGTTTGTGTGATGAATGCATTTGTACTTTAGTCATGGCTGTTAATAAATATTTCTATCAAAAATATATAAGTCTATCCGTTACCCTAGATCAGTGCTTACTCTGGGCTAGGCGGTGTAAAAAAATAATAATGTTAGTATGTAATAAATCAAATTCTTTGAAAAATCCATACAGAACCGCAATTTCATACTTTAACCCCAAATAAATAATGCGAAAATAACTCTGTCTGTCGGTGATTCACACCAAAACTACTGCATCGATTAAAATGAAATCTGGAAAAAGGACTTTTAATTTAACGATTTATTGTACACAAAAGAAAAGAACAGGAAAATACAAAATTATAGACAGTACAATAGGTGTGGCTTATTTCTAATGAAATTTCTTCCAACCCAACTGTGATAGGAAAAAAAAAAATACTGAGAAACGTGGATGTCGCGTGTACAAATATATATAATAGTTGTATAACAAAAAGTACACATACTTAATACTTACATAATAATAATAATAATAATAATATTTATTTACCAAAAAAACATTTCTACATTTGATTACCCATAGTCCCCAAACTAGGTAATCCTGTCTCTTGGGGACCATAGTCGACGATTATCATTCACAGCGCAGTCAAGTAGAAAATAACAATGCATCAACTAATACAGTACAGTGAATCTTATAGTTTTAATTACATACTTATACATATATACACTTATAAATACATACATATATAAACATATATACATGGACATATACAAACTTAGATTAGGTTTAATATAATACAGCAAAATTACTGAGAGGATAGTACGTTAAGGAAAGATAGTGCTCTTTTACTTTCTTCTTGAAAAGCAAGAAAGAACGAATGTCTCGCACTGAAGGCGGAAGTGCATTCCATAATTTAACTGCATGAACAGAAAAAGAGTTATTGTTGAAAAAAAAAGTTGCAAGGTTGTATGCAGGTCAGTTTTAATGTACTATGACGCTTGAAATTTTTAACATTCCAACCACGATTTTCTAATACAGACTTTAGAGCCCCCTAGCGGGAAAATGAGTAGTTAACATTTTTTGCGACCATAACATTTTTTGCTCAGCTCGACCAGGAGAACAATATATCCAAAATTTACACCTGGCTCCCGAAAACCACTTGGCCATATACACAGTATCATCTACTTTGTATATCACTTAACATTTATTTCATACTTACAACTATTTCAACAAACACGCAAACTACCCAAAATATGTCTAAAGTCGTTTTTTTATATTTATTTATATAATTATATAACTTACAATTTGATGCAATTCGTACAGTTTCAGTCAAGTAAGGCATAGTAAATTAAACAGTGCACATTATGATATTTCCTCCATTGAATTATATTTGTATAATATCAATATTTCAATGACTAGTTAATATTTATGAATTACTAGCTTACTGCCCGCGGCTTCGCCCGCGTGGATTTCGGGATTGGGTCTACAGAGGGTTAAGGGTCATAGCTTTTGCCCACGGCTACATATGCGCGGAAGTCGGTTTATGGCGCGAAGGTTTTATCGCGCTTCCCGTGGGACTATCCGTTTTTCCGAGATAAAAAATACCGCAAAACCTTGCTCAAGAATCACTCTATCTATTGATGAAAACCGCATGAAAATCTATGGAGTCGTTTTTGAGCGAAATCTTTATTGCGCATCCCGTGAGATCTGTCGATTTTTCCGGGATAAAAAGTGCCCTATTATTTAATCCGGACTTTTATCTTTACGTCTGCAAAATTTCAAAGTAATCGGTTCAGTAGTTACGGCGTGAAAGCGGAACAAACAAACAAACTCACTTTCCGGTAGGTATATAATATTATTATATTATACTAGCGGTCCCGACCGACTTCGTCCTGTCAAAAAAAAAATGTAGTGGCAGTTTTTTGTTCCTACTTATTTTATAGATAATATCGCATAGCCAACCAAATTGCAAAAAAGGTCCAAATGAACTATTACATTTTGTGACTATTCAAGTTTGGAACGTGATATTAAATCCTCCAACGATGTATTCTGTGCTCCAACGCACACACGCACACTGTTTTGACAGATATGATTGTAATTAAACTTTATACATAAAGCAAATCGACTCTTTGATGTTAGGAAGACATCTACATTGCTTAGACAGTGAGTGCTTGCAATATGAACTTTATGTAATAACAATGAAGCTCAAATTGACTGTACATTTTAGTTAGAAAACGTTTGTATGGGAATGAAAGGCTATTTTAGGATTTTTCTGATAATTATTCGAATTTTTCTCGCCGTAAAAACCATCCTTGAACTTCAACGAACATTTTAAAAAAGAATTGGCCTAATTGGTCCAGGCGTTGCTGAGTCATGCTCTTACCAACACATTTTGCGATTCATTTTTATATATAAGATATAGTAAGGATATTAAAAACTAGCTGTGCCCACGACTTCGTTCGCGTGAAACGTAATTTTAGATAGCATTTTAATGACTGAGAGTGTAAGAATAAAGAAATACATATAATCAGAAAGCTTCGAACTGCTGAGCCATCAGGAGTTACACATGTTATTGTGAGTCAACCATAAAAGATAGACATATGCTGTCATGGGATATTTTTATATAATTTTAAGGAGAACATTTTAGTCATACATGATTTCTGTGTAGCTTTACCCATTAAGGTTTCATACGCGACGGAAGCTTAAAAAATGGCAGCTAAATATATAGCAGTATGCGATAGATCTCTTTGCTTTTCAGGCTAAATATATTTTTTTTTAATATTACAATTCAAAGTCAAGAGGAACTTCAGGATAACAACAAAACTTGATTCAAACACTTAAACTTCTATTGTAGATTTAGTATTTCAATAAAATTTCATAATGTGTATATCGCTTAGTGAAAGCTCTATCCTGTCGTGTTCGGGATAAACACCCTGGCCTACATCGGTTGATACTGCCGAGAGCCCGTAGTATCTTCGATATTATTCGATATTATATCTTCGATATTATTTTGAAATAAATTTAAATTCTGTGACTTACTGGTTCCATTCACATTTCGTCCGATGATTTTATTGGATCCATTGGGCTGGGGGGTCGAGGCGTGCGGCGCGGGGGGTGCAGTCCGCACCGTTTCCTCGCCCGAACTCTCCATCGCCCTCTCGCTCACACACATCAACCCTACCCGCCAATTCAAACTTCACAAAACTTCCTCTAACATTAATTAATTTAAAAACAAACTAAAATAGAGTGTATCTGTACAATTATTAAAAAATACAATTCTATTTTTGATTATTGTTCTTTTTTCTTTAGTTACTATTTTACGTCCGCAGTTACGCGGCAGTTTGCAAAGTTTAACTCGGGGCTCGGAGCGATAGCCGTGACGTGCGGCAGCGTGGCGCACGGGTCGCGACTGAACGAGCGCGGCCTGTCATCCCTCGGTTGCAGCTGCAACGCCCCGCCCAGACCATGCGACCCCTCCACGTGGCCCCACGATTCTCTTGCCCCAAGTTCGCACATAAAAAAGAACATAAAGCTTTCGGGTGAACTTTAGGCTTATGTGGATCGAAGAGGGTCACAGCTTTCTAACAAATTCTACGATCGTTTGGTGCGCAAGTTGTGTTATCACATTTGGGAAACCATATTCGAATTAAATTGATGAATAGAGGTTAAGCTCATATTTAATCGAGGCAATTATCTGATAATAACAAATTGTCGCAATGTGGTTCGACTTAAGATTTTTTATGACTGACCTGATAGTCACTTATATGGTTACTGTGAGATTCGCTGCCAATCTGCAATTTTCTAAAAAACCACAAATTATGCTGCCAACTTGGAATATTAGTAGTAGTACCCAGTTCATGACGGAACACAGCAATGCGAAGACTGCTGTTTTAGTCAGCCACGATCAGTACGTATTGATCGACTGCACATACTCCTTTGAGTTTCCTCGCAAATGCATGCTTAAATTTCCATCATTTACTTAATCTTAAAAGTGTCTCTTAAATTTCAAAATAATATGTCAAACTTGACATGTAAAGCAACTTGACATGAAAACCAGTGCTGACCACAATGCTACCGATGCGATCACTCGTACGTTCCTGAACGCATTACTATTAGATTAAATAAGGCATTATTTTACAAAGTGATATTAGCTACAGTCAGTTGATTTCGTCTAATTAAAAATACGACTTGACTTTATGTTGTAAGCCTATATAAACCTTTTTACCCTCTGGTCTTAATGTGCCTATGGCTTGACGTGATAAGGAAGACCGCACCTCAGGAGAGGCGCAGTCAGTTGATTGATTGGGATTGGATATATATACGAGGGCTATCCAGAAAGTAGATTACGTTTTGGAATAAAAAATAAACAAAGTATTGGAAACAATTTTTATGTGATCGAAGGCGCAGGCGGCGGAATTTTTCGACGAAGGAATTTCAAGCTCATACATCGCTACGATAAATGCCTTAATTTGAATGGTGACTATGTAGAAAAGTAGTATTTGAGTGTGGCTTTCATCTGGATATAATAAAATTTGTTCCCTATACTTTGTTTATTTTTTATTTCAAAACGTAATCACTCTCTGGATAGCCCTGGCATACGGACGTGTGCCTTCTTGTATTCTGAATAAATGTAATCTTTCTTTCTTTGTATTTCAAATTTACACCGCCAGTATAAAGGTTATTTATGATTTAAAAAGAAATGCCTATATTATAAATGCATATACCCGTTATTTTATGAACAGCTTTGCACCTCAAAGTAACGAACATTTTCTATGTTACCAGGTCATAAAATAAAAAAAAATGAACTGCTTTGCAGGTGTTTAATGCTGACTAAAAAGGTATTATATGTTTTACATCACACAGATTGTAATTGTTAGAAATAAAATATTTAAATGTAATTAATTGAGGTATTGTATAAACCGATTAACTGCTAAAATGCTGATGCTATGTTAATGAGGACGCAGTAAAATGGTTATGGCTTAAATTATGCTGAAACACACTTAGTACCTTCATCCGTACATGTTTTACACATTTTGGGTTATTAACACTCAGCCGAATTATGTTAACGACACTACAATTGGACAATGCTATTGGACAAGAGTTTGTAACGTTTGATATGAATGAATTTAAGAGTTTAAAACACTTAAATATAAATACATATTTCGCTAAATATAATAGAGTATGAATACCTTGCCTGCCTTCGCTAAAACAGCCGGTCACTTATTTCAAAAAATTTGGAAACAAAAACCGATTTCATATTATACTAAACACTTGTATAATATCCCACTCAAAGCCCTCTCACGTTTTTTGCTGACCAGCTATATAGGCCATGGTTTGGCAGCCATTTTGGGTTTTTTTTAACCATTTCCAAGAAACAACTTTCGGACGGTTTCGTTCGGAATTAAGCTTTTGTGATTATCATTTTTAATTTGCTCCCCTCACGAGACGAGGCGGTGGGATTTTTTGCGAGGGCAACCGTTTGCAAATTGTTTTGTGTTTTACATCGCATTTAATGGATGCCATGATTTCAGCGTTAAAAGTTCGGTATAGGACTGAACTTTATACTTTTCACATTTCTGTCACTTGATTAAGTGACTATGAGGTAATTTATCGGAGATGTAATGAATACTAATGATTTAATTAAATACTAATAATAAAAAAGATATTTTATTGGATTTTCATCAAATGGCAATTATATTTGTAAGTTGGTAGTTAAATATTTTAACATATTGTAATGTAATCTCCAAGGCCGTGGGTTTTGTTAGCCAGTTACAAGGTGGTGCCACCTCTGAGGCCGGATCCTAGCCTGGTTGTAGTCTCGGAGGAAGTAGATGTTAATATATATGTCGACGTTTTATTTTAGTGATAGTTAGTTAATAGGATTTATGCGCCACCTTCCAACCTACTTCAGGTTGTATAGTGGAAAGATTTAAGTATTTTACTTAACTGAATTATTTTAGTTAGAAAGAAAGAGCAGGGATCCGCAAAAAGTACCGAAACCTGAGTAGTATTGCTGGAATAAACACAACCTATTTTGTGTTTTGATAGATTTTATTTATACAAAGTATTGTATGATTTTGTCATCTGTCTGTCTAAAATTTACATTTTAATAAAATGAATTCAATATAAACAATCTACTTAAATCCGGATATTTTCTTCAGGTTATGGACCTACAATCTCTTTTCTATAAGAATCGACGACCTCCTTGATCGAGTAGTGTGTTTACCGGCTTTCATGGGTACGTCAGTCCGGGGTACGCCACTCCGGGGTCCCGGGTTTTCTATTTTGTCTTGGGTCTGGGTGTTTGTGATACCGTCATTATATTAATATCATATAGGTACTTAACATCCCCCAACAAAACTAACTCATGACTGTATGTAAAGGGCGGCGAATATGATCTTTGCCCTGAGCGGCTAAATAGCTAGAAAAAAATAAAAATTAATTACTGCAAAGCTTTAAAATGCTTTTAATATTAAATATATAAGTGCCCATGGTCGGAGTGCGATAATACTTAGTCTGGCACCGTGACAAAATATTTTTTTTTTTCTGTCCAAGTTATTTATTGTTTATAAGTATACCTTATATTATAAATATAACTTAACTCACTTAACTTATAACTAGAGATCGGATAATCGGATGCATATTTACCTAAAGTTAGTTTAAGACAAAGTATGGAAACGGCTTTTTATTGTTTTGTTAAATAAAAGCCCGGGATTGCGGAATTGGATAGCCGGATGTTTATTTATTTACCTAATTTAGTTTTTGACAAAGTATGGAACTGTCTTTTTATTTTATTTCCATAAATAAAAATCCCGGATTTCCGGTACTGTAGAACATTTTGGTAAATACGTATGCATAGTTGTATAAATGAACCCGGAGTCTCGGTCTTTTGAAAATAAATACCACGTGCTAATTTAGTAATTTTCAAACAATATCACTACGTTAAATTTGCAGTCCCGTATTTTGCCGGGATTTTATTTAACAAAATGTATTTTAAAAAGCCGCTACCATAATTTGTGAGCCAAAAAAGTTAGTAAATATGCATCCGATTATCCGATCTCTACTTATAATATAGGTTAAGCAGGTAAAAATATTATAGCCAATTAAATATATACTCATATTTAATTGGCTTAATCAATTTGAGTAAGAAAAATAAGAAAATATGATCCTTTCTATCGTTACGATAATTCGTATTTAGAATGTAAAATATTTATATTTTAATTAAGAATTTATGTGACATATTGTTGTATTATGTTTTGATTTTAGCGCTAATATAAGTATTGTACTGCTTCAGTTTCAGTTTATTTGCAAACATAAAAGATTTATAATATTGTTGTGTATTTATGATAAATATTAAATATTTATAACAAGATAAACCTCGTGGTTTTCATTCGCTGCATTTATTTTATGTTTTATAATTATATGTATTTTATGTAACTATTAAAATAAAATTAATAATAATAAAGTATAAATAATAATAAATTAATAATAATAAGTTTTTGATTTTCTAAAAAAATCGGGTGGGGCTGTGCCAGGGCACACGGCCGTTGGTTTTAACGTGAAACGTCTATCTTATCGAATCGCTTTCAAAGTAAAAGATTGAAATAAAAACAAGATAGAGACTAATACTTTTTTAATTATTAAGGTACGATGATATAAACCTTTTCGTTACGGTCCACTTTTTAAACCTGGTACCCGTATGTTTCGGCGTAAAGCGACTTTAAAGACGTTTCACGTCAAAACCATCGAATTAATATCGATGGTAAATAAAATTTGCGAAATCTGTTAAATTGGCAGTCAGTAGGAAAACAAAAGGCAAGCGAAAATCATATTATGTTACAAGTTTGATCTTCACGTGTGAAATGATACACTTATCCGTACGTACGTAATTTGAATGTAATGTAAAATTAAAGAGAAACAGTTAATATTGGCATTTGTTTATATGATCGCTTAGAAGCGAGGGCCAAGTTTTCCCCGATTTCTACAAAAAGTCTGCGGTTCCCACAGCGGCAGCGGTGGCCGGCGACCGGCATAGTTCCGACCAGCGCTGCAACCTTTCACCGATCGGGAAAAACCTACACTGCCTTAACTGTCGCCTTCATAATCTGCAGAAAAACTGGGGCCGTTAAATTGGCGGGGACACAGAAATGAAGTAATCCTGTTCAAGTAGTATAGAATAATCTTCTATATTTGAATTTAGTTGTCTATTATTGTTTTTGGGTTAGACGTATGATACTCCTCGCGATATTGCGTTATTTGCTACAATAATATATTTATTACCTACCTATTGGTCGTAAAAAAGGCTTTTCTCCTAAATTAAGGTAAATAAGGTCACATTTTTGGAAAAAAAATATATAATATGTTCATTCCATCTATTTTTCATTGTTTGTTTTTCTGTCAAAATGAGTGAATCTAATCAAGAAATTCGATACATTTTCAATTTTAATTATACAAATTTTCAAAATCCTACTGTGTGTGTTACTAACTACATTAGTTAACTACATTAGGGCATACTTATTGTAGTATTATGTAGTGTAGGTACACTACATAATACTACAATAGGTATGCCTATAGGACATGGCGCTCGAATCGCCATGTGCCCCGTATGGGGGGGGTTTTAGTGGGTAGGCCGGTCCTCTTGACCAGAGAGCCCCACACACGGCCACTACTTTTTTACATTTCATTATCTATAAAATAAGTAGGAACAAAAAAACAGACATTTTACAAATATTTTTCACAGGACGAAGTCTGTCGGGTCCGCTAGTCTAAGTATAAAAAAATATAAAAAAAATGTATTTCGCTAAATATGTATATCCCAACTAATATTATAAATGCGAAAGTGTGTTTTTGTTTGTTTGTTTATTTGTTTGTTTGTTTGTTTGTTTGTTTGTTTGTTACCTCTTCACGCTTAAACTACTGCACCGATCATCACGAAAATTTGCATACACATAGTCTGTGGTACGGGGAAGGATATCACATTTATCCCGGAAGAAAGTAGCTACTGTTTCCGTGGGATCGAAATTAACGCGGACGGAGCAACGACGGGCGGAGCCACGGGCAAGAAATTTCAAAAATTCTTTCACCTTTGGAAAGCTACATTATCCCCGAGTAACATAGGCTACTTTTTATCCCGGAAAAATCGACAGATCCCACGGGATGCGCAATAAAGGCTTCGCTCAAAAACTACTGCACAGATTTTCATGCGGTTTTCATCAATAGATAGAGTGATTCTTGAGCAAGGTATTGCGGTATTTTTTATCTTGGCAAAACGGATAGACCCACGGGAAGCGCGATAAAACTTCGCGCCGTAAATCGACTTCCGCGCATATGTAGCCGTGGGCAAAAGCTATGACCCTTAACCCTCTATAGACCCAATCCCGAAATCCACGCAGGCGAAGCCGCGGGCAGAAAGCTAGTTACGATATAAAGCTACAAATTTCAATAAACAATATAATAATAAACACTTAACTAAATATATAACTTAAAATTATACAAAAATAGTAGTCTAACCGTCCTTCGCCATTTTGATTGTTGATGCTAAGATCTACTTAAGATATTACTAAATTTAGTTGTCACAAGCCTTCTTTTAACGTGTTTATATCAAAATTCAAATAAAAAAAAATACATCTTATAAAGGGTGAATCCCTAATATGTGCTTTATAATTTACGATAACTAAAGCTGTAGCAAACCGTATGTATTCGTTACCGAGTAACGAAACGTTACTCACGAATACATTTCGTTACTCGCATGTTTCGTATACATACATACATACATACACTCACGCCTTTTTCCCACGGGGGTAGGCAGAGATTACGTCCTTCCACTTGCTACGGTCCTTACATATCTCTTTCGCTTCATCTACTTTCATAACATTCCTCATACATGCTCGACGATTGCGGGTACTTCTGACCTGGCCTTTTTTGAGGACAATTTCGATTTGTTCGAAATATGTTCGCCTAGGTCTTCCTCGTCCCGTGTCTCCACTCACTCCAGCTTCATAAATCATTTTGGTCATTCTACTTTCATCTATCCGTTCCACATGCCCAAACCACCCAAGCATCCCTTTCTCTATTCTTGTCACGATATCCTCTTTCAAACCACATTTCTTTCAAATCACGATGTTTCGTATTCATTATCGGCAACAAACACTGAACGTCTATTACGATTCATTTCTCAGCATAACATTGCATGTTATGAGGTATTAGAAGTAACGATACGACAGTAACGAGTACTATTTGTTATAGGGGTACGGTTTTTCCGTCACTTTTACACCTCTAACGGTAACGCACTTGACTATCCAGCCAGCCCGCTTGTCTCCTGGCCATGCGAGTACAACTAAGCCACACTGACTGCATTTCCCACGCTACAAGTCGCGCCCTAGCTTGAGGCATCCACAAACTTCATTATGCAATTTTTTCATCACGGGGAGAAACTCCTAGGTTTTGATTTCTTTATAATTTTACTAGCGACCCGCCCCGGCTTCGCACGGGTGCAGTGAAAAATGGTTATGGTGGGTTATCCCTAAGAGATAGACATATACCTACCATCGCGGACTTTTTTGTGGATTTTTGTAAGTTGTACAATACTGTAGTACATTATTTTGTCTATCTCGTAGTTTCTCTACTATATTATGCATGTATTATACATATAAACCTTCCTAAGAATCACTCTATCTATTAAAACACTGCAACAAAACGTTCGACAAAAAAAGTAGAATTTAAAGATCTAAGCATACATAGGGACGGACAGACGGCGGATAGCGACTTTGTTTTATACTATGTAGTGATAAGACAGCCTTATAAGACATTTTTATTTTCTTACTAGATTCAACTGTTTATCAGACAACATCTTAGTTGAAATTTTTATTTTAAATACTGCTCCACCTATATTGAACATGTGTCAATTAAAACAAATAGGAGAGCTGCAGAGTATTTTTTTATGCCTTACAATGCACAGAAATGGTTTTTGTTCTCTGATGCTTAAATTTGTTTTGAAATCAATAAGTACCTATAAAAGGCTATGTTGAGTACAGTTTATATTGGTTATATACTTGTGTTGTCAACAATATCAACACCTTAATAGAAATAACGGCTTAATTAATTAAAGCAACGGAATACTAGCGTGCGAACCAAGACATATCTAATTATTACACCTTTTAAAATCAAATGTGCAACTGTGTTCCGCCACGTGGCTCACTGTGCTGCCATCTATCCTCGACCGATTCATCTAATCATTACACCTCTTAAAATCAAATGTGCAACTGTGTTCCGCCACGTGGCTCACTGTGCTGCCATCTATCCTCGACCAATTCATCTAATCATTACACCTTTTAACATCAAATGTACAACTGTGTTCCGCCACGTGGCTCACTGTGCTGCCATCTATCCTCGACCAAGTCATCTAATCATTACACCTTTTAAAATCAAATGTGCAACTGTGTTCCGCCACGTGGCTCACTGTGCTGCCATCTATCCTCGACCGATTCATCTAATCATTACACCTTTTAAAATCAAATGTGCAACTGTGTTCCGCCACGTGGCTCACTGTGCTGCCATCTATCGTCGACCAAGTCATCTAATCATTACACCTTTTAAAATCAAATGTGCATCTGTGTCCCGCCACGTGGCTCACTGTGCTGCCATCTATCCTCGACCAATATATCTAATCATTACACCTTTTAATCTAATGTGCGACTGTGTTCCGCACGTGGCTCACTGTGCTGCCATCTATCCTCGACCATATATCTAATCATACATCTTTTAAAATCTAATGTGCGACTGTGTTCCGCCACGTGGCTCACTGTGCTGCCATCTATCCTCGACCAATATATCTAATCATTACACCTTTTAAAATCTAATTTGCGACTCTTACGCCACGTGATTCACTGTGCTGCCATCTATTGGATAATGTTACAAACAAAAAAGAGACAGTAGTCAAATCCGCAATCTATCATCATGGTATAACCTCAAGCATGAGAAGTAGAATTGCATATTTACATTACAATGACTGCGTATAATAATTAAGGTTTTAACACTTGTCACATTTCACTCGTGCTATGTACCAAAAGTCTTTGGTAGGCGAGTGTTGCCTGTGGCGATATGCTTTTTATGAAACGTCAGGCTCACTCAAAGAGCAATGGAGAGTTAGTACTCGGAGTTTCGGAGTCACTGACGTAGCTGCTGTACGCAGGACACAGGACTAAGACTAACGCTCGTTGAATCGGTAATGACTAGAGATCGGATAATCGGATGCATATTTACCTAAAGTTAGTTTAAGACAAAGTATGGAAACGGCTTTTTATTGTTTTGTTAAATAAAAATTCCCGGGATGCGGAATTTGGATAGTCGGATGTTTATTTATTTACAATTTAGTTTTTGACAAAGTATGGAACTGTCTTTTATTTTATTTCCATAAAATAATGTTGAATATTTACATAAATTATTTTTGTTAATTGGAAATAATAAACATCATTTAAGTTCAGTTTCGCTTTGACAACTCATTTATTTTTCATTATAAATCTATACCTATATAAACTATAATACTCTTTGCAATCTTAACCATAAACAAATATTGCTTTTCTAACACTCCCTCTCAATATTTATAATGGTTAAATTTAAATAAAAATAAACCAATTCACAACGCTACATATAAATCAGATCTACACAACAAATAAATTTCACAAAATACCTAACTTAATTAACACTAACGTATAAATTTCTCAATTAACTTATCAAATTTGTCTTTACATAAACTTTTCGTCATTATGTCTGCCAAATTTTCATGAGTATTCACATATTCAATAGTCAAAACTTTATTGTGTACTAATACTTTCAAAAAATGGTATTTTATGTCTATATGCTTAGTACGCTTAGAATTTTCAAAGCTTTTGGATATAGATATAGCACTGATATTATCTACAAGTAAAATTACAGAATTGGATTCTCCTAAGCTTTCAGAGACTCCTTTTAAATTTATCAGCCACTGAGCTGTACTACCAGCTGCTAAATATTCCGACTCCGCTGTAGACAAAGCAACACATTTTTGTTTACAAGAAAACCATAAAACTGGATTCTTTCCATGCAGTATTATGCCACCACTTACACTTTTCCGATCTGTTTTGTCACTTGCCCAATCAGCGTCAGAATATCCCAGCAGCCTTGATTCACCTTCACCTTTTTGAAATAGCAGTCCTTTATCTTTTGTTTCCTTTAGGTATCTCAGTATTCTTTTACCAGCTTTCCATAAATCTTCATTGACTTTATCTAAATATCTACTTAGATATGATACTGCGAAAGTTATATCAGGTCTGGAAGTGATTGATACATATAGTAAGCTTCCTACTAACTGTCTAAATGGCACGTCGATCTTCTTTTCATTTTCTTCAAATTGTATATTAAAACTACTCTCCATTGGAGTTTTAACACCTTTACACTCTGTCATATCAAATTTTGCTAGAATTTTATCTATCATTTTTGTTTGCCTTATTATCATTGTATCTCTGTCTCTTGTAACTTCCATGCCTAAATATGTATTTAAATCACCCAAGTCTTTAGCTTTAAATTCTTGCACTAGCTTTTCTAATATATATTTATCATTTCCCATCGTCAAAATATCATCAACGTATATAATCACCCAGCAATCTTCTTTAATGTATAAACATGAATCATATCCTGACCTGCTAAATAAATGTTCTTTCATAAATGTATCTATCCTCTCATTCCAACATAACGGTGATTCATTAAGTCCATACAGTGAACGTTTTAGTTTTAAGACTTTGTTTTCCTTTGTAAATAAACCTTTAGGAACCTTTATATATACCTCTGATTTGACTTTGCCATTAAGAAAGGCTGTAGGTATATCCAGCTGACGTATTCTTCTATTTTCTCGTAATGCCTTTGATAAAAATAATTTGACAGTTGATTGTCGTGCTACTGGCGAATAAATGGTATCAAAATAATCGTCCTTCTTTTGTTGAAAGCCTCTTACAACTAATCTTGCCTTCTTTGTTCCATCATCTTTGATTTTAAAAATCCACTTTGTCTCTATTGCTTGCTTTCCTTCTGGTAAATCTGTTTCTACCCATGTTTCTAATTTTTCTAAAGCATCTAACTCTTTCTCTACTGCTTTCTTCCAATCTTCACTTCTTACAGCATCTTCATAAGTATCAGGAGCATCAGACAATAAAGCATACCTTCTTGAGCTAACATGCAGAATGCAACGTTTGTATCAAAACGAGTTGGAGGTTTGATAATTCTTCCTGATTTTGTACATTTAACTTCTTTACCTATTACATCTTCTTCTTTACTCATTTCTTGAATTCCCCCAGTAGATTCTTTTGCTTCTTCGTGCCCTATTTTATCTGTTGCGTCTGTCCATTCATCTTTTTCTTCTTCTTCTGATTTATTTCACATTTGTCATATTTGTCTGTCGTATTTTCATTATAAATATGATCGTTTTCATTAAAAGTAACGTCTTTAGAAATGATTATACTATCGCTCTCCGGATCCCATAATCTGTAGCCAACTGTACTATATCCAACCATCCTTGTACATATCGCTCTTTTACTTAGTTTATCTTTTGGTGGTATCACTTTTGCCCAAACTTTTGATCCGAAAATTCTCAACCTCGATAAGTCTTGTTTTCCATACATTACCTCGCAAGGCGTTCTGTATCTTATAGCACTCGATGGACATCTATTTAATTGATAAGCTGCACAACGTATTACTTCCGGCCATAAATGCTTAGGAATATTTGTTTCTGCAAAAAGAGTTCTGGCTTTATCGTACAACGTTCTATTCATGCGTTCTGCAACGCCATTTTGTTGAGGAGTGTAGGGCAACGTATATTCCAATTTAATTCCTTTACGCCTACATAAATCTTTTATTGAGTTTGCCGTATACTCAGCTCCATTGTCGCACCTTATTCTCTTGACCTTGTTTCCCGATTCATTTTCTATTCTAGCAATATAATCTATAAGGTTCTGTGTGGCTTCAGACTTATACTTTAATGTAAAAACTGTACAGAAATGAGAAAAATCATCTATTACAGTCATGAAATATTTTTCCCCATTAAGCCCATTGTTGCGTATCGGTCCAGCTATGTCAGTGTGTAGCATTTCTGCAATTTTTGTTGATTTTGGCTTAGTTACAGATTTAAATGGACTACGTGTTGCTTTGCCTTCCAAGCAGGGTTCACATATTTTACTAGATATAGGTAGCCTCATTATACCTAATCCTTTTCTATTTAAGTGGCCCAATCTTTTATGCCATAAATTATTTTCAATTTCCGTTATATTATTACAAAAAATATTTTTATAAACCTTACCTGTAATTCTATATAATTTATTTTGACAAGTAGCTGTAATAAAATTATTTCTATTAAAAATTTTAACACAATGTTTATCAAAATTCACATTATAACCTGCATCTATTAATTTATTTACCGAAAGCAAATTAAATCTTATATCCTTTACTATAAGTGCCTCTATATTTATTTTTAAATGTTGATACTCTATCTTTATTTTACCTCGTTTATTTGTGGTAATATACTGCCCATTTGCAACAAAAATTTTCACAGTTCGTCCTACAACAATATCAAACATTTTGTCAACATATTTTTCATTTATTAGGTGTTCGGTACAACCAGAATCTACTACGAATTCGATAGTGTTATTGTCACTTACGTTATGTATATTTACTTCCTCTACTATAGCATTGGTGTTCATCATGAAACAGAGTTCAGTATCCACTTCCGCGTAAGTAGCTTCCGGTCTATTATGTCTGTAATGATAGCTTTGTCCTCGTCCTTTGCGTCCATTTCGGTATCCTCGGTTCCGTCGGTAATTTGTGCCTCTCCGTTCTTTTGTCCTACATTCGAAAATTTTATGTCCTGTCTTGCCGCATCTATAACATTTAATAATAAAGGCATTGTCGGTTTCATTTTGCTCATTTTCATTATACAACTTTAATTTTGTTTCAGCATCCAATAATCTTGTTTTTACAAATTCTAAATCCAATTGTTTTTCTGTTGCCATGGTTTCTATAGAGGTAATAACGTGTTCGTATTCTTTTGGAAGTGATGATAAAAGGTAACAAATTTGATCTTCTTTATCTACTTTTACGTCTATTGCAGCTAAATCTCCTAATATATTTTCAAATTTCATAAAATATTGATGTAATGATAAATCGCTTGTGCATTTCAAAGTTATTAATTTTCTCTTCAGATGTAATTTATTATAGACAGTTTTCCTTTCAAAAGTTTCCTTCAACAGGGTCATCATATGCTTTGCCGTTTGGCCTTTCTTTATTATATCTAAATATTTGTCGTCAATACACTGTGCAATAAGAGATTTAGCTTTGGAATCATCTTTGTCAAAATTATTAAATTTTTCGCTCTTTTCACTATCGATTACGTATTTTATTTGCTTTTCTTCTAAAATTAACATTAATCTATATTTCCAATTTCCAAAATTCATACCTTCTGCCAATATAGGGAGCGTTGCATTTGTCGTCATCTTTATTTCTATTCTATAATCTTCTTTATCTTACCTTTTCGTTTTATGGATCGCAACCCAAACAAAAAAAAAGTTATATTATACGCTCTGCTACCATGTTGAATATTTACATAAATTATATTTTTGTTAATTGAAAAAATAAACATCATTTAAGTTCAGTTTCGCTTTGACAACTCATTTATTTTTCATTATAAATCTATACCTATATAAACTATAATACTCTTTGCAATCTTAACCATAAACAAATATTGCTTTTCTAACATAAAAAGACAGTCTCACTCACACTCATTAAATCGGAAGTTAACTCAGAGTGAGATACTAGACCATACTTACGCCGGGCACCATTTCTGTTTTTTTATTCAATTATTTAATTGATTATTGTTTTAGTCAAACTAGCTCACTACTTTCGTATAACACTCTTCATGTAATAAATCGTACATTCATAAATCGCACGGGGAACTGAAACTAAACTTCATGTAAATACGTATGCATAGTTGTATAAATAAACCCGGAGTCTCGGTCTTTTGAAAATAAATACCACGTGCTAATTTAGTAATTTTCAAACAATATCACTACGTTAAATTTGCAGTCCCGTATTTACCCGGGATTTTTATTTAACAAAATGTGTTTTAAAAAGCCGCTTCCATAATTTGTGAGCCATAAATTAACTTTAGGTAAATATGCATCCGATTATCCGATCTCTAGTAATGACCTTTCGTTTAGTAAAGATCGTAAGAAGACATTGGATGCTGTAGCGGAAGACTGGTCGGTGTGGAGTATATTGGGGAGGCCTATGTTCAACAGCGGCCTTACCTATGTAACCAACTTAGTATGAATTTAGATTATTTTACTGTAACTAATCGTATTTTTTTTTGCCCACCACCAATACCGTCTTTACCATAAGGGCACACGGGGCCCGTGCCCAGGGCCCCCATTCTCAGGGGGGCCCGAAGGACCAACAATTTCTCTCACATATTTATTCTCAAAACATTTTTGTCGGACACATGTGACATTACTTTTTTTCACAAATTAGTTACTTTATAAGACGTGGCATATACTGCGCCATTATATCAACTAAGACAGACGGTCCAAGAAGGTTCATTTCTATCTGGAAGTTGAGGAAGGGAACTACAATCCATAGGCGTCCTATGGATTTGTAGTTCGGGATACCAACAACTGAAGCGCTAGTGTCGAAATTTCTTAATCAATAACGTTATTTTATTGCAGTATTCCAACCGCGGGATGGCGCTAGCATAACTTATTGAGCGAGCATAACAAACTTATTTTAAAAATGTTAGTATAATTCACGTTTTTTACTTTCCAAAAGGGCCTCTAATTCTTGTGTGCCCAAGTGCCCCAGCTTAGTGCGGTGCCCACAGACGAGCACAGATGTCATACATAGTTGTCTTAATAGCTCTTCAAAGTTGTTACTTCAAAATTAAACTTTCTTGATGTTTAAGCCCTAAGCTGTTATGTAATTGGTTATTCCAGACCAAGACACATCAGTGGTTTTTACGTCTGTAATTTAGTTGTACGCAGCCGTAGCGCCAAAAACTTCAAAATGGCGGAATTGCAGGCGACGTTGCTGTCATCTGTGCCAATGCAAATAGCACAGGAAAAAGCGTTGCTCGCGTAAAAAGTTAGGAACTCTTAGTATTTCATCGTCGTCGTCTGTTATTGCGAGGCGCGGGTTTTTGCCGGCATTCCCGGCTCCGCAACTAGGTTTTTGCGAGTCTCCGGACTCTGGGAAGAGCGGAGTCGCGTCGGTACAAAAACTAGTCCGCCATAACGCCGCGGCACCACGCAAAAAGCTTGCGACATACGGAGAGAATTAATGCGGCTACTCTTTAATTTTCTTGAAGAAAGCGCGGGAGGAAATGGGGTAATGAGTGTCGGCCACAAAAACACACGTCCGCATAATGGTGGCGCTCATTTGCTGAGTTAACTTTGTGGCGCAGTTAAATTAAATAATATAATACTCGTACTGTTCTTTATCGTTGTAACTAGATATTATATATGCGGGTTATATTAATACATTTATAAGTATTATATTTATTTATAATAATATACAATATACACTTATGGAAAATTAGTCAAAAAGAGAAAAGATTTCTAAGTTTGACATTGATACTTATGGACAGTGAATAACGTCCACATTACCTTAACAAAGTATTTAACATATTGAAAATAAATGCATATTCAACATAATGTTTATTCAACATAAATCTTACTTAAAATGCAATTATTGACCTAAAAAAAAAAGATAATCTTAAAAGCACAGAAATCTTATACGTTACTTATCCGGTAGAATAGGCACGAAACTTAAAAACAAACTAACTTTATAAGTTGTTAACATAACCAATTTGCAAGATCTCAGTAAATATTTCTAAGTCAGATCAGGCGTAGTGAATGAACTCTATTGTAGCAGGTGTTATTTTGCGGAAGTCCATTGTATTACAAAGGATATTGGTTACGTTTGCTGATTCCGCGCAGTTGATGATGACTTGTCCAACAAGCAGACAAGGTCGACACGTGTTTCGTCTCTCAGAAGTCGTCTGAGAGACGAAACACGTGTCGACCTTGTCTGCTTGTTGGACAAGTCATCATCAACTGCGCGGAATCAGCAAACGTAACCAATATCCTTTGTAGTAGTGAATGAAGTCTAATTTACCTCAAAAACTATGCAGCTGAAATTTTAAATAAGGACAGCTAGTACTCGACTGTTGAATTGGTAAAAACGTCCAGCAAGGCGCGGGCGAATCCCGAAGTGGAATATTTTTCTAGCATTATACATATTTCTATCATTGCGTTCTCCTGTCCCTGTTATGAAGTGGCTGTGGACCAAGTAGGGTCACCACCAACGGTTTCAGTTATTTACTCGACTTTATTATATGTCAAATCCGTGTTCATATATTTCACGCACATATTGCAATCTATCCATACCTTCCTTTGTTCCTATCTCCATTCACTCATATTAAAAATGAAAATATATAATATAAATTCAACATTAGCCTTTACAGGTACTTATTGATATCAAAACATAAAAAAAACACTAAGAACAGCTTAATCTAGTAAGTACAACGAAAAAAATTACTAACCCTGTTCGGAAAATGGGAACCGTTTTTATCTCTCCTTTTAATCATACATAATTAAATACAACATATATAATAATACGTTTAAATGTGTTAAATATCAAAACTTCAGTTGAAAAATGGTCTCAGAATAAAAGTTTGTCCCAACTACCATTGCAATATCATTTACACATCAATTCTTCTTATACATTTTCGCCATTATATATAACAATTGCATCATTTGTTGACAATATATGTAACCATCAAGTCAAGCATGTTGTTATTTTTTTATTAAAGTTTGATGAATGTCATACAATGACATGCACAACATGCTTGTAACAATCCCCATCTTAAAAAAAGTTTCAATTTGACACAAAAATCCCCATTAACAAAATGATCCGCCATTTATTGAATTCATTTGTTACAAAATATGTGATAAATGAAGAACCGATTTTGTGCAAACTTCACATAAGCCATCTACTAAATAGTCCGAACAAAGCCTAACATTTGGTTTGGATAGTTGAGCCCGTACCCGAGTTATAAAATTACAACGAAAAGTGGCATTAATTTATATATATATATTAGTCTCTGTCAGTACCGGGCACGGCTGCTTCGGTGAGTATCTGTGTCGAATAGGACGGGAGGGATCGACACATTGCCACCACTGCGCATCCGACCTCGACTCGGCCCAGCACACGCTGGCGGAGTGCCCCGCGTGGGCCTCCGAGCGCCGAGTCTTGGTCGCAGAGATCGGGCGAGATCTGTCTCCGCCGGGCTGTGGCCTCCTTCTGTGAAGCAGTGATGCTCCAGAAGGAGGCCGCCGAGCGGGGTCGGGAGATGGCCGATCCCGCTCGAAGAAGGCGGCGCCGGGCTCGGTAGCACAGCTGCGGCGCCGCCGCGGGTCGCCGGCGGGCGCGAGGAAGTCGCGACTGCTATGGCGACCCGGGATGGACCACGCCCCTTCCGTGGCCGGGGGGCGTCGTCGGTAGAGGAGACCGGCGGAGGTGGTAGCCTCCCCCGAGGAGGGCTCCCCTCTAAGCAGGGGAGCGGAGGCTGGGAGTTCCCGGAAGTGGCTTGATGTTCCCAGGGGCTCCCGACATGCCTGAGGAAGGCCATCCCTGAGGTGTTTAGTGGGTAGGCCTCCCCCTTCTAGGGAGGAGAGCCCCACATAACCGCCGGCTCGCCACAGCCGGGAACAAAAAAAAAAAAAGAAAAAAAGGATAAACAACCGTACATCTGATATTGTCTGCCAAGCACTACAATATAGGACTATTTTGAATGGACGGCAATTTAACAACATCTCCTGTATTATACACAATAAAAGCTTAAGTATCTATCCACATAATCAAAGGGAAGGTATGTTCTCTTTCAAGAATAATTTAATTTCAGCAGAAATCATATACTAGGTTGCTCCCTCCTATATTCAATGTTAGTGCAGAGACAGCGGCAGATGTAGACGACATGGGCCATCACCCAAACGGCCTCGCGACACAAATTTTTCCACTTTAGGAGCGTCTCTCGCGCAAACGATTCAGTTTAGAAAAAATATATATATTAGAAACCTCAATATCATTTTTGAAGACCTATCCATAGATACCCCACACGTATGGGTTCGAAGAGTTTCAGTTCTAAGTATGGGGAGCCCCAAAAATGTATTGTTTTTTTTTTCTATTTTTGTATGAAAATATTAATGCGGTCCACCGAATACATCTACTTACCAAGTTTCCACAGCTTATATAGTTACGGAAAAATGTGGCTATGACATACGGACCGACAGACGGACGGACAGACATGACGAATCCATAAGGGTTCCGTGTTTTGCCATTCGGCTATGGAACTCTAAAAACACATATTTCAAACACTTTCGTTTTCATTGCCCCAATATTATTATATATTCTCTGTAAATAATTTTGTATTTAAAACTTTTCGCCCAGGTTTTATGGGATATTCTCACAGTTGTCACACTGGCAACACTGTGGAGTTTGCGGGGGTTGCAGGTTTGCTGCGAATCTAACAGAAACCACATATACTATAGGCGACTGTAACCCCTTACCATCAGGTGGGCAGTGTGCTTGTTTGTCAATATACTGCCATAATAACCCACAATATAATATCTACTCACAATATATATCTTGTTAATATTTTCAACAATAGTAAAAAATCTAAGGGATTGTCGAAACTGCCCAAAAAATCACTCTAAATCGAATCGATAGTTCGTGAAATGATAATATATCTAATAATTCAAAACTATTTTTATTTCAATAAGTCTATTGCCAGAAAGTCTTAATTTTTTTTAATAAAATACCGATAGTCATAAAACTTAAACTTTCAGCGGGGATATTTTATCTGTGAAACATAACAAAACAAACAAACAATAAACAGAAGTAACAACAGGTAGGTTCCATCTTTCCATGGTAGGCGCACAAACAGAAATGATATTTTTATATTTAAAAAAATGATTTAAACATACTGTTCGTAGACATAAAACTTGAGTACTTACTTATATAATATTTTCATAATACCTCATCATTTCAGCCAATAGACGCCCACTGTTGGCCATAGGATCTCCCCCAAGGATCTCCACGCAGATCGGTCCTGCGCTGCAAGCGTCCAGCGCCTTCCCGCGATCTTCATCAAATCGTCGGTCCACCTTGTGGGAGGCCTACCAACGTTGCGGTGTCCAGCATATGCCTGCCACTCCAGGACCTTTCCGCCCCAACGGCCGTCAGTCCTGCGAGCAATGTGCCCCGCCCATTGCCACTTAAGGTTCACAATTCTTCGGGCTATGTCGGTGACCTTGGTTCTTCTGCGGATTTCAGCATCATCGATCACGCAGAGAATCTCCGAGCATAGCCGTCTCCATTGCCCTCTGGGTGACTTTAAGCCACCTTATAAGGCCCATTGTGAGTGGCCAGGTTTCTGTTCCGTATGTCATCACTGGCAACACGCACGAATTGAAGACTTTCGTCTTGAGGCACTGCGGTAGATGGGCCGAGAATATGCCGAGCAGCTTCCCAAACGCTGCCCAGCCGAGTTGGATCCGCCGATTTACCTCTTTCTGGAAATTGGACCTACCTAGTTGGATTATTTGTTCCAGGTAAACGTACTCGTCAACAATTTCCAGTGTAGAGCCTCCAACCTTCACAGGAGTGGGTGCTACATGGTGATTCGACATGATTTTAGTGGGTGCTACATGGTGATTCGACATGATTTTACATGGTGATTCGACATAATACCTCGTATGTTGTTAATACTAATGTTAAGTTTCAATTCAAAAATAATTCAAACATAAGGAGCCATGTAAAATTAATACAATAACATGGTGTCCTATGTATAAATGTCATTATTATTGTCGCCTATATCACGTGGTTTTATAAAACACGGTCCTTTATAATTAACGGTCCTTTATTTATTATAAGTCATGCGCGAGGATACAGATCCAACGCGTAGAGGCCATTTAAGCGAAATTTAATGAAAGTCTGCGTGGAGTGTACCAACTGAGTCTAATCTGCACAATGAGAAATACAGCTAAGACTATATCCAGTTAGATGCACAGAAATTATATAGCGTTAATAAGATATAAACAGCTCTATCCTCGTGTCATTATCTTAATAAAGTAGCGATGTAATTCCACTACCTATAACTTTCGATCAAATTTGATAGCAGGGGGTTTGCAATATGACAGCATTATTTGTCAGTTTCAATCAAAATGTGATAGTACCAGGTTCCATAATCGACCAACTGGACATTTATGATAGGTACAACAAACTTCATATTTAAATCAAAATAGCGTCTCATTATGGCAACTACATATATAACAACATAAAGCGTGCAATAGGTGATAGCCAGCATCAAAATTTACTACTACAGTGGGCCCGATTCTGCATAATTCTCTAAACTTAAAACTAAATTTAAGATTTGTGTCTCTCTTTCATTCTCTACTGAACATGACAAGGACAGACTGCTGTCAAATTTAGTTTTAAGTTTAGAGAATCATGCCAGAATTGGGCCACTATCACCCCTCTAAAAAAGGCTTTTTCAATTTCCGAGTAGGTATGTCATTTTTTTTCCTTGTACTACAGCTATAATAATAGTACAGTTTAGTACATAAATATATATCCACGTCACAGATTTAAGTACCTCTTAGGGTTTTCTTATTTTTGGACTTGTCTTGATAATAATAGTATTTTTATTTTTGGGTTATAACATAAGATGAAACAATCAATAAACTCACCAAACTATCAACAATATAGTTATAATAAATAAAACATATAATAAATGAACAGTATTTACAAACAAAAAGAATTTTTATTTTTTAGACGGTAACATAATACATTTTCTAGCGTGATTTCAGTCACCACACTAGATTTATTAAAGTCGGGCCGCTCTAAGATTACCGATTTGACACATGTCAGATTGACAGCACTAGTGAGGACTACGGCAAAATTACCGAGTCATTTAAGTAACTGTTATTTCTACTTAATAACTAAGTAAGGATTAATTAAAACAAAAATAAGATTGAAAAGATTTATTCACTTTCAGATTCACTTATAGAGTCGCTATCGCTATCTGTTACTCGAATCACAATTTCATTGTCTATAATAGAATCAACTCTTATGTCTCGTTGTAATCTTCTAATATTAGTTTTCGGGTCTTTTCGACCACTTTGACTCAATCCTCTTTGGTCACTTTGGAGCATGCCTCTTTAAGTAGGTTCAACATTTTCTTCGTGCTGAACGGGGGTGTCGTATTATGACGAGCTGCGTAACCTGTAACATAATTTTATTATTAGTATTAGAAGCACTAAAATTTAATTTAAAAGTCTGGATATTTGTTTCTTTATAACTTTTTCATCATTTAGTTTTTAATATTTCTATGTATGAACTGTGTATGTCCTGCTTTTTATTTTTTTTAGTCTACCAAGTCAGTCATGCAGAGTTTAAATACGAGTATTAATATAATGTTTATATAAAGAAGAAACAAATTACCTTTGACACCCATATTAACTCTATAGCGTTGTATTGACAATGGTAGGCGGGATTCTCAGGACACGACGTCCGTGTGCCAGAGCTAGTTCATCGATTTCATATAGCTTTTTTGCTTCTTTATTTTCGAACACCAATTTGAGTAAATCCGATTTTAACATTTCGGGATTGGTTTCTATACCATTTTTTTTCAAGCCAACCTGCCAGATCTGCTTTCTTATTAGCTTGAGTGGGGTACTTGTTTATTTGCGCCGAGTGATATGACGCATTATCAATAATTATAATGGATGGCTCTGGTAAACTGGGGAGTAATTGGTTTTGAAACCAAGATTTAAAAGTTTCCGCGTCCATTTCCTCGTGGTAATCCGACGTGTTTTTGGATGCAAACGCTAGCAATCAATTTTTAATAAAGCCAACTCCAGCAGAACCGGCATGCAAATAATGAGCCTTGATCCCTTGCCAATAGGTACATTTTGATGTAGATGCATGTGTTCCATCAGTCCAAGTACGTGACACAGAGTGGTTAGCGTTTAACCATGTCTCGTCAATAAAAACAACGTTCTCCCAATCAGTTATTTTTAGAGCCTCTCTTAAAAATTCACATCTTTTTAAAATTATGTCATACCTTTCCATTAACATTTTCCTTTTATTGGTTTTGGCGAATTCAAAACCAATACCATGTAGCAATTTAGATAAAGCGGTTTTTCGCTCCACTAAACATGCCAGCCTCTTTTAATAAAATCATAAGCAGAATTCTGGTTGGATATTCATTGCGGGTATAATAATTATAAACGTGATTCCTTATTGCATCAGCATCGAAAGAATCAACACCGGTTACTGGCTTTTGTCTGCGTCTTTTCTTAGGCGTCCTTAGAATGTTTTCTTTACTGCCTGAAGCACCAAACTTTTCTTTGTTGATATTATATATTGTTTTAGCACTGATTCCAAGAGCTTCTGATAGCCGCTCTTGTACTTGAGTTACGGGCAATAAGGGTCCGCCATTTTGTGACTCACGCTCAAATAGTCCTGTAGCTTTATGACAAGCTCCCGACATTGACTATTCAATGTTTTTCCTCGTTTCGGCATTTTAAACCAAAACACAAAGTCCAAACACAAAGCAAAATCAGAGTCCAATAACCATAATCAATAAACTGGAGAAAGCCGGGTCACAATAATAACAAATAGACTGAGGGACGTAGTCTATGCGCACGAGTACGAAAGACGACCGAGTTGGACGATTGACATTGTCAGTCGTTCGCAGCAGCTGGGTTGCCAATGTCAAAATTAATCCAATTCCCTAAATAAAATATTTGCAACAAATAAATTTCTAAATGTATATTTTTCTGTATGGCAATAATTTATTTCATCGATATTTAATGTCAATGTCAAGTTTATCGAAGCTTATCGAGTTTCATGCTCGCAAGGCAATGTAGTATAAAAGAAACCTCCAAGTGCTATAAGTAATATTTCTATCATTCTAATTAATTTTTTTCAGTCCAACTATAATCTGATTTTTATTCCGTGAATACCACATTTACCGTAAAAATATCACAAAAAAAACAATATTTATCTATTGATAAAAATAATGCAAACCGCCGCTATTAAATCGCGCCAAAACCTCCTCATTCTAATACATTCCGGAACACAAAAGTACGCAGTGAGTATTACCGAGCACATCACTATGAAAGCGTGACCAACGAAGTAACTTTGTTAAAAGCGCTATACAAAGGGGAAATTATAAGTTTTTTTTTATTCTTAAATTATTTAAAGTACTAAAAGACAAATAATAATACAATTACGTAACTTTGATATTTTGACAGAAAATTGTATTGATAAAAGTTGTTCTAAACGATTTTCCAAATGTGTTCCTCATAACAAAGTTATATGTACAACCTACAACCAAAAAAAGTAAAGTGTCATATCGGTAATCTTAGAGCGGCCCGACTTTATCTCTGAGGTTCTGTTGATCCCCTACTCTCTTCTCAATAATATAAAAGTGATTTATCAAATAAAGTTTAATTTCATATTTCTATCTATTTTAACTGTTACGCGCGACACAATAATCTGTTTTGCTGCCTAATGCATAAAAGGCTTAAAGACGCTGTATACTATGCCATTAAATCATTTATAAAGATGCCTGAAATTTGAATTTAATTGAAGTTCAACGTTTTGCTAACGGGCTTGTGATATGTTTGTGTTACGAAAATAAATTAATCATTATATTTTTGTGTATATTAGTGAAACGTCATTAAACTTTGTGGATTTTGTGTGATTGCTGTGCGAATATGACGTCAGAAAAAGTGGGCAGAAAAGAAAAAAATCAAAATATCCAAGTCTTCGTCAGATTAAGGTAATTTTAATGACGCCAAGGAAATTCTTTTACGTAACTTTCCCATTTATATTGTATTTAAAGTAATTTAATAATAATATTTAGATATAGTATAATGGTAAAGTTTTGGTATATGACTGACTATGTATCAACTGCTCATTGAATTGCAAAATCTATATCTAAAAATGACCCTTTCTAGCATTATTTTTAGGGTCGGAATCAATGTATTATTATCATGTAATTGGAAGCTTTTACAGTGTTTGTACAAAATAATTTATTCATTTAACCAATTTATTAAAAATATCGTAGAGGACCAGACGGGCTATTGTATGGAAAACTATGAAAAAGCACTCAAATAACTTTCTCTTTGAACTTGTAAATCTAATTCTCTCTGTTTGAACCATATATAAAATACTTTTAATTAACGTGTTAGAAACACTAAGTACCCATATTTTAATAATATTACATTATCATAGTGATTGATAATACTTCAATTTATTGGTATGTCTTTATATGATTTGTTTTGTCTACATTTAGCCGTTATCATGATTATTAATCATTATTCGATTTAATCTTAAGATTTATGACTTAAAATGATATAAAAAAAAATATTGTAATATATAAATAATTGATATAATTATCATGAGTACAAATTTTATTAATTTTATTTATCATTAGTACAACTATTATTAATTAAGCCAATAATTTTTGTATCTTAAATCATTGGAATATGTGCAGACAATAAATGTTATATTCCTGGTCCAGTCCTGAAATATACTGTTCAATAAACATTTTTATTATTTTCATGTTAATCAAATAATAATTGGTATTATTGCCACATTCAATTTCATATTATCAGTGCTATAATAAATAAAATGTAGGCCTACTAGATGTGTTTTCTAATTTCAATACAAAAATTTATAAAAGTCACACAAAGCAAGCATATTTTGTTGGATATGACTTTCCTGTAACACCTATCTCATTTTATACAAATGATAGTCATGACTAATTATTATTATTTAAAATTATTCATGTATTTAATTTTTAATGTTATTCTATATTTGGTTACACTTTTTGTAATATTTTGATATACGAAATGGCATACACAGAACTGCAGGCTCTTGTTATACAATAATGAATAATTACATTGGATTGATTTAGATATTGGTACTGATTTTTAATATCTATCAATAAAAATTAATTTCAGTGAACTTATTAACCTTATCTTGTACAATATATACACAGTACAATGCATAGGAACAGTATGGCTTTTAAATTACTAAGATATATTGTACACCTTCCTTGATAGTCTCCAAAATTCTTTAAGGTTATTTTGCTTGTACATAGGTATACCTTTGTACACTTTAGGTGCAACAAAGCATTATATAAATGTATTGTATAGTATATTTACAAATGCACTCAGTGTTCTTGCCTAGTACTATGTATCTGTTGACTGGTATGTATCTGATAATAAACCATGAAACAGGGAAAATAAAACAAAACGAACATACTTATTCGCTAAAGGTTAAGGATAAGTTAATTCAATCTGATAACGAAGTAGCCTCCGAATTTGAAAGGTTTTTCCACCAAATACCTATAGAATACTACTTGTAGCCTCGGATCATGTTCAAACGTTGCGGTCGCCCTCCTTGAATCAAATGTTAACAAGATTAAGGAATCTTTTCATTTTAGACATATTGATGCTGAATTTATCCTCAAAAACTTTTAAATCAATTAATAATAAGAAAACAGAGGATCTGTGGGTATCTCAACTAATATCAGGCCTCCAAGTCATCCTACTTTTCCTACTTTTCCTACTTTTTAGTAGGAAAGTAGGAAAAGTCCTACTTTTTACACATTTGTCCTACTTTCCTACTTTTCTCTAAAAAATTGAGTTGAATTTGTGATAATTTATTACACTTATTATTAATTTTTACATAATTATGTCAATATTTCCCAATGAGAAGTTGTTTTTTTCCTAAAAATTGACTGACTAAGATCCTTTTCTTTTTATGGGAATAAAATAATTGATTAAATGTATTAATGTAACCTTCTGTAATGCAATAAAGTATTATAATAAAATAATAATAAATGGGCTCTGCCCCGCTGCCGGCGGCACACAGGTTTAAGTTTTTTATAATATTTATGTGTTATCTATTATGTATATTTGAAAAAAAATAAATTTAATATTGTACTTTAAATAAATGATTTTTTATCAATTTATAAGTTCCAATAGTATTTATATCTAATCAACTGTGAAAACAATTTTTTTTCAAAGACATGGCAATTACATTGTGTTACAAAAATAAAAATAGTGATTATTATCAGTGCTTACTATTTTGACATGTCTCTTAGATTTCCTAATGAAGTAAACTGAGGGGAAATCCATGCTCCTGCCTGCTTTAACCCAGATTGTGTGCAGCATTTTCTTTTTCCAGGTTCAGGATATATTAATAGTTTTACCCAAAATTTATATTAGGCCTACTAATTCATGCGTTTTTTGAGATCTTCAATTGATGTTCACATTGTTAGGAAATAGTTGCAGACATGTTCTAATTTAGATAATTGTTAGTCTTAACTGTAAGTGTTTTCAGTTTTTTTTTTCTGTACTTAGGTAATTGGTGATAGTTGAATGTTTTTGAAGAAACGTAATTTTTTTATGTAGAGTGTAGTGCAGTGAACATGCCTAACAAAACATCATTTAAAGATGAATGGTTAAAGAAGAAGGACTTCAAACGGCCAAATTATTGAACAGTGGTGTGTAAAACGATCAAGATATGAAATATTTTGTCGTTTATGCTAAGAAGGTTGTGAGATGTGATAGCCGTGGGCTGAGTCGGTTGCTAACTCACTCAGAAACTAAAGTCCACTCTTCATTTGCTATAGACGTGTTAGCTGGAACACAAATGATTTTAGTAAGTCAAACCAAAACCTTAAATGAAGCAAATAATACTATTCCTGTTGGACAGCAAAAGAAGAAGTCTTAAAGGCAGAGCTCTTGTGGAGCCTCAAGTCAGTTAGTAGTGATTATTCATATGATACTCCAAAGTTGTTTAAAGAAATGTTCCCTGACAGCACTATAGCTTCCAGGTTTTCTATATCCCACTCAACATTATCTTACATGATAACAGAAGCAACTGGACCCTATTTCATGAGGCCTTATTGTCTGATATAATAAAGTCCTTCATCTCCATATTCCATTTCTTTTGATGAGTTGACCAATAGAGAAGTAAAAAAACAGCTCGATCTGAAATAAGATACTGGTCCAGCATTAAAAAAGAAGTTGTCGTCCATCATCTTGACACACATCTATTGGGACAGGCAAAAGCCAACACTATCTCGGAAAAAATTATTCAAACAATTAATGATGCTCAAATCCCACTAGCAGATTTATTGCATTAGGCAGTGATGGGCTCAATGTAAAACAAAGCAGTTTTCCAAATGGTGACTGAAGTGAAGAAAATCTCAGGACCTACCTCCTCTTCTCAATATCGGGTTTTGTAAAACTACATTCCGTCCACAATGCTTTTTCCAAAGCTCTACATGAATTTGGAGACGATATAGTAGACTTACACTATTTTTTCAAACTTCCCCTGTCAGGGTCGTAGAACTAAAAGAACTACAAGATGAACTCGGTTTTAAAAATCAAAAGTTTCTAAAACATGTGCCAAGCAGATGGCTTACTTTAGGAAACCTGCTTTGGAAAGATTGCTGAGCCCAGTGGTCAGTGGCTGAAAAATATTATGAAAAACTCTTCCTGTAAGAGATAAGAAAATAACTGAAAATGGATGTTACAACCGAATAATAAAATTCTTTAAAATCCCCCACACAACTCTGTCCATGATCCATTTTCTGATTACTGTATCGAATCTATTGCAACCATTTCTAAAACTTTTCCAAAAGGAAGAACCTCTTATCCACCCTGTTTGATCAAATGGTCAGTGTTATTAAGAAATTGCTTGGACGTTTTTTCAGAATAAAAACATTTAAAAGAAATGAGCATTGAAGATTTGAAGAAGCCTGAAATTCCCAAATTTTGAAATTGAACTCCCTGACAAAGATATAGATATTGGAGAAAACACTAGGAAATTAGTTGGTAAACTGAAGGCAGAACAACAGTCAAGTTTGATTGTGGGTATGCGTAAATTTTTGAGGTGTGTAACTTTGAAGTTGTTGGAAAAAGTACCAACCAATGGTACAATCCGAGAAGCACGATGTCTGAAGGCCCAGGTGTGAATCTTGGACTCTTGCATCTGTGAAGAACCTTGTAGCCAGTGTCGAATTAAAAGAATCCCTAAATGTAGATATAGTAAGTGATGAATGGAAAGTTCTTCAGTGTGAAAATATTCCACAAGACTGGTATAGTTATGAAAATGAGGATTATTACAAAAGAGGATTGATCAATACTATAGTGAAATCTTTGCTTTAAAAAAATATCTTGGCCAAGAAAAGTATCCTGAACTAAATAAAATTAGTAAAAGCAGTTTTGGTTATTCCGCACGGTAATGCTGATGTAGAACGAGGATTTTCTCTAACTTCAAACTTTTTAACTAGTACAAGAACTTCTCTTTCAGCAGCCTCGATCAGTGCTTTGCAATCTACAAAGGTTGGCTTAAAAAAGTTTGACAATAAATGTCACTTACAGTCGGGTCAATTTAATAGGCCACATTTGACATTTCATTAAAATTCCTCAACTAACCTTGTAATGGCGGACTTAAAATATTCAATATTTTTTAGTTTGGAAATGCACAAATGACCGTTGTTACAATGTTGCGTTCAGTGAAGTCTATACGTAAGTGATGTCCCTCAAAAAAATCGATCGATGAATGCAGATAACTTGTGAAGGCATTATTCACCATGAATTAATAGTCAGTCAGTTAGTTTATTGTATTATTTTTGTATGTAAACATACATACGACTGTAATCGTATTTAGGTATGATTGTATCTTATACTATTATTGTATTATATCATTGTAATTATTAACATTGTAAAGAGGAGATAAAAAATAGACCTTCAGAGTTTCTTGCCTGTTCTTCTCGAGAAGGCTCTCCCAATTTCCTAACAGGTGTCGAGTCAATCTTTTTATTTTTTTTCTTTTTTTTCCTTATTCGTACGTACGGACAAGGTTTTAGTTTTCTTTTTTAAGCTTTGTTTTTTTTGTTTTGTCCTGTTGACGTCAGTAAGTGCTGTTAAAAGTCTATGGTTGAATAAAGATTATTTTGATTTTGATTTTGATTTTTTTGAGTCAAATTTTTATTTTAAAATAAAACATGTTATTCTTTTGTTTTATAATAAAAAAAAAAAAACAATATAACTTCTTTAACAGAGAAATAATTGGTATTAAAAAATTTTAAGGCAATTAAAACTCGTAAAATATATTAATACAGTACCTATAAAAAAGAGCGTATTCACATTTAAAAGGCCGGCAACACGTCTGTTGTTGGCGGGCAGCGATAATCACTTACTATCAAGTAATCCATTTGCTCGTTGCCTATTACAGTTATTGTGGAAATAGTAATTTTTCATAAGACAGGGATCTTATAAAAAAAGTACTTTTCCATAATAACTGTATTCGATTCACATATGTTTGAAGTAAATATCGAATTTTTCACCATAATCGGAGTGTTTAAGCAGGTCACCTCACTATGAACAAATGTCAATGTGGCCTATTAAATTGGCCCGACTGTAGTCCATATCACAAAAAAAATTCATGATAAAGGTGCTAGAGCCTACAGATCTTACGTAGAGAGAAAAGAAGAAGAAAAGAGAGTGGAAGCAGAAATAAAAAAACAAAAGGAAGAAGAAAAACAGAATAAATTGAAAGAAAAAGAAGATTTGGCAAGAGAGAAAGCTGAATTGAAAAGAAAAGTAGAAAAACTAAAGAAGTGATATTGAAAGAAAAAACTCTAGGAAAGAAAGAGGATGAAGCTGCGACAGAGATGGATACTTACAAGACACTAGTAGACAAAGCAAATGAAAGAATTAAAATGCATTAAAAGAACCGCAGGTTTAAAAGGTGTTAAAATAGGACAAAGCCTTAAAACATCCCCATACTAAATTACATCGAAAATGGTTTGGCTGTTGCCGTCGCAGTTTATCGCGGGAAAGAGATATTTTATCGCGGTAAAAAAGTATCCTTATGTCCATTTCCGGGGTTCAAACTATATTTGTGCCAAATTTCATCAAATCGGTTCAGTAGTTTCGGCCGTGAAAGCCGGACAGACAGACAGAGTTACTTTCGCATTTGATAATATTAGTAATGGCTAAACACTATTTAAACATTTTTTAAAATCCTTCATTAACGTTTTACGGTATTTCCCTTATTCCTATACTATTGATAGACTATTGAGTATTTATTATTTAGTTTTAGGGTTCCGTCCGAATACAAAAAATGGAACTCTTATAACATATAATAGTTTTTTAGATAATAATTTTTTACTTATAGATAATACGAAAAATAATAAGAAGTTCATGATATTAAAATAACATTGTAAATAACTCAATTTTGTTTAAAATGTTGTATAGATAAAGGTACGAAACCCTCCGTGCGCGAGTCTGACTTGCACTTGGTCGGTTTATGTCATTTCATTGTTTCAGCACAAAAATATTGATTTTATGTCAAATTAGGTCCTACTTTTCAGTAAAAAAGTCCTACTTTTTGTTAAAAAAATCCTACTTTTCCTACTTTTTTGGGGTCAAAAACCACTTGGGGGGCCTGTAATATTATTAAACCAATTATCTCTGAACTTGCGCCTCACCTAGCCCTAATTTTCAATAAATGCATTGATGAGGGGGTCTTTCCAAATCTTATGAAAAATAGTAAATTAATTCCACTTTACAAGTCTGGCGATAAGAGTGACCCTACTAATTTTAGACCCATTTCTATATTACCAGCCTTGAGCAAAATCTTTGAAAAGATTATTTATAATCAGCTATCATCTTATTTTACCCTTAACAAGTTATTTCATTGCAACCAATATGGTTTTACCAAGGGTAAATCCACTACAGACGCTGGAATTTCACTTTTAAAACACATTTTTGATGCTTGGGAGGGCAGACAAGACGCAATAGGTATTTTCTGTGACCTTTCTAAAGCATTTGATTGCGTAAGTCACGACACATTAATGAGGAAATTTTAGGGCATTATGGTGTCTCTATCAAAATCACTCGGCCTTATTAAGTCATACTTGTCGGATCGAATACAAAAAAGTTGTTATTAATAAAACTGAATCTGCTGGAACTTCACTAGTTATGGGCGTGCCTCAGGGATCAATATTAGGTCCTTTACTATTTTTTAATATATATTAACGACCTTCCTTACTATACAAGCACTTTATGTGAAACAGTGCTATTTGCCGATGATACTTCTCTTGTTTTTAAAGTTGACAGAGGCAGCAATTGTTCGGACGAGGTAAATAGTGCTCTATCAAAAGTTCTACAATGGTTTACATTAAATAATCTTTCATTAAATTCGAGAAAAAACAAAATTTGTTAAGTTTTCTATACCAAATGTAAGGCAGGTTAATACACCCTTAAATATTAATGGTTGAAGTGGTATCTCTTGTTGAGAGTACTAAGTTTTTAGGCATACACTTAGATTCCAGATTACAATGGTATACCCATATTGATGCTCTGTCAAGCAGACTTAGCTCAGCTGCGTATGCTGTTAAAAAAATAAGGCTTCTAGCTGATGTTGAAACAGCAAGGTTAGTTTACTTTAGTTATTTTCATAGTGTAATGTCCTTATGGCATTTTGTTATGGGGATCAGCTGCCACCATTGAAAGTATTTTTATACTACAGAAAAGAGCAATTAGAGCTATATATAATTTAAGACCAAGGGATTCCCTTAGGGATAAGTTTTAAAAAATTAACATTTTAACATTGGCGGGGCAGTACATCTATGAAAATATAATCTATGTACACAAATATTACAATAATTTCATTAAGAATAGCGATGTTCATAAATTAAATACAAGAAATAAAAATAAGCTTGCTGTTCCAAATTTTAGATTACGTAAAAACAAAACTCATTCTGGGGGAAATGTATAACTTTTTATAACAAGTTACCACACAGTATTGTTAATCTACCTTTTAATAAACTTAAAACTCGAGTAAAAAAAACTTTGATGAGGCAAAGGATATTATCGAGTCCAGGATTACTTGGATGATCGAAGTGTCTGGGACTAAAAAACCCTCGCTCGTTGAAATAAACAAATTGTTAATAAATTCTTAGGTAACTGTGTAACATAATAACATGTATATTTAACTGTACCTATTATTAATAACCTTTTGTTACTTGTATAATACATTATGCTAGTTTTTAAATGATTGTATGCGCGTGTCCTGCGGTTGATTTTTTTTTTTTTAGTTTGTGCTAATTTACACGGGTACCTGTTTTTTGGTAATTTGTATCCTTCTGTGGCTTAAGGGTAGTCATACTCTCATTAAAATCTCTTCGGCAGTGTCGTGTGAGGGCGGTCGTTACGTTCCCTAAAACATGGTTGAGCGAAGCGATGGCTGGTTCATGCGTCATGCTCGTGAACGGGTGCTGCCAGCGGAGATGAGTCTGCTCTTTGCTATACTGGGTACTACTCGTATTTATTATAATTTTAATTTAACTTTAATATATTTCTTTTAAAAACTGTTATGACACGGCATTCCTAATATAGGCATGTTTTCTAAATATTTTTTTATTAATTATACTATGTAATGGAAAGTGACTTCATGAATTATCAATATTGAAGTCATTTTCAAATTGACGACTCTGTATCTATTTAATACAGGGGAAAAAAAAACAGCCCTTGCTGAGTTTCTTGCCGGTTCTTCTCAGTACAAGGTCTCCCGCCGTAGATTTGCGAACCGATGGCGTAGCTTTTCGACATTCACAAGTGCTTGTAACAGCCCAGACTGAATAAATGATTTTGAATTTGAATTTGAATCTGGAACTGCACAACTAGAACGAGAATCTGTGGGTCTATTATGTTTATAGCTGGATGAAAAGATTACCTGTTGCTCCCATTGGTTTGTTGTAATTATGGCTGCAGTTTAGCAGAATTGACCCAAAGGCACCTTTATCTCTTTAAAGACTGACTGCCAACATGGCTTAACTGGCATTAGGCCTGGGCCCATTATACCTAACATTCTAATACATGTCAGGTATAAATCCATTGATGGTGCTATTTGTATCAGCTGCCAATGTAAAAAATAACTGTATTTGTCATTTCAGGCCATTGAACCAGAGAGAAAGGGACATCAGATCGCTGGGTGTCGTTGAAGTGGTGAACAACCGCGAGGTGGTGGTCAAACAGTCCCAGCAAACAAACCTTACAAAAAAGTTCACCTTTGATCGTGCTTTCGGACCTTATGCCAAGCAGGTTAGTACATCAAACTTATTTTTGAAGTTTTTTTTGTTTACTTATATACAGGGACCAAAAAGTAACAAGTCTCGAAAATAAAAAAGTTATGTCTGTGTCATATTATACACAATAGAAATGATATTTTTTTTTATATATTCTACTAAACTTAGCAACCTATGCAAAGTACCCTTATCTACTCATTTCTGTAACTCTTAGACTGATTTTGTTATTGAAACTATGAGAACATGTCCATTGACTTCACTGTATGTGCTGAAATGGAATTTTGATGATTGTGATACTGTAGTATCAGTCCTTCATGTGATATGCTTCTATATCCTGACAACTTAGCAACTAAAGCATTAATGTGTGCAGATGTCTGCTAAAACTGACTTTGTGAGTTCTTGCTTTACTGTTTCCAATCTTAAATGTTGCAAAATGTATTTATTACTAGTGTAAATATCAATGTTTGTTGCACACCACCACAGACCTCGACCTCGAGTGTTGTTTTGTATAATGTCATTTTACTTTTACTTGATACATGTGAGTTTCTGCTTATCAGCCGATATCCCAGGAGTTGCCATGTTAGTTTTCTAAATATTTTTCTGTCTCAGCATGATAAATTTGTTCCCCAGTCAGTGTAATTGGTGGACAATACTGCTCTTAGTGTAAATGTAACGTGGAAGGTCTCTTTTGTTTGATTCTCCATTTCATCACCCACATCTTGATTTTGACAAGGTGTTTCTGTACATTAACAGATGGTACTTAGTGTTGATATTGCTGACAATATTGCTGTGTCATTTGCATAAGTAGTCATTGGTGTAATCATTTTTATCAGTTATTAAACAAGGCCCAAGAAAGCTGTCCTAAGGTATGCCAGACTAGACTTGATATAGGTCAGTCACTTATTACTGTATACTTATAACTGTATTTAAAATATTTGCAGAATAGATTGAAGACAGCGTTTAAAAAAATTACACATATGTAATTTTTTTATATATGAAGTGTAAAGGTTTTGTAACATTTTGCATTGTAATTTTTGCATTTGTAACACTTTGAAAGTTATATACGGAATTATGTTAGGGTGATTAAGCCTTGGGATACCATGAACCAATGTGGATTGGTTGACACATACCTTAGGATTTCTTTACATGTGTATCCAAGTTGTTTGTTTTTTTGGATATTTTTCATTTGCCATAGGTTTGTTAGATAAATGTATATATGTGAAATAATAAAAACTCATTGGAATAATTATGACAGATACATACATTGATTATAATTTTAAGCGGAAACAATGTATTTATGTTACCGGAGGGGGCGCTGACTCCGCTACTCAGTTTATAACTTTTGCGGCTGTCAGCACTCAATTGTTGTATAATGTACCTATGTCTTATGTTCCCAATAAATATTTTTGTATTTTGTATTTGTATTTATAAACATGACACTAATGCACCCAAATCTATTAATATGAAAACCAGCACCACAGCATCACCGGTTTCATGTCCAACGTTTTATTTTATTTCAATGTAATATTTCATGTTAAGATGATTTATCTGTACTCATACTAGTTTTTCTTTATGTCCCAATTTTTCGCTATATCCCAATATTTATTTTAAAGAATGTACTTATCCTTAACATTAAGTGATATATGTTGACTAATACAATATGATATATGTTTTTTATTAGCCTGTATAGCCACACATAATACATACACATACTCACACCTCTTTCACAGTTTTCCACTTGCCATGATCGAAACATACTTCCCTAACTTGTCTTTATTAATACTTTCATCATGCAAGTTATGGGTACTCTTGACCTGCCGTTCTTTGAAGATATCTCCTATTTCGCACACCCCCTTATCACATTATTTCAGCCTACCATTACCACAACAGTGATAATTGTGCCCAAGTTAGGAACCATAGCTATATAGAATTCTTGCTTTATACTATTACACTAAAACTTCTTTGAGAAATTGAAAAACAATAAAGGCTTATTTAATGTTAATTTTGCCCTTCTCTTGCTATCCAGGTGGAGGTATACCAACATGTGGTCAGTCCGCTTATCGAGGAGGTGCTGGCGGGGTACAACTGCACAGTATTTGCTTACGGACAAACTGGTACTGGCAAGACACATACCATGGTCGGTGAGCACTTCGGAGATGAGACCAGTTGGCAGGATGTGAGTACCTTTGTTCACTGGCTAGAAAAAGTTGTATTAACTGTACTACTGTCATTCTATTTTAAATTATTGCGTGGGTACGTGGGGCGGTACCGCCAAAATTCACCTCATACAACTCGAAAGAGCCCAACGGGCTGTTTTAAAGACTTGATGGTCCTTACCTTACCAATTCCCCACCACTGATCTTTTTAGTAAGTGTAATGTTTTAACTGTATGGCAACTTTTCATTTTACAAATATTGATGAAACAACATTCAACTTTGGAATACAATCCTAAATTATTTGAGAGCATCAGGCGAAATTGTGCTGTATGTAGTTATGCTTGGTTTATTCTGCAACATACACGTAAGTTTTTTTGTTTTCTCGGACCGTATTTATATAATAAAGTCAACTTTTTCTTGAACATCTATCGAATTTTGAAGCCAAGCATGCTATCGTTCAATGGCTTAGTAGCCTTAATTATAATGAATCTGAATCCTTGGAGCAAGCCTTTAACCGCTAGTATATTTGAATGAAATACATTCAAATATTATACTGTTATGTCATGTTGTACTTGTTCCACAGAGGTCGCTTTATTTATATTCTGTAAGTTTGTATTTATTAACTCTGCAATTTTATTTTTGTAATTTTTTATTATTATCTTGTAATTTGTACTTGTTGTTTGTTTACTGTAATCCGTTTAATCTTGTTTCTTCTTCTTGTTAATACATAAATGTCTAGAGGTGAGGGAGCCTGGAGATCTGTAGCGCAGGTTAATTCTTTTACAGACTCCAGACTCTCACATTTAGGTTTTATTTGTGAAAATTATTATTATATAGCCTCCTTTTCTAATATCCAATACCTTATGTGTGAGTAAATAAAGATTATTATTATTATATTAACATATATGAAACACACAATGACCTGTTTATACCTAATTATGAGGCTAAGTGTGGTAAAGCCCAGACAATCTAACATAGACCAGACCAGAATCGTAGTCAAAGTCCATTTTGCATACTTATATTACCATTTTATTAATCATTTGTCACACAAAACAGAGATATAGTAGGTTCTAAATTTTGACGCGTACTAAACTTCAAATATTTTGGCTGTAACTGCACTATCAAGAGTGAACAAAAAGATTATGTAGTAATGAAAACACAAAAAAGAACGAAAAGATACTTAAAAAAAGAGAAAATCAAATAGAAGTACAGTTACAATTGTATAAAATATATATTTTTTTGTCAGTGATAACAATATCACTATGCCAACCAACAAAGCTTTCATGTTCCCACAAAACTACAGTAGGACTACTATACTGCGAGTGGCACAAAATTCACCTACCTATATAAACATGGGTATGTACAGGCACTGAGGAAATATAATTAAGCTTTTTGTATACTCACGTAGTCTCCACTGTTTTTGCGACTTACAGAAACCTACATTGTTGTTAAGTTTATCTTTGTGTAAAGGTCTTCGCGTGCCTTCACAGTACTCGAAATACTCTTGAAATATCATCAACTACAAAACAATGCAAGAACTCATAAATTACAAAAATCATAAAGTACTGTTAAATACATGAAATAATACATATACAAAAAGTTCCTGATTTGTCATGGGGCAGTAAATTTTTGCTCGGTTTGATTATTGTTGGATTTCTGAGTTTGATACTACCGATTAACTAATGTAAATTAACGAATTATTATTTTTCCATGGATTAATTATAATAAAATAATAATAATATAGCTTTAATGATTCCAAACTTATTTGTATAGAAAAAAAGGACAAAGACAAAAAGGAACAGTATTTAATTGTTAGTAATGTGTAGTTTTCCTTAGTCTATGTTAGTATTACATTAATATATTTAAAGTTTGGATCCCATCTGGGTGAAAGCCTCCTCCATTCTTTTCCATTTTGTTCTATCTGTTGCTGTGGTCGTCCAGCTTCTGCGCGCTACTTTGACTATGTCGTCTACCCATCTTTTTTTGGGTCGACCTACATTTCTCCATCAAAGAGGACCAGTCCATTTCGTAGTTTGCACAGTCCATCTTTTGTCAAGGTATCGACAGATATGTCCTGCCCATTGCCATTTAATTTTCAAGGCGTGCTTAAGAGCATCTGTCAAATTAGTTTGTTGTCGAATGTCTTTGTTTTTTATTTTTTGTATCTTCTTAATATTTGAAATGCTCCTCTCCATGGCACGTTGTGTTGTGATCAGTCTGTTTCTCACTTTGTTAGTAAATACCCATGTTTGGCTAGCATATGTTAGGCATGGTAAAATTCCTGTATCCCTTACTATTTTTTTTTTCAAATTGATTAATTAATCGTATGTAAATTTCAAGGATCCCCTCGCTGGGATTATCCCGAGAGCACTCAGCCAGCTGTTTGACGAGCTGCGCATATCCAACACCGAGTACACAGTTCGAGTGTCTTACTTGGAATTGTACAATGAGGAACTATTCGACCTGCTATCTACCTCCGAGGACAACTCCAAGCTAAGGATATATGAAGATGTGACCAGAAAGGGCTCCAACATTGTGAATGGATTGGAGGAAATTACGGTGTGTATTAAAAATGATGTGATTAGTTTCCCTAGGTTCTCTAAGTTTCCCCATAACCTAAAATATTAATTTAAAACATATGCCGTTAAAGGGCCATATAGATCTATAATAATTCGACAATGTATTTAAGGTATTTAATTGGATAAGGATTTGTTCGTTACACGGCCGGTCGCCTGTAGGGCAGAACCGCATTGCCCTAACCACCAAAACGCCGGGGTGTACCTCTATCCGCGATACACGGCACTACATTAATTGAATATAGACTAACTGGCAAGTGTGTGGTCACCTCCTGAGCAGCAGCAGCAGGTTTGGGAGGAGCGCTCCCCCTATAGCTGAACCAGCCGAGCAAAGCCCAATGGTAGGCCTCGCTTCTCTTCGAGCTCGATGACTTACACAGCACACACTTGCTTGCCAACACAATACAAAAACACAATACCACAACCAGGGGGCCCTAATAGGCTGCCAGGACACCTGACATCAACACTATGGCGAAAACGTATCCGGTACGCATACGCGGGTTGTAGGCTACTGTTTTCCCTCGCGCGATAATGCGACTGCTCGGGCGCATCGATTCCCTTAGCATATATACCCGATCTAAGGTACGCCCTCCAATTTATAACAGGATTAATGCTGTATTGGTTATAATCGCTTCGAAAATTAACCATTATTTGCCGTAAAAAGTAAATGACAAAAAATGATATTGTGGGATATCCATAAGAGATAGACATATACCGTCGCGGAGTTTTCTGTAGACCTTTTTAATGTGTACAATACTTAACACATTATTTTGATAAGTCTGCGTTTGCAATGTAGGCAGAAAAAATGTAATTATTTACGACATCACATTAGAACTCAATGACCTGGGAGAAAAGAACAAAATCACTCTTAAATGGGTGCCAGGTCATTCTGGAATAACCGGCAATGAGAAGGCCGATGAACTAGCCAGGGCTGGGGCTCAAGGAATACAGTTCGGCCCAGAGCCTATCTGTGGTATCTCAAAGAACCAGGCCATGCAATACCTGAAAACTCGCCTTCTTAACGAGGCGAAAGCAGACTGGCACAGTACGTCCGGGATGACACACTCAAAAGCACTAATCGAACCATACTCTCGCAAACGCACTGACGAGCTATTAAAGCTTAACAGGAGTAACTTGAGCGTGATGGTTAGGGCTTTGACCGGTCACTGCAAGTTGAATAGACACCTTCACAACATGAAACTTAAGGACACTGACACATGCAGAGTCTGCGAACAAGAGCGTGAAACACCAATACACCTCTTGTGCTACTGTGAACCGCTGATTCACAAAAGAAACAGACACCTGGGGAAACACATCCTTGACCCAGATGAAATAAAAACAATCCGAACTGGGAACATCCTATCTTTCTTGGTCAGTGCCCAGTTAAGGGAGCTACTGTAGGGCCTACATAGAACCTACATAGGAGGCTGGTCACAATAGATCTTAATAGGTCGCAGTGATGCACATCAGCCCCGACTTACATGAAATAATAAATAATAATCACATTAGAAACCTCAAAAATAACAGTATTTCTCCATTATATAATGGATGTTATACACATAAACCATCCTCTTCAATCACTCTATCTATTTAAAAAATCGTATCAAAATCCGTTGCGTAGTTTCAAAGATTTAAGCATATCCTACTACTATTATAAAGGCGAAAGTTTGTAAGTATGGATGTATGGATGTTTGTTACTCTTTCACGTCAAAACTACTGAATGGATTTGAATGAAACCTTACCACAATATAGCTTATACATCAGAATAACACATAGGCTACAATTTTTGAGGTTTCTAAGGTGAGATCGTAAAAAAACACATTTTTTGCGCTTACATTGCAAACGCTGACTGAATCCTACAAGATAGATCAAAACAATTTACTACAGTATTGTACAACTTAAAAAGGTCTACAAAAAAGTCCGTGATGGTATATGTTTATCTCTTAGGAATAACCCACAAAAGGAAAAAGATCGTTAAATGTAGTTTATAGGAGCATACTGCAGTAGCTACCTATAGGCCTATGATTAGGGCTCTGCAGTGCTTAGTTAGACGACCTCCATAGTCGAGTGGATAATACACCGGTTTCAAGGTGTGGCCATCTCTGAGGTCCCGGGTTCGAATCCCGGTGGGGGCAGATGTTTGTGTGATGAATGCGAACATTTGTACCTTAGTCATGGTTGTTGATATATATTTCAATAAAAATTATTTATATATGTATAATATATGTATGTCTATCCATTGCACAAGCCTTATAGAGCTTAGTTTGGGCTAGGTTAATTGGTGTAAGTGTAACAAATATTTATTTATTTTATTTACCGTATTTCTTACTTATTACTAGACTAGACGGGACGAACCTGAAGTCCACGCGAACGAAGTCGCGGGCAAAAGCTAGTAGGGAATATAGGGAAAGAGAAAGTGACTTTGTTATACTATGTAGTGTTTCTACAATTTTTAAATATTGTATTAATATAAATGTTATAACCCTTTCCTTAGGTATACAACAAAAATGAAGTATACAAGATCATGGCACAAGGGCAGGAACGGAAGAGGGTGGCATCCACCCTCATGAATGCACAGTCGAGGTGAGATAATATAGCTTGTCTGTTCCTTCGGTCTCCCCAACATACGACGAACATTACCCTAGTTAACGATGTCAGTTCATAAAATAAAGTCAGTATTCCTAGGCGAAAATTGATCACATATCAAAACATTTTAATATATGAAACAATTTAATTTATTTATTTCTGTGTGTGATCTTTAATCTTTATTGTGCAGGATTGACATCAATTACAAGCTGAGTCCAGTTTGGAAATTGCAATTTCCTCTTTTTCAGTTTTAATAGTTTAATAAAATATCCCAACTAATATTATAAATGCGAAAGTAACTCTGTCTGTATGTCTGTTACACTTTCCCGCAACCGATTATGATGAAATTTGGTACAGACAATCTTTAGACCCTGAGACAGAACATAGGCTACTTTTTATTTCGAAAAAAAGGGATGAAGGGGTTGAAATAGAGGTTGAAAGTTTGTATGGGATATCTTAATTTTAAAAGATAAAACCATAAAACGTTATATTCAAACACTTGATAAGAAACCATTAAACATTTGTTCTAGCATTTTTGAAATTTCGACCAGCTAGGGGGTGAAATAAGGGTTGAATTGAAGATAAGGCGGAAGCTAGTATATTTAGATGTTTGAAAAACTGAGTTCTGAATTCTGTCTTATTTGAAACTTGGGAAAGTCAAATTAATAGTAGTCATAATGATAAATGATATTGATACTTTGTTTGCTTTGATTTGTTTTAGTCTAAATAAAATTTGTTTATTTTTAGGTGTCTCATATATCAATTTGTATTTCAAATTGTGATCTCTGCCTACATCCATGAAAAAGAGGCACGATTATATGTGTAAATATGTGTTCACTAAATTAATATTACTAATTATACAGATATAATAAATATTTTTACGAAGTTATACAAGATCGTCGTCATCGTAAATGTATTTTGACTAAAGTCAAATATTTCACGAACATTTTGTATGACGGCGACATTTTCCTACAGCTAAATACAGTTATCATACTAAGAAACCAAGCAAAGTATACAGGTCGCACTGTAGGGATATTGTTATTAACATCATCACCACATTGCAATCATCTTTCAACTTAAAGTGAGTGAAGTCCTATTCCTCACATTAATACCAACTTGCCAACAATCTTGTTGCAGCCGCTCACACACAGTGTTCACCATCGTGGTACATATGAAAGAAAACAGTCCCGAGGGTGAGGAACTGGTCAAAATTGGCAAACTAAATCTAGTAGACTTGGCTGGCTCCGAGAACATCAGCAAAGCTGGCTCCGATAACCCGGCCAAGAAGGAAAGGGCCAGGGAATGTGTTAACATCAATCAGTCCCTTCTGACTCTAGGAAGAGTGATAACTGCGTTAGTGGAACGGCATCCTCACATACCATACAGGTGATGTCTTTATAAGGAACATAATTAATAACTCGTTTGCTTATTTTACGTGATTGTTTTAGTATCTTGATGAGTGCTTAAGTATTTGTTTGTCATTTTGTTTTTGTGTAACTAGGCCACAATTTTAAATTATTTGTTTGTCATTTTGTTTTTGTGTAACTAGGCCACAATTTTAAATTATTTGTTTGTCATTTTGTTTTTGTGTAACTAGGCCACAATTTTAAATTATTTGTTTGTCATTCTGTTTTTGTGTAACTAGGCCACAATTTTAAATTATTTGTTTGTCATTTTGTTTTTGTGTAACTAGGCCGCAATTTTAAATTATTTGTTTGTCATTTTGTTTTTGTGTAACTAGGCCACAATTTTAAATTATTTGTTTGTCATTTTGTTTTGTGTAACTAGGCCACAATTTTAAATTATTTGTTTGTCATTTTGTTTTTGTGTAACTAGGCCACAATTTTAAATTATTTGTTTGTCATTTTGTTTTTGTGTAACTAGGCCACAATTTTAAATTATTTGTTTGTCATTTTGTTTTTGTGTAACTAGGCCACAATTTTAAATTATTTGTTTGTCATTTTGTTTTTGTGTAACTAGGCCACAATTTTAAATTATTTGTTTGTCATTTTGTTTTTGTGTAACTAGGCCACAATTTTAAATTATTTGTTTGTCATTTTGTTTTTGTGTAACTAGGCCACAATTTTAAATTATTTGTTTGTCATTTTGTTTTTGTGTAACTAGGCCACAATTTTAAAGTATTTGTTTGTCATTCTGTTTTTGTGTAACTAGGCCACAAATTTAAAGTATTTGTTTGTCATTTTGTTTTTGTGTAATTAGTCCACACTTTTAAATAACTACTCTCATTATAAATTAAATATGAATAAATATATCTTCTTTTTATTGTCCATTTGTTAAATATGAATTTCATTGCAATGGAAAGTTACAAAAAGTTATATTATCGATTTCACCCACAGAGAATCGAAGCTAACTCGGATACTGCAAGAATCTTTAGGAGGTAGGACGAAAACTTCTATAATAGCGACTATTTCCCCTGGCCACAAAGACCTGGAAGAAACCATGAGCACTCTGGAGTACGCCCACCGAGCCAAGAACATCCAGAACAAACCTGAGATTAACCAGAAAATGACCAAAAAGGCCATCCTGAAGGAGTTTGCTGAAGAAATCGACAGGTTAAAGAGGGATTTGCAAGCGGCGAGGGATAAGACTGGTGAGTTGCTTTGCAATGTTTTAATGAAATATACTTGACTATTTTAATATTTCCTACTAATCAATGTATATTATTACTAGTGATCGGAATAAGTAGTTTAATTTTATGTGACATCAATAGTATGGATATGCCTGGGAACTTACTATTTTCAGAGATTGTAAAAATATTATATTGAACTTTCAAAATAGTATTTCATCTTTTAGCTTATTGTTGTAACAATAAGTTGAAAACATATTTTTTTTTTTTATTCCATACGGTGGCAGACGAGCAAATGGCCCACCTGATGGTAAGTGGTAACCATCGCTCATGGACATCTGCAGTGCCAGGGGCACAGCTGAGCCGCTGCCTACCTGGAGAACAATACTCTTTTTAAGCCTCGTTTGAAGTTAGACATATCGTAGCGCTCAGGAAACACCGCAGCTGGGAGCTCATTCCAGAGTTGCATTGCGGAAGGAATGAACGCTGAAACCGAACTGTACTAGACAAGATCGGTTCCAGGTGATATGGATGAACTGTACTGCGGTGGCGGGTGGTGCGATGGTAAAAAGGTGACGAAGGCACCATTGCAAATAGTTCCTCAGAAACACTCCGTTAAAGAGCCTATAAAGAACACACAGAGAGCCAAAGTCTCTCCGCTGCTCCAAGGTCTCTGTTGAGGCCGTAATATTGGGATCACCGACGATACGGAAAGCACGCCTTTGCAGGGAGTCAAGAGGGTCGAGTTGATATTTGGGGCTCCAGCCCAGAGGTGTGCGCAGTACTCCACATGCGGCCGTATTTGAGCTTTATAAAGCATCAGACGCTGACTGGGCGTGAAGTACCGCTTCGCTCTGTTGAGAACACCCAATTTTTTGCTTGCCATTTTGGCTTTGTTCTCCAAATGACTCCCGAACTGCACTGTGGCTGAAATTTCCACACCTAGAATCCCAATAGACTCGGACATACGAAGAGCGACTCCCTGTTCTGTTCCCTGTCCCTAAAATTTTACAATAAAAGCGTAAAGAAACGAATAGCAAATAAAGACAGAAAATTTTAGGTTTATCCATGTTACACTTAGATTGACATTGACTTTCTTTCTGCTAGTACATAAAATTAATCGGAAAGTGAGTTTGTTTGTTTGTTCCGCTTTCACGCCGTAACTACTGAACCGATCGCTTTGAAATTTTGCACACGTAAAGATAAAAGCCCGGATACGGTACTTTTATTTATCAATAAAGGCTTCACTCAAATACAACAGCACAGTTTTCATGCGGCTTTCATCAATAAATAGACTGGTTCTTGAGCAAGGTTTTGCGGTATTTTTTATCTCGGAAAAACGGATAGTCCCACGGGAAGCGCGATAAAACCTTCGCGCCATAAACCGACTTCCGCGCATATGTAGCCGTGGGCAAAGCTATGACCCTTAACCCTCTATAGACCCAATCCCGAAATCCACGCGGGCGAAGCCGCGGGCAAAAAGCTAGTTACAAATAAATTAGATATTTCTAAATAGTTTAGTTAGCTCAAAGTAATGATAAATACAATAATTTAGTAATGGCACTCCGCAGGTGTGTACCTGGCCAACGAGACCTATGCAGAGATGACCCTCAAACAGGAGGAGCAGCGCAAGGAAATCCAAGAGCTGTTACTGAAGAAACGAGCAATGGAAGAGGAGAAGGAAAAAATGGAGCAAGTATTCTCCGAGCTGAGGGAACAGGTCACAATTTTTTCTGTTATTCTTGGCATCTAATGTAATTACTAGTGATGTGCCGAGTCGCTGATTTGGTGGATCGAGTTGATTCGAGTCAGTTTATACGGTGTTCGAATCAGGACTCGATTCCCTGATTTGAGCCCAGTACTCAACTCAGTTCTATGTTTGGTATTCGAATATTTCTAGACTCGAGTGTGATTCCTAGAATCGAGTCTAGAAATTCTATGTTTGGTAATCGAATATTTCTAGACTCGAGTCTGATTCCTAGACTCGAGTCTAGAAATTCGAGTCTGATATTCTAGTGCAGTCCAGAACTAGAGACCGATTTTAGAACAAAATCAAAACAAAAAGTTCCAAGTTTAAACTTGTTTGTAATATTAGGGCCGCGCCATTTCAATGCTTATGTAAACAGTTTGCGAGTACAAGCAAGTTAACCAAAACTCGAATACTAAATTCGAGTTAGTAGGACTTGTGAAAATAGAATCGAGTTAGCGAGTATGAACTGATTCTTCCTGACTTGAGTACTGGAATTGAATAAAAATAAATTGGTATTCGAGTAGGCAAGTCCAAAGCAGGAAGCGAGTCTGACTCAAGTCAAACTGTACTCGGCACATCACTAGTAATTACAGTAAAAAAACCTTTTTATTCCTCATGCTCGGAAAGGAGCGTTTCCTTGATCTGAGTATTGGGAGGAAAACACTAGTTCCCACCAGCGGGCGGGTAATTCTCATTTACTTCCCTCCTTAGGGCGGAAAGTAAAATTTTAAAAATAGAACTGAATTAGGTTACGTACATACAATCTTTGGTACAATGATAATAAAAGTATTTGGCTGAATGGCCAGTAAAAGGTAACGCGATGTGTTCCAAATTTAAAAATACCTGTGAAAAAGATAATTTTGGCGGGAGGGGAATCTGTTACGCTGTACCAAAATCTTGATTGTGTGATTTAGGTATTAAAGAAAAACAATGAATTCAAGTGATTCTGAATTTTAGGCTCCAGATTCAGTCACAAACGAAGCAAATATACTCGAAAATCTTTTGCCAAAAATTTCATAGGAAACGCTATTTTTTATTATCCTTGCATTCGAAATGAAAAGTTAGTGCTACACACGGGTAAAAGGAATCAAACCCTACTCTAACAACCTCGTAGGGATTGATTCCTTTCCACCCTTATAAAGCAATCTACTATTATGCTTTCACACACTGTTTATTTTATATATGTTTTTCATAAATTCATTTGTTTAAATAATTAGAAACTGACATAATTTATATATATTAATTGATATTGAATTAAATTGAATTTATATATCTTATATATAAAATTCTTATATATAAAAAAAGTAGGAGTACTTCTCCGAAACGGCTTGACCGATTCTGATGAAATTTTGTGAGCATATTGAGTAAGTATGAGAATCGGCCAACATCTATTTCTCATACCCCTTAGTAATAAGGATTGTCCACCCTTAACATTTTTTCTAGAAATTAATTAAAAATTATTTATATGGCAAAACAGCTGGTATAATTGTAAAATAATTGACATTGTATCGGAGCTGGTAATTTGTTTATATCCGATAACATCCATGGGATTAGCGGCTAACATTGAGAGTATTTTCCTTTTACAAAAAAGAGCGATTCGTGCTATTTACTGTTTACGGGCTAGAGAGAATCCATAAAAGAATGGCTCAAAGAAATTAACATTTTTAAGAAAAGAAAATAATTTTAGCTAATTAATATATATGATATAGAGAGAAGCGAGTGAAAGTTGGTAACATGGTGAATGGGGCCATGCATACGTTTCTGAGTAGTCAGAAAATATCAGAAAAGGCGCGACTAGCAGTGCATGAAGGCGTGCTTGTCCCAACATTAATGTACGGAAGTGAAAGTTGGGTATGGGAGGAACGACATGAAGCAGAATAAATGCAGTAGAAATGAGAGCTTTGCGGAGTATGGCAGGAGTAAAACTGAGTGACAGATTGTATATGACATTTGGTTGACACTGACATAATTTATATATATCAAAGGTCGGCAAAGCGTTTGTGATGCCCCTAGTGTTGCAAGCGTCCATAGGCGACGGTGACTGCTTACCATCAGGCAGGCCGTAAGCCTTTTTGCTACCGTTGTAGTATAAAAAAAAAAAAAAACAAATGTATAATGAAGTGATTAGAAACAAATGTGGTTTGAAAGAGGATATCGTGACAAGAATAGAGAAAGGGATGCTTGGGTGGTTTGGGCATGTGGAACGGATGGATGAAAGTAGACTGAACAAAATGATTTATGAAGCTGGAGTGAGTGGAGACACGGGACGAGGAAGACTTAGGCGAACATATTTCGAACAAATCGAAAGTGTCCTCAAAAAAGGCCAGGTCAGAAGTACCCGCAATCGTCGAGCATGTATGAGGAATGTTATGAAAGTAGATGAAGCGAAAGAGATATGTAAAGACCGTAGCAAGTGGAAAGACGTAATCTCTGCCTACCCCCGTGGGAAAAAGGCGTGAGTGTATGTATATATGTATGTATGTAGAAACAACAATAAACTTGCCGTTTCAATGATCAGACTCCATAAAACTAGCTGTTCGTTCTTGGGGAAATGTATATCTATGTTGACAAGCTTCCGCAGTGTCATTGATTTGTCTTTATATAAATTTAAAATCCATATCTAAAAGACACTCATGAGTAAAGGCTAAAAGTAAGTGACTATCTAAATGATCACACTATTTGGGAATAGGGACACTATTCATAGAGCCATGTTTGGTAACAACATTATTAATAATAATATTATACAATATTAAATATTGTATTATTTTATATGTGTATGTAAACATACATACGACTGTAATCGTATTAGGTATGATTGTATCTTATACTATATTGTATTTTTATATTATATTATTATAATTATTAACTTGAAAAAAGGAGATGAAAAATAGACTTTCAGAGTTTCTTGCCTGTTCTTCTCGAGAATGCTCTCCCAATTTCCGAACAGGTGTCGAGTCAATATATTTTTTCTTTTTTTTTTCCTCATTCGTACGTACGGACAAGGTTTTTTTTTTATTACTTAAGCTTTTTTTTTGTTTTGTTTGTTGACGTCAATAAGTGCCTGTAAAGGTCTATGTTGAATAAGATTATTTTGATTTGATTTATTAGAAATATTTTGTTGGATTATATATCTAGGCATAAAACCTAATTAAAACTCGGGGTGAGCTTGATCTCCTGGTGGGGTTGTATGTATTTATTTGTGCATTCGTTGGTTTATTTATTCAGATGGAGAGGACACACTCAGACCTGAACCAGACCAAAGAGCAGCTGCAGAACACCACAACCAAGCTTATGGACACAGATAAGGTTCGTTTAAGCCCCACTAATATCATAATTGTGAAAGTATGTCTGCTGTGTGGTACGATTTTGATGTTGTTGAATCAGGTTGCATTATTGTTAATACTATTTGTATTCTTATATATTTATACTGTATATGTGTTAGTATATATATTGTGTATGTGTTTATATTTGTTTGTGTTTTGTTATCATTAGAATGCTATAATTATTTAATTGATGCATTTTATTTATTTCTGTATGTTAACGCCATACTGCTGTTCGTTTTCACCTTTCCAAATTTGATTGAAAGAGATACCTATATAAGTGTGCATAAATCTGTTAAAAAAAGTACGACATACGTGTGTATTGGTTATAACGCACTAATATAATGTATTATTATACCACCAAAAAAAATATTCTTTAGTTCTCTCTGCAAAACGGTTGTCTACGGCCGCCATCATTTCATTGTCGTCCGAAAATGTTCGTCCCCGTAACTCGCTTTTTTAAATTAGAAAAAAGAAAATAGTCACCGGGAGCTAGTACCGGGCTGTCGCTATGGGCCACGGGAGGGACCACGCCCCTTTCGTGGCCGGGGGGCGTCGTCGTTGGAAGAGATCGGGGGAGGTATTGTAGCCTCCCCCGAGGAGGGCTCCCCCGTATTGGCAGGGGAGCGGAGACTGGGGGTTCCCGGAAGTCGCTTGGCGTTCCCGGGGGCTCCCTACATGCCAGAGGAGACCATCCCTGAGGTTGTTAGTGGGTAGGTCTCCCCCTTTTGGGGAGGAGAGCCCCACATAACCGCTGGCTTGCCACAGCCGGGGTATGCAATTTAATGCATTTTCCTCAGAGGAACAAAAAAAAAAAATGATCCGGGCTGCAGGGTGGATGATAAATTTCTGTAAAGCCTGTAAATTTTAGGTCATATCTCGCGACTCGAGTGGTGTGAATGGGTGCGTTGTCTTGCAAAAAATGCACTCCGCGCATCGACTTGCCACGTTTTTCTTTTTATCACGTCGCGATGCTTCAAACATGTTGACATGTTGTTGTTGCTTGTTCCAAAGGTAAAGTGTTTACGAATCAAATAAAAAAACGACATAGCAGGTAGTTTTGTAGTAAAAAAGAGTCGCGCAATTAGTGGTATAAGTAGCGACATGATGTGTCGTTGCTAGGTACCTTAGGTCACTCCCGCTTCGAAGTTTGGCTTTGCGGGAAGGCGGAAGTCACTTACCGATTGACTCAGATACTCACCGGGCACGGCTGCTTCGGTGAGTATCTGTGTCGAATAGGACGGGAGGGATCGACACATTGCCACCACTGCGCATCCGACCTCGACTCGGCCCAGCACACGCTGGCGGAGTGCCCCGCGTGGGCCTCCGAGCGCCGAGTCTTGGTCGCAGAGATCGGGCGAGATCTGTCTCCGCCGGCATTGATTGCGGCAATGCTGGCGGATGAGGGAGGTTGGAGGGCTGTGGCCTCCTTCTGTGAACGGTGATGCTCCAGAAGGAGGTCGCCGAGCGGGTTCGGGAGATGGCCGATCCCAACCTGACCCGGCCCGGGAGGGACCTCTATCTCGGATGGAGAGGGGGGTGAAGTCGTAGGAGGTTGGAGGGGAGGAGGTGGCAAGATCACTCCTCCCCGAGAAGGGCTCTCCTAGCGCACCCAGGGGAGCAAAGGTCGGGGGTCCAACGCCGGAGGACCGCCACCGCTGAGCTTGTTAGTGGGTAGGCCTCTCCCTTCTGGGGAGGAGAGCTCCACATAACCACCGGCTCTCCGCAGCCGGGGTATGCAATTCAATGCATTTTTCTTAGCGGAACAAAAAAAAAAGGTACCTTAGGCCGTGAACTTGTCAGCCGCCCCTCGTATTGTGTATGAGAGGTTCACGTCGGCCGCGGCAGTAGAGTGAGCGAGCGAGCGTTGTGGTTGTGAGCGCAGAAGCTGCGCAGCACTTGGCAGCAGTGCGCGGAGCAGAAGCACCTGGTGGAGGCGCAGCGCAGCACGGAGCAGCGGCTGGCGCGGCAGGCGCGCGCGCTGCTGGGCGCCGCCGACGCCGCCGCCGGCCACGCGCTGCGGCTGCACGACGCCGTGGACCGCCGCAGGTGAGCCGTCACATCAGCACCTGGTGGAGGCGCAGCGCAGCACGGAGCAGCGGCTGGCGCGGCAGGCGCGCGCGCTGCTGGGCGCCGCCGACGCCGCCGCCGGCCACGCGCTGCGGCTGCACGACGCCGTGGACCGCCGCAGGTGAGCCGTCACATTCCTTCAGCCGCCCTTCCTCACCAGCATTCCTCAGGAGCCGAGACGGTGATCTCGCCCAACTCCTGGCGAATCGAGGCGGCTCGACCCGACACATCTTTTTATTAATACTATAATACATTACCTTTATCTACTATCATTCTATTAATCCTACTACTATTATAAAGGCGAAAGTTTGTAAGTATGGATGTATGGGTGTTTGTTACTCTTTCACGTAAAAACTACTGAATGGATTTGAATGAAACTTTACCACAATATAGCTTATACATCAGAATAACACATAGGCTACAACTTTTGAGGTTTCTATGAGGTCGTAAAAAAAAACACATTTTTTGCGCTTACATTGCAAACGCTGACTGAATCCTACAAGATAGATTAAAACAATTTACTACAGTATTGTACAACTTAAAAAGGTCTACAAAAAAAATCAGTGATGGTATATGTTTATCTCTTAGGAATAACCCATAAAAGGAAAAAGATCGTTAAATGTAGTTTATAGGAGCATACTGCAGTAGCTACCTATAGGCCTATGATTAGGGCTCTGCAGTGCATAGTTACCGTATTTCTTACTTATTACTAGACTAGACGGGACGAACCTGAAGTCCACGCGAACGAAGTCGCGGGCAAAAGCTAATAAGAAATAAACGATTAGTTAATTGAGTTTATTGTGTTTTTATAATTTGATTGAATTGCTTAATTTTTTCGCAACTGTATTAAAAATAGTTGTTCAGTACACGTACGGAACCGTCATTGCAACTCGTTCCGACTGTCAACTCTTCACATTTGTCGGAACTCTTTGCAATGACAGCCATTTCGTACTAGTAATTCAAATTCATTTATTCAGTCTGGGCTGTTACAAACACTTGTGAATGTCGAAAAGCTACGCCATCGGTTCGCAAATCTACGGCGGGAGACCTTGTACTGAGAAGAACCGGCAAGAAACTCAGCAAGGGCTGTTTTTTTACCTGTATTAAATAGATACAGAGTCGTCAATTTGGAAAATGACTTCAATATTGATAATTCATGAAGTCACTTTCCATTACATAATATAATTAATAAAAATTTATTTTGAAAACATGCCTATATTAGGAATGCCGTGTCATACAGTTTTAAAATAATATATTAAAGTTAAATTAAAATTATAATAAATACGAGTAGTACCCAGTATAGCAAAGAGCAGACTCATCTCCGCTGGCAGCACCCGTTCACGAGCATGACGCATGAACCAGCCATCGCTTCGCTCAACCATGTTTTAGGGAACGTAACGACCCGCCTCACATGACACTGCCGAAGAGATTTTAATGAGAGTATGACTACCCGTAAGCCACAAAAGGACACAAATTACCAAAAACAAGTACCCGTGTAAATTAGCACAACTAAAAAAAAAAAAACCGCAGGACACGCGCATACTATCATTTAAAAACTAGCAATAATTTATTATGATACAAGTAACAAAAAGTTATTATAATAGGTACCTACAGTTAAATATACATATTATTATGTTACACAGTTACCTAAGAATTTATTAACAATTTGTTTATTTCAACGAGCGAGGGTTTTTTAGTCCCAGACACTTCGATCATCCAAGTAATCCTGGACTCGATAATATCCTTTGCTCATCAAAGTTTTTTTGACGTGAAACGTCTTTAAAATCGCGCCGAAACATACGGGTACCAGGTTTAAAAAGTGGACCGTAACGAAAAGGTCTATATCATCGTACCTTAATAATTAAAAAACTATTAGTCTTAGAAACAAAAATGTGGTGTGAATATTTCACTTATATAGTTAGCTCGCTGTTATAACATGAGTTTTTTTATTAAAATACTTAAAACATCATCAATCTTGTTTTTATTTCAATCTTTATTACTTTTAATTTACTTTAAAAGCGATTCCCTAACATAGACGTTTCACGTTAAACCCAACGGCCGTGTGCCCCGGTACAGCCCCACTCGATATTTTTTACTCGTGTTTTTAGTTTATTAAAAGGTAGATTAACAATATTGTGTGGTAACTTGTTATAAAAAGTTATACGTTTCCCCAAGAATGAGTTTTGTGTTTTATGTAATCTAAAATTTGGAACAGCAAGCTTAATGAAATTACTACTGCGCACGATTTGTATTCGTATTCGAATTCCAAATTCACGTGTAATGATTGACAAATACGTCTCCAGGGCCGTGGAAGCTCACGGCGCGCAAGCGGTGCGCGCGGCGCTCGCGCTCGGGGCGCAGCAGCGCGCGCACGTGTCCGTCGCCGCCGCCGCGTTCTGCGACCGGCTGGCCGCCAGCCTCGCCCCCCTGCACGCGCACCTCGGTAATGTAAAGCTCACGGCGCGCAAGCGGTGCGCGCGGCGCTCGCGCTCGGGGCGCAGCAGCGCGCGCACGTGTCCGTCGCCGCCGCCGCGTTCTGCGACCGGCTGGCCGCCAGCCTCGCCCCCCTGCACGCGCACCTCGGTAATGTAAAGCTCACGGCGCGCAAGCGGTGCGCGCGGCGCTCGCGCTCGGGGCGCAGCAGCGCGCGCACGTGTCCGTCGCCGCCGCCGCGTTCTGCGACTCGTGGCCTCGCCCCCCTGCACGCGCACCTCGGTTAATGTAAAGCTCACGGCGCGCAAGCGGTGCGCGCGGCGCTCGCGCGCTCGGGGCGCAGCAGCGCGCGCACGTGTCCGTCGCCGCCGCCGCGTTCTGCGACCGGCTGGCCGCCAGCCTCGCCCCCCTGCACGCGCACCTCGGTAATGTAAAGCTCACGGCGCGCAAGCGGTGCGCGCGGCGCTCGCGCTCGGGGCGCAGCAGCGCGCGCACGTGTCCGTCGCCGCCGCCGCGTTCTGCGACCGGCTGGCCGCCAGCCTCGCCCCCCTGCACGCGCACCTCGGTAATGTAAAGCTCACGGCGCGCAAGCGGTGCGCGCGGCGCGAGCGCTCGGGGCGCAGCAGCGCGCGCACGTGTCCGTCGCCGCCGCCGCGTTCTGCGACCGGCTGGCCGCCAGCCTCGCCCCCCTGCACGCGCACCTCGGTAATGTAAAGCTCACGGCGCGCAAGCGGTGCGCGCGGCGCGAGCGCTCGGGGCGCAGCAGCGCGCGCACGTGTCCGTCGCCGCCGCCGCGTTCTGCGACCGGCTGGCCGCCAGCCTCGCCCCCCTGCACGCGCACTTAATGTAAAGCTCACGGCGCGCAAGCGGTGCGGCGCTTTTCGGGGCGCAGCAGCGCGCGCACGTGTCCGTCGCCGCCGCCGCGTTCTGCGACCGGCTGGCCGCCAGCCTCGCCCCCCTGCACGCGCACCTCGGTAATGTAAAGCTCACGGCGCGCAAGCGGTGCGCGCGGCGCTCGCGCTCGGGCGCAGCAGCGCGCGCACGTGTCCGTCGCCGCCGCCGCGTTCTGCGACCGGCTGGCCGCCAGCCTCGCCCCCCTGCACGCGCACCTCGGTAATGTAAAGCTCACGGCGCGCAAGCGGTGCGCGCGGCGCTCGCGCTCGGGGCGCAGCAGCGCGCGCACGTGTCCGTCGCCGCCGCCGCGTTCTGCGACCGGCTGGCCGCCAGCCTCGCCCCCCTGCACGCGCACCTCGGTAATGTAAAGCTCACGGCGCGCAAGCGGTGCGCGCGGCGCTCGCGCTCGGGGCGCAGCAGCGCGCGCACGTCTCTTTCGCCGCCGCCGCGTTCTGCGACCGGCTGGCCGCCAGCCTCGCCGGCCTGCACGCGCACCTCGGTAATGTAAAACCATTCTTTTTTTGAAGGGCAGAAATACTACCTTATGCACCATGAATGTGCGGCCGTGTGTGGGGCTCTCCGGTCAAGAGGACCGGCCTGCCCACTAAAACCACCCGAGTTCTCTGGGCCTGCGCTCTCGCGACCGCCATGTGTCCCGAGGCCGGCCTCCCCAACCACTAACGTCTGATTATTAATTCACTGGAGTAAACTGACAGATGCTAATGTCACATTGTAAAATTGTGCTGCCATATTTATCGTACTAGTGAGGTGACCTGCAAATATAATTGGATAAATTGAATAAATCGATAAGGACTTCACCCTTCGTTGTTATTCAGATCTCACACAAAGTCAGTAACAACGTTTATAAAAAAGTACTCAATTAATTATAATATAGGTACATGAATTCTATCAGATACAAAATTAAATTCACTCACTTGCTAGCGTTCCCGAACTATGCGTTCAGTTAATCAGTAAATCAATTTTTTGAGGTGTAATTATTCGAACATTTGGAAGTACTTTAATTATTGCAATCTTTTTAAAAGAAAAATACAGATTTAACCACTGTGTAATAGTAGTTATTGTATTTCATTTTAGACAAAACATAATTCTGTAAATTATTTATCGTTGTAATCCACGACAATTTTACGTCAAGTTTTTTTTTTATTTATTGTTGGTTATAATAAGTGTCACTAACAGCGACGACGATAGTGATAAATTATGTCTGACGATGACGAATAAAAATCTATCCATTGAATATTTTTGTTTCATTTCATATATATAATTCGAGTAATTACGCCATTTCAAAATTATCACCTATTTGCCCTAAAGATACCATGCTAATATTATTACATCGATTAAACAAAATTGGATTAAGATTTCTTAATAAAGTATAAAATAGTAATGTGATTTGAGGACGGAATGAAATTGAATGAATGAGTTTGATTTCAATATTCTAGTCACAACACTATTTTCTGTTCATCATAAAGTGGTAACACCGTAAACGTCAGTTTACTCCAGTGAATTAATGATTAGACGTTACCACCAACACCTCGGCTGCTCAAATTCGAAACATAGTAATACGGTAGACGACTACAACTGATTATGGCCGTTTTTATACTATATCTGATTTGAGCAATTTATATCTCATGAAAGTATGTCAGTATAGAAATTTCTGATTAATTATCAATTTATATTGTTTTTAGATTTCTAAAAAATGAGCAATCATTATTTACGTAATTCTAATTAAACGAACACATTTCTACTAGTGATGTGCCAAATCGCTGTTTTGGTGGATCGAGTCGATTCGAGTCAGTTTATACGGTATTCGAATCAGGATTCGATTCCCTGATTCGATCCCAATACTCGAATTCTATGTTTGGTATTCGAATATTCCTGGACTCGATTTTTTTTATACTACAACAATAGCAAAAAGGCTTACGGCCTGCCTGATAGTAAGCAGTCACCGACGCTTATGGACGCCTATGGACGCTTGCAACACTAGGGACATCACAAACGCTTTGCCGACCTTTTCCCTTTTTGAAGAACCCCATGCTGTAATCCCCCGGGAAAGCCTCAGCAGGGAGCTCGTTCCACAATCGGAGCGTGCGCGGAAGGAAATTTTGTTGAAACTGCACTGTGCGTGACCATTTAGGCTCCAGCATGTGAAAATGAACACCCTGCCGATGGCGAGCGGTGCCCGGAGCGAGCCTTGTGGGACGCCAGCATTTATTATCCAAGTTTCAGAGCAGCTGCCGTCAACTACGGCTCTAATGCTCCTCCCGGATAAAAAGCTAGCAATCCATTTGTTTAGCCCCTCGGGGAATCCGTAAGATGGCAACTTCGATAAAAGACCCCGGTGCCAGACCCGATCGAACGCCTTCGCTATATTCAGGCTAACTGCCAATGCCTCACCTCGACTCTCAATGGCAGATGCCCAACGGTGTTTGAGATACACTAGCAGATCACCAGTCGAGCGACCGTGGCGAAAGCCGTATTGGCGGTCGCTGATCATATCGTATATCGTGTTCTTCTAGGTATCTAAGGAGCTTAGTGTTGACCGCACGCTCCATCACCTTTGAGAGAAGGGAGGTTATAGCAATAGGCCTGTAATTCGATGGGTCTGATCTATCCCCCTTTTTGGGCACCAGGTGTACATTTGCCGTCTTCCATGACGACGGAACCTGCCCTAAGTGGTAGGAAAGCGTGCAAAGCGGCGTTAGTACAGGACACAACTCTGGAGCGCACTGTTTTAACACTACTGCCGGTATACCGTCTGGCCTACTCGATTTCTGAACGTCGAGAGAAAGTAGCTCCCGCCGGACTTCCTTTTGAGTTTACCCAAGAGATCGGCTTTCTCTTTAGCACTATGGGCCAAGTTGTTACTGGCATTTTGGAGTGGTGGTAAGGACGACCGACAAAAGTTTCCCTCGGCAGCGTTGACCAGCGACCAGAAAGCACGACTACCCGAAGGGTAGCTTGCTAGCCGCTCGCCAATTCTGCCGACGAAGTCGAATTTCGTTCTGGCAATAATCTTCTCACTGGCTCTCGAGGCCGAGCAGCATCATGGTTTACACCTTCTGTCAAAATCTCAAAGTAATAGAATATGTGTTCAGTTGAAGAAGCAGAATTTGAAGTTCAATATGAGTTCAATAAAATATATTGAACCAAAATCAACAAATTAATTAAACTAACATTAAAAACTAAGTATAACACTTAGATAAATACGTCCTACAACAATCGACCCTAGGATGTCCCAATTCTAACCAGGTTGAGAGCACAGCACAACTAACACTATTCCATCTATTAATTATTTGTATAACTGTATACATAATATTTTAGCCTAGCCAATCTAACAGACTAACTAAGCATACACTGTGCCCAATTACTCTCACATTTTACTGATTGACTGGTAACAAACGCTTCTGGCATCAATTCCACCTTTTATGTTTTTATACAAAAAAACATTAAATTAACCAAAAATGTGTATGTTGTTCCTATGAGACTGACGTAAATTTGCACCCCATAAGAACCACAATAGACATTACCAACGTATGTGTGCCATAATATATAAAGCACAACACCCAGTAATTTCGCTGATGCTGATTGTCTTACGAGTTATATTGTTTTGCACAAACAAAGAGAAATAGATACTAAAGCAAACGACCCAGACATTACAAACTTTCAATTACATATGCATTGTCAAGTTTGATACTACTAGAAATAGCGCAAAATATTTCAATAACCTCAAGTCAATCTAATCTGAAACAGCCATTATTAATTTTTTGAGAATTAATCAATTTAATAATTTCTTTGAACTATGAACTGAGAATTTTTACATCTAATCGCTGAATCTTTCTCTTCTGCAATTATTTAGTTTTGTGATCATGCTTTGTGGCCGAAAATAATTATAATAAATATGTATTCTCTAATTTCAGATAATTTCGTAACCTGCTGCACTAATGCGCACGGACAGAATAAAACTAAATTGGAAGATCTTGTAAAAAATCTTTTAACAGCGACAGATGAGGTAAACATACTTATATATTTTGATTGCCGTTGATCAATAACCAATTGGCTCTTCTCATAGTTAATGGTAACCACGGCTATAGCACATCTGCAATGCTGGAGCTGTGGCCGTGTCATAGTTGATTATTTTTAAACCTTGTTTTAAAAGTGAGACATTACATAGAGCTTTATTCAGATTATATATGCAAGAAAGATCTGAGTGCTGAAAACTACCCTACACTAGATGGGTTCCAAGGTGATAATAGATAATTTGTAGTGCGATTCGAATGGTCAAAATCAAAATTAACTTTCATATATGACTTTATAGAAAGCTCTTTTAAATTGTCGCAAATTATTTTTCCTACCACCCATTCGGGACGTATTTTTTAGCTGATAAGAAGAATTAGCGCAAGAAACTTATCAGCTTTATCAAAAGTAATAACAACATTTACAATAAATTATGTCGTTATCATACAACGTACATATGTGTTTAAAAATACGGGGAAACAAATATTTACACTTTAGAATGTTACGTCTTCAAATCAACACCAAGCATTGGCATCATTTAAGTAATCGTTCACTTTGTAATAGCCCTTACTCATTAGCGTCTTTTTAACATGTTTCTTGAACTTATAAAAAAGCTACACTATGTGGAATCTTGCCCACAAACAAACCTCTAGTTTATTGTAGCCTGTATGTTGGAACGGCAAGTTTATTTCTATTTCTTGTGTTTAAATTATGCATTTGACAATTAGTATAAAATGTGTTACAGTTTTTATACACTCAAATCAAATTTTCATAAATATACTGGCCCGCTAAAGTCTTTATATTAATCTCTTTAAATAAATCTCTAGGAGAATCCCTTGCTGGTAAATTATAAATAGCACGGATTGCTCTTTTTTGAAGAACAAAAATACTTTCTATGCTAACAGCCGACCCCCATAATAGTAAACCGTAGGACATAACACTGTGAAAATAACTAATTAAATTAATCTTGCCGTTCAATATCTGTAAGTTGTCTTATTTTTTCTACAGCAGAACTTAGTCTATTTGATAGGGTCTCAATATGTGGATCCCACTGCAAATGGGTGTGCTGATATACTGGTGATGAAGATGCAATTGTCAACAATTTGTCAGCCACCGAGCGGTTTCATAATCAGTTCACCTACATCATTCGTAGCGTACACTCATATAACATAATATCGATATCAATTAATAAAAGTAGTGTTCAAACATTCTCGTATCTTTTGATCAGTACGGTACCCGTACATATTGGTCCTTCGAGCCGGATCAATATGTACGAGTACCGTACTGATCAAATGATACGTTAATGGCAGACATTGGCCCGTACATGAGAGTAAACTTAAAGAGTGGTTAGAGATTGTAGCTAAGTGATGTGAATTAGAGATGAAACGGATAGTGATTTGGCCGGATACCGGATACCGGATATTCGGCTAACTACGAGGCCGGAGCGCCGGATATCCGGCCACCGGATATTCGGCCGCTTATCGCGTTTCATATATGTGTGTGTATGTGCAAAATAATCCGTTACTAATATTATAAATTCAGTCTGTTTGTCTGCTACTCTCTCACGCCTAAACTAAAGAACTGATTTTGCTGAAATTTGATACAGAGATAGATTAGACAACGAGAAACAATATAGATAGGCTTAAAAACTTTTGTATTCCCACAGAAAAGCGCGATATAGATGAGTTTAGGGCGTAAAGCACTCAGCGCGAACGGTATCGCGGGAAACATCTAGTATTCGGTATTCGGCCGGATAGTGCCCTACTATCCGGTATCCGGCCGGATAGTGAAAATAGGCCGATAGGCCGGATACCGGATAGTTACCGGATATCCGTTTCATCACTAATGTGAATAAGCCCACTTATTGGTTTACAATATTTATTTCATCTCTATAGCTGAAGCAGTCTACACAGTCCACGAATGACAGCGTCTGGTCTACCCACTCCCTTCATCAAGAGCGAGTTGAAGCCTTGACAGAAGCAAGATCAAAGGCGCTCAAATGTTTCCTCGAGGAATTCCTTCAGACACTCTCGGGGGCATTGAAAAATACAGAACAGGTGCTGACAAGAGGGGACATTGTCAATTTTGTCAAACAATGGGTGAGTTTTTTTTTTTAAAGTGACCAGTAATTTTTATATACACTTGATCGCAAGTCAAACTGCATGTACAAAGTACCTTTCTTGTACTTGTATGAGGCGATGAAAATTAAACACATTAAACTGCTCTGGTGATTAAGGACTTGAATAAAAAACCACTTTGTCTGTACTACTGTGTGTATTAATATCACACAGAAAACAAAAATTTACGAACTTATATACTAAAGATGGACACAAATGTAACGGCGTTTTAACTTTTCCACTAGCGCCATCTCTTGATGAGTAGACTACTTACAACTACGTTATAACGATCATGGACACTGAAGATGCTGACATTGAGAGCACTTATGTTCCCGAAATGTTTACCTTGTAGTGTTATCCTAACTGTCAACATATTGTGTGAGTTTCTATTGTTTACAAAATCATACCACATTCATTTTTTGTAATGGCATTGAGCAGTGTTTTGTTACTGGAGCTTTCTTGTCTACGACTAGGGGTTGTTAAGATGGCTCATCTGTAGCACACTTGTTTGTATTAAAATCAATCAAAATCAAAAATTTATTCTTCAAATAGGATCACTTTTGAATGTCAAAGATGCTACGTCATTGGTTCACAAGTCTACGGCTAAAGAACCAGCAAGAAAACCAGCAAGGGCATTTTTTTTTTCCCTGTATCATTACAGAGTCGTCAGTTGGAAGCCGGCTTTAGACACACAGTTTGAACCCAACCTCCGATACAAATTAAAACAACTAACAAATATATATTTCCGTCACAAGAGTCATATCGCATTAAACCAATCTGATAGGTATATGTCCGGTACAAAACAAAAATATCATTTATTATAACCTTAAATATTAATGAAGTATCATCTGCAAATAGTACTGCATCGCACAAGCTATTAGTGAAGTAAGGAAGATCATTAATATAAATTAAGAAAAGCAATGGTCCCACTATCGATTCCTGAGGTACACCCATAATTATAGGAGACCCAACAGACTGTGTACGAGCAAGCAACGTACATTTTTTGCTTACTGTGCGACCTACTTCAAGGCGCAACGGTTTTACGCTTGCAACATACATTTTTGCTTACGCTGTGCCCTACTTCCAAGCGCACGGTTTTACAAGTTAACTTTATCATTTTAATTAATATTATTAACTAGTACGTCAACAACTGTCTTCCTGCACACTACTCAAGAAAGAATTGCCTATTGAATATTACTGTGTACTTTTACATCAATACAATCTTACTTAAACTTCGGCAATGTTTCTCTTCGACGTGCTCATCATCCCAACCTACTACTTACTAACTATCACTAATCATCTCTTGTACTGTGTTCGTGTCTACTAACGGCCGTTCCAATATTCAGTCTTCAGTTAAAGATAGACAGCTATCCTCGATCGGCAGTACTTAGCTATCTATCTTCAGAAGCTGTCCCACTATTACAGATAGACCATGTTTATCGCCAGTTAACAGTAGATAGGCCGCTTATCCGAGCCCTCTTTTACGTTCCGAAGTACGCAGTGCCACAAAGCATGAAAGCACTCTCTGTCACGGTACATCAACGTTTTGGTCGTATTTTTTTCTACTATTAATAAATATTTAAGAAAATAATAATGTAATTAAAAATAATAGGTTCAGTATCCATTATTTTGTTGCAGTTTAATACCTATTTACAATAATTTTATATCGTGAGTAAAATTATTTTGACGTGACAAGGAATGTGAAAGATGACAGTGTCAGTTGATTGTTTGACATTTGTATTCTTTAGAAATAAATAATATTGTTGTGTTTGTAGAAATCAAAGGTGATTACTACAAGTATTAAAGTTATTTTCGGAATATTATTTTCCATAAAATAATATTCGTAATATTCCATAAAATAATGCCTAATGCATAAAACCGCAGTGTCAGCAATAGTTGATGCAAGGGTGAAACACCATGGTTGCTGGAATAAATCAAAGATGAGAATTAGTAATTTCTTTACGTAAGTCTAAGGATAAGTACTTAGGTACATAAATAAAGCAACAGAGAAAAAAACGCATCATACCGTTTAGAGGTTACTTTCAGAAATGGCATTATTTCGGTCAACAAATCATTGACTGCGGTCTTGCTCAATCTAAATCTGTAATGAAAATCAAAATCGTCGTATGTGTCGAAATAATTTTTACGCTCTTGATATGATCGGGCCATATCATTTTCTTCATCTGAATCCCAGTCACTCAGCTGCTCCAAAAGAGAAAGATCACTGCTCGAACTTGAGTCTGACATTGTTCTTTACGCGAAACTTATAATTTTCACACAAATAAATTAATTAAACATTAAAAACTTGTAAATCTGCCGTGGTATCCAACCGTTATCCCTGAAAATCCTAGGATTGAATTTTGAGGTTACTGAGGATAATCAAACGTACTGACAGATAGCTCTGAAACAATATAGGGACGCGACAAATGTCAATTTCATACAAATGTCTATCCCTAGTAAGCTACCGGTCCTCCCGTCGATAGATAGCATCCACGGATAGGATTTCCTATCGTCGATACATTTATAGGGACAAAAAATTCAAGGATAGATAACTATTTCTATCTCTAGTAGGGCAAAACCAGAGATAGATTGAATATTGGGAACGGCCGTAAGCGGACTATACAGACTGAGTTCCGTTAATTACAACTTTTTGAATTCTTTTAGATAAACAAGACTCAATAAAACAAATTGCCTCCGCAGAGACATCATAATGCTTGAGTTTATGTAAAAGTATCTGATGACTAATGCAGTCGAAAGCCTAGGAGAGTCACAGAATATACCGATTACATCCTCTTTAACAGTGTCGAATAGCGTACTAGGCATATTGATGCATCGTTATTAACTCTCTCTCGAAATTGAAAAGAGGAGATAAAAAATAGACCTTCAGAGTTTCTTGCCTGTTCTTCTTGAGAATGATCTCCCAATTTCCGAACAGGTGTAGAGTCAATATTTTTTTTTCCTTTATCGTACGTACGGCCAAGGTTTTTGTTTTTTTAAGCTTTTTTTTTTGTTTTGTTTTGACGTCAATAAGTGCCTGTAAAGTGGACGTCAATAAGCCCGTAACTAAGAGAAACTGCACGGTTGCAGGAGGCGGGGGTCGCCGAGCGCGTGCGGTCAGTGCGCGACGCGGCGGGGCGCTGGGCGGGCGAGCGCGCGCGGCGCGACGCCGCCGACCGGGACGCCGCGGCCGCCGCGCGCCTCTGGCGCCGTGAGGTCGTCGGGGCCGCAGCGCGGCGCGCCCGCTTGCGGGCTGCGGTAAGTGCTCCGTCCTCCCTCCGCTGTGGTCGTGCTGTGCTGTGCTGTGCTGGGCGGGCGAGCGCGCGCGGCGCGACGCCGCCGACCGGGACGCCGCGGCCGCCGCGCGCCTCTGGCGCCGTGAGGTCGTCGGGGCCGCAGCGCGGCGCGCCCGCTTGCGGGCTGCGGTAAGTGCTCCGTCCTCCCTCCGCTGTGGTCGTGCTGTGCTGTGCTGTGCTGGGCGGGCGAGCGCGCGCGGCGCGACGCCGCCGACCGGGACGCCGCGGCCGCCGCGCGCCTCTGGCGCCGTGAGGTCGTCGGGGCCGCAGCGCGGCGCGCCCGCTTGCGGGCTGCGGTAAGTGCTCCGTCCTCCCTCCGCTGTGGTCGTGCTGTGCTGTGCTGTGCTGGGCGGGCGAGCGCGCGCGCGCGACGCCGCGGGCCGGGACGCCGCGGCCGCCGCGCGCCTCTGGCGCCGTGAGGTCGTCGGGGCCGCAGCGCGGCGCGCCCGCTTGCGGGCTGCGGTAAGTGCTCCGTCCTCCCTCCGCTGTGGTCATGCTGTGCTGTGCTGTGCTGGGCGGGCGCGGACGCAGCGCGACGCCGCGGGCCGGGACGCTGCGGCCGCCGCGAGCCTCTGGCGCCGCTCGGCCGCCGGGGCCGCCGCGCGGCGCGCCCGCTTGCGGGCTGCCGTAAGTGCTCATCCTCCCTCCGCTGTGGTCATGCTGTGCTGTGCTGTGCTGGCGGGCCGCGACGCAGCGCGACGCCGCGGGCCGGGACGCTGCGGCCGCCGCGAGCCTCTGGCGCCGCTCGGCCGCCGGGGCCGCCGCGCGGCGCGCCCGCTTGCGGGCTGCCGTAAGTGCTCCATCCTCCCTCCGCTGTGGTCATGCTGTGCTGTGCTGTGCTGGGCGGGCCGCGACGCAGCGCGACGCCGCGGGCCGGGACGCTGCGGCCGCCGCGAGCCTCTGGCGCCGCTCGGCCGCCGGGGCCGCCGCGCGGCGCGCCCGCTTGCGGGCTGCCGTAAGTGCTCCATCCTCCCTCCGCTGTGGTCATGCTGTGCTGTGCTGTGCTGGGCGGGCCGCGACGCAGCGCGACGCCGCGGGCCGGGACGCTGCGGCCGCCGCGAGCCTCTGGCGCCGCTCGGCCGCCGGGGCCGCCGCGCGGCGCGCCCGCTTGCGGGCTGCCGTAAGTGCTCCATCCTCCCTCCGCTGTGGTCATGCTGTGCTGTGCTGTGCTGGGCGGGCCGCGACGCAGCGCGACGCCGCGGGCCGGGACGTGCGCCTCTGGCGCCGCGTGCGTTCAGCAGTGGTTCAACCTCTCGTTTTTGATTTCTACTAGTAGAATATCCAATGCTGGAGTGACGTTGACAGTGATCCGTTTCACGTGTGGCTCATCCCGGTTTTTTGTTTTTGTTGTTGTGATTTTGAATTTTTCTGCGTGAAACGGAATTTAATTAAGAATTTGTTTTTAATGACAACACTGAATTCGAGCGATTCAAAAATCTATAAAATTGTAAGCAGTAGAAAATAATTTCGCGCACGATTTGTATTCGTATTCGAATTCCAAATTCACGTCTAATGATTCAAATAATAATCCAGACTAATACAATCGAGGGATTGCCTGTAAAACGTAAACATTTGCTTATTTGGGAGTAATAATATTTTATTTAAAAAAAAAACAAACAATGTTACATAACGTGTTGTAAGAAAGACCCCCCCCCCTATCTCCAAATTGCGTTACGTAACACTTGAACGCCTCCTAAACTGAAGACAAATTTTCTAACCGAACAGCAAATTGAAGAAGAAAAAAGCAAGTTGGAGAGCCGTCTTTCTAAGCAACTCGAAGACTTGGAAGAGGAGCGGAAAGAAAACAAGGATAGACTAGACGCGCGGCTGCAGGAGGAGCGGGCTCTGTTCGAGCAGCGCATGGCGCGGCTCGTGGCCGACACGCAGGTACGACTTGCACGCCATTTTAATTACAGCTCTTTCCATAGTAACACCACACAAATAGTGATTGCAATCCGGCGTCATTTTCAGTCCGGCCGGATACGACCAGATTCCCATCCCAGCTGAGAAAACGTAATAGTAGAAAATTGCGGTAGCTACACCCATAGGAAGGAAGCATGTGCGAATATAAGTATGTATTATCCTCAATTTATTGTCTCAGGCTCGGGAAGAAAGACTCAGCAAGAAAATACAAGAGATCGAAGAGGAACGGAGACTTCTGGAAGAGAGGATGCGATGCCAGTTAGAATGGCAAGACCAGCAAGTAACAGAAAGTGAAGAGGAACTGATGAGAGCTGGCGAACTGTTCGACCAGTATAACTCCGAAGCCGATGAAGCCAAAAAATGTCACGACAATTTTGCAAAGGAGTTGGATAATGGTAAGACTACGATATAAAATAATTATCTCTTACCAAATAGTACACTCACACCGAATAGCCCAAAGTAAGCGCTCTAAGAATAGGGTAGACGACTACAACTGATTATGGCCGTTTTTATACTATAATTATCTGATTTGAGCAATTTATATCTAATGAAAGTATGTCAATATAGAAATTTTAATTATTAATGTATATTGTTTTTAGATTTCTAAAAAATGAACAATTATTATTTATCTAATTCTAATGAAACAAACACATTTCTAGCATTCTCACATTAAATGTAACATTATTTTATATAGAAAGTATACCTATAAACGTACAAATAACAAAGTTATTTTAAAATTTGTTTATACGCTCATACAAATTAGGCGAGTTTACTGAGTTATAACGTCACAACTGTAGTGTTCTTAGTATGGAGCGTTTTTGAACGCCCCGCGACAGCGCCGAAAACATGGCGATGTATCTTCAAAAGTAATAGGTGCAGGTGTACTGTTGGTTCTACTATATTTCTCACTTAAGAGTACTCTTATTATATATTGAATTTAAAAAATTGTCGTCTACCCAATTGTGTTATGAATGTAGGGTAACCGATACCGTCTTTATAAGGGCACACGGGGCCCGTGCCCAAGGCCCCCATTCCCAGGGGGCCCCCGAAGGACCTACAATTTCTCTCACACATTTATTCTCAAGACGTTTTTGTCGGACACATGTGACATTACTTTATTTTTGCGAATTATTAACTTTATAAGAAGGTATTTACGTGGCATATACTGCGCCATTATATCAATGGAGACAAACGGTCCAAGAAAGCTCATTTCTATCTACAAGCTGAGGCCGGGAGACGCCTATGGATTTGTAGTTCGGGATTCCAACAACTGAAGCGCTAGCGTCGAAATCGCTTAATCAGCAACGTTATTTTAGTGCAGTATTCCAACCGCAGGATAGCGCGAGCATAACAAACTTATTTCAAAAATGTTAGTAAAATTCGCGTTTTTTACTTTCCAAAAGGACCTCCAATGGGGAACATGCAATTATAATATTTATGAAAATTTTGTTATTAAAATGCTAAAAATATATAAAAGTAGGGCAACTGCAAGGTTTAGACCTAATTTCACCATACTCTGTTTGTTAAAATAACGTCTTGTTAAACCGTTAACAGCTTATTAGACTTAGCAAGTGTCCCACCATGTGCAAACAAGAGATTAGTTAGCTTGATGGACTGTTAAATTTAATGACTGCTCTAGTGGTTCGTTAATCTGTAACAGACGATTATTTTACTGTCAAGATGGACGCGGCGTACAATTTTATTATGGATGACGAAGATTTTTTAACAAATTTAGATACTTTAGACAGCATAGTACGACGTTACAGCATCGGGTTTTTTTTATTTTCAACGAGATCCTTGTATTGTTTAATTAGACTTATTAAGATTTCCTTCTCATTGTTTGAAAAATTGGACCTCTCGTTTTCTTCGACATTTTTTTATTTTAAAAAGAAAGATAAAAAGCTAAGTAAAATCACTACATAGGTATTTTACAAATCAAAGAAAATACCTACCACGAACGAAAACACCACGAAACGTCAATCAAATACCTACACCATGGAATTATTTAATAAATAATAATAATATTTTTTTTATAATTCCATGACCTACACAAACAATTGAGAAATAACCTGGCAAAACCAAACATTATGCGCTTGCTTTAGAAACTTATAGAGAGAACGACAATTTAATTTGTTCACATTGTATTGCTACTTGACACATTATACGACCAGTAGAAATTAGACGCATTTCCGTATAGTAAGAGTGATGCACGACGACACTATTATTTGGTTGTATTACAAATTTAATGAACGTTTCGCAATTCATTCAGTTAACGGTTGATTTAGTAATGGCTTGTTAATTTTACAATGTAGGATCTAGAATAACTTAACAACTCTGTTAATTTTAACAAGCCATTACACAACAGACGATTAGTTTAAGTTTGGTGAAATTAGGTCTTATATTTAAAATAATGTTGTTTTTTAACAATAATTACGAATGAAAAGTAACGTGAAACGGAACGGATTTAAAACACCAATCAGCGTTCAGTGACGTCACTCCTGTTATGACAACTTATTTGAGGTTATGAGTTGTAGTAAAAGTGAACAATTAAACCAAAATTAATTGCGTTTTTTAAATAAAAATGGAAGTTGGGTTTGCCAAAGCAGATTGTAGGACTCTGCCAAAGTTAATGTTGACATGGTAGTGACATTTTTTGTCGAAAGTGCATAGTTTTCAAGTGTAGAAATGAAAGGGACTAAACAAAAAGATATTGAAAAGTTTGGGTAAGTGTTAGGTAGGTAACTGTTTCTTTTGTGTACAAGCAGATTAACTAAATTTACAATAAATATATCCGCCGACTTACGTCAAAGTGGTCTTTACAGCATCGATGTCTTTGGGGGATAAATGTCATTCCTTTTCGCTGCTTGAAATCACTTTTTTCTCAGTTTTGGCTCAGAAGTTAAAAATAATTTCATGTTGAATAAAACTCTTGTACTGTTCCACTAATTTTAATTATCATCGACCTGACCGGTTTCGCTTTACAGCATTTTCAAAGGTGTTAAAGTACACAGCTGTTCGTGTTTACGCTTCTATCTAAAAATTAAATTATAAATTACCTCCACAAAAATAACTATAATAAGTAGGTAGAATGAATATTCTTTTGTCATCCACACTAATAATAATTGAGAAAGTGGGTAGATACTTGGTAGGTGTAAACGATTGGGATACCAGATACGGAAAAATTACCCCAGTGTGGGGAAATTTAGTTACAATAATCTAAGTCTATATATAATATGAATGAAATGTCAAAATAGGTGTGTAAAATGTCAACACAGGTAAACAACTGCAAAATTACATACATAATTACGTAAAAGGTCAAAATAGGTATATAAAATGTCAAAACAGGTAAACAATTGCAAAACTACATCCATAATTACAAAAAAGGTCAAATGGGTTCATAATTACAAAACATTGATAATAATTAGACATGTCAGAAGTATTGAATGTCAGAAATATTGGAAAGTTAATTGTCAAAATTTTTTATTTAAAATTTTTAAAAAATTTTTTTAAAAAACATGTATAATAAGTTCCACCAAGAGCCAACAATCAACTCAATACAGAATATCAAAAATAATTTATTAGGAAGCTTATTTGAAGTAGATGGACACATTGGCACAAACCATACGTCCACACTCCTTTTGTTCGAAGTATCAATGGCATACAGTCGGGTCAATTTAATAGGCCACATTTGACATTTCATTAAAATTCCTCAACTAACCTTGTAATGGCGGACATAAAATATTCAATATTTTTTTAGTTTGGAAATGCACAAATGACCGTTGTTACAATGTTGCGTTCAGTGAAGTCTATACGTAAGTGATGTCCCTCAAAAAATCGAATGAATGCAATGATTACTTGTGAAGGCATTATTCACCATGAATTAATAGTCAGTCAGTTAGTTTATTGTATTATTTTTGTATGTAAACATACATACGACTGTAATCGTATTAGGTATGATTGTATCTTATACTATATTGTATTATATTATTGTAATTATTAACATTGTAAAGAGGAGATAAAAAATAGACCTTCAGAGTTTCTTGCCTGTTCTTCTCGAGAAGGCTCTCCCAATTTCCGAACAGGTGTCGAGTCAATTTTTTTATTTTTTTTCCTTATTCGTACGTACGGACAAGGTTTTTGTTTTCTTTTTTTAAGCTTTGTTTTTTTGTTTTGTCTGTTGACGTCAATAAGTGCCTGTAAAGGTCTATGTTGAATAAAGATTATTTTGATTTTGATTTTTTTTGAGTCAAATTTTTATTAAAATAAAACATGTTATTCTTTTGTTTTATAATAAAAAAACAATAATAACTTCTTTAACAGAGAAATAATTGGTATTAAAAAATTTTAAGGCAATTAAACTCGTAAAATATATTAATACAGTACCTATAAAAAAGAGCGTATTCACATTTAAAAGGCCGGCAACACGTCTGTTGTTGCGGGCAGCGATAATCACTTACTATCAAGTAATCCATTTGCTCGTTTGCCTATTACAGTTATTGTGGAAAAGTACTTTTTTTATAAGACAGGGATCTTATAAAAAAAGTACTTTTCCATAATAACTGTATTCGATTCACATATGTTTGAAGTAAATATCGATTTTTTCACCATAATCGGAGTGTTTAAACAGGTCACCTCACTATGAACAAATGTCAAATGTGGCCTATTAAATTGACCCGACTTTAGTTATGATCACCTGATGTTGATGGATAGTCCATTGTAAATTTTTACAAAATAATACCTTGAAAGTCGAGATAAATGCAAAAGCAACTAAAGCCAGCAATGACCCGCGCTGTACAATCAGTGAGCCAGTGACAATGGCAGACAGGAGTGACGTCTACGAACTATAGGTCCGATTTCGCGCGAAAATTTGAATTGTCAATTTTAAACCGCATTTTTTTCATTAATATACAGTCTTTTCATATGTACTTGTGGTCTATTCTAAGTGGAGTTCTTTAAAATCCATCCTGGAATATTGCTCTGAAATCTGGAATCCGCGATATATAAAGTACATCCAGCGCATTGAACGACTTCAAATGAAAAATGTAAAGTTTTTATGTTATCGTCTTGGAATCGGCTATGACTCCGAAAATTACCGAAATTTGTGCTCTCGCTTTCACCTGCTTTCTTTAGTCAAAAGCCGGGAAGTAGCAGATGTAATATATCTTTTGAAAATTCTACAAGGAAAAATTGACTCTCCTGAATTGTTATCAAAATTGAAATTCAACGTACCAACTAGGTCTACAGGCACTATACCCCCCTTTACATCTCAGTGGCCGCGTCGAACTATCGGCAAAACTCTTTCTTGTTGCGAGCTAGTAAGACTTTAAATGGTTTGTGTAAATGTAAAAACATTGATATATATAATTGTAGCTTGGCGACAGTGAGGCGTGTACTTAGTGAGGATTTTTAAGATGATTAGTTCGGATCTTAAATATTTAATAGTAATTGTTCACGCCTAATCTTATTTCAATGTATGTTTCCATACGTGAAGACCCATTAATGGCCAACTGTTATATATAAAAAAAAAATATCTTATGTTTTATATGCTGTCGGTCTTCCAAAACAATAATAAATAAATAAATAAATAAAATGAGCACAAAAATAAAAATATTGCATCTTCCCTATTCTTGTGTGCCCAAGCGATCCAGCTTAGTTTAAGACGGCGGTGAGGGTAACTGAAAAATAATAGCATATTTTGTGCAGGTACAAGTGCCGTGAGCATAGACTTGGAAGTTTTCACGAAGAACATCTCTGAGGTGACGGAACATATTGTATCAGAGATATCGCGTATGCTGACGGAGGCGCAGCTACTGGCCGAGGTGAGCGAAATATCCCTTTATAATTATTTAAAACTAGCGGACCCGACATACTTCGTTCTGTCAAAAAGATTTGTAAAGTGGCAGTTATTTGTTCCTACTTATTTTATAGATAATATCGCATAGCAAACTAAATGATTGGTGGCCGAATACTGAAACACTACTCAACTTTTTTACTCAATTAAGGGCCTCTTACATTTGAGTAGCACTCAAATTTAAATGGTATTCTCAAACGTCAGTTATAAAATTTGAAGGCGTGATCAAGTAAGCAGCCGTCATTCATTAAAAAAGTATGTTCTCAGTTACGCATAAGATTACGTTGTGTAATCCATTACATATGAACGCAGCATTGTTTGCATAAGTAATGCATTTTATGCAAATAATATTTTATCAACATAGGTACAAAACGGTTTAATATTACATTTTCATGTAAAATAAATGCTTCATTTTGAACATATCCAAAAATGAATTTGGGACATTTGATTCCCAAATTTTTTATTTAATAAAAGAAATAATGTTATGTGACGTGTTGTAAGAAATACCCCCATCCGCACCTATAACGCATCGTTACGTTTTACAAGACCATGAATCTTAGTATCTTAGACATAAGGGGCCAGAATTGACAGAAACTAATTTCACGCGGGCGAAGAGCCGCGGGCGGAAGCTAGTTATAAATAAATAAGTGCATTTTAATAAACCATCTCTTTCTATAAATGTATGGAGTGTAACCATACATACATACATATATGTCACGCCTTGTTCCCAATGGGGTAGGCAGAGACCACCTCTCTCCACTCGCTACGATCCTGGCACACTTCTCTTGCTTTCTCCACTTTCATGCATGTTTGTCGGTTGCGAGTACTCTTGACCCGGCCTTTCTTTAGGACATGTTCGATTTGATCGAGATATGTTCGCCTAGGTCGACCTGCACCGATTCGTCCTATCATTCTTACCTTGTGTATCTCTTTCGTTAATCTTCCTTTATAAATTCTTTCAACATGGCCGAGCCATCTAAGCATCCCGCATCGCTCAGACAAGGAGGCCTGACGTGTCCAGTGTAACTGTTGAGTAATTAGATCGGACACAATGTCAGGGTGGAGCGGAGCGGCTGAGGGCGGCGGACGCGCAGCGCGGCAGAGCCAGGCGGCGGAGTGGCGCGCCGCGGCGGAGCAGCTCTGCTCGCGGGCCACGCGGGCCACGGCCTGCTCCCTGCGGGCCATACAGGTATACAGTGTCAGGGGGGAGCGGGGCGGCTGAGGGCGGGGGCGGCGGACGCGGCAGCGCGGCAGAGCCAGGCGGCGGAGTGGCGCGGCGCGGCGGAGCAGCTCTGCTCGCGGGCCACGCGGGCCACGGCCTGCTCCCTGCGGGCCATACAGGTATACAGTGTCAGGGCGGAGCGGGGCGGCTGAGGGCGGGGGCGGCGGACGCGGCAGCGCGGCAGAGCCAGGCGGCGGAGTGGCGCGGCGCGGCGGAGCAGCTCTGCTCGCGGGCCACGCGGGCCACGGCCTGCTCCCTGCGGGCCATACAGGTATACAGTGTCAGGGGGGAGCGGGGCGGCTGAGGGCGGGGGCGGCGGACGCGGCAGCGCGGCAGAGCCAGGCGGCGGAGTGGCGCGCCGCGGCGGAGCAGCTCTGCTCGCGGGCCACGCGGGCCACGGCCTGCTCCCTGCGGGCCATACAGGTATACAGTGTCAGGGGGGAGCGGGGCGGCTGAGGGCGGGGCGGCGGACCGCGGCAGCGCGGCAGAGCCAGGCGGCGGAGTGGCGCGGCGCGGCGGAGCAGCTCTGCTCGCGGGCCACGCGGGCCACGGCCTGCTCCCTGCGGGCCATACAGGTATACAGTGTCAGGGGGGAGCGGGGCGGCTGAGGGCGGGGGCGGCGGACGCGGCAGCGCGGCAGAGCCAGGCGGCGGAGTGGCGCGGCGCGGCGGAGCAGCTCTGCTCGCGGGCCACGCGGGCCACGGCCTGCTCCCTGCGGGCCATACAGGTATACAGTGTCAGGGGGGAGCGGGGCGGCTGAGGGCGGGGGCGGCGGACGCGGCAGCGCGGCAGAGCCAGGCGGCGGAGTGGCGCGCCGCGGCGGAGCAGCTCTGCTCGCGGGCCACGCGGGCCACGGCCTGCTCCCTGCGGGCCATACAGGTATACAGTGTCAGGGGGGAGCGGGGCGGCTGAGGGCGGGGGCGGCGGACGCGGCAGCGCGGCAGAGCCAGGCGGCGGAGTGGCGCGGCGCGGCGGAGCAGCTCTGCTCGCGGGCCACGCGGGCCACGGCCTGCTCCTGCGGGCCATACAGGTATACAGTGTCAGGGGGGAGCGGGGCGGCTGAGGGCGGGGGCGGCGGACGCGGCAGCGCGGCAGAGCCAGGCGGCGGAGTGGCGCGGCGCGGCGGAGCAGCTCTGCTCGCGGGCCACGCGGGCCACGGCCTGCTCCCTGCGGGCCATACAGGTATACAGTGTCAGGGGGGAGCGGGGCGGCTGAGGGCGGGGGCGGCGGACGCGGCAGCGCGGCAGAGCCAGGCGGCGGAGTGGCGCGGCGCGGCGGAGCAGCTCTGCTCGCGGGCCACGCGGGCCACGGCCTGCTCCCTGCGGGCCATACAGGTATACAGTGTCAGGGGGGAGCGGGGCGGCTGAGGGCGGGGGCGGCGGACGCGGCAGCGCGGCAGAGCCAGGCGGCGGAGTGGCGCGCCGCGGCGGAGCAGCTCTGCTCGCGGGCCACGCGGGCCACGGCCTGCTCCCTGCGGGCCATACAGGTATACAGTGTCAGGGGGGAGCGGGGCGGCTGAGGGCGGGGGCGGCGGACGCGGCAGCGCGGCAGAGCCAGGCGGCGGAGTGGCGCGCCGCGGCGGAGCAGCTCTGCTCGCGGGCCACGCGGGCCACGGCCTGCTCCCTGCGGGCCATACAGGTATACAGTGTCAGGGGGGAGCGGGGCGGCTGAGGGCGGGGGCGGCGGACGCGGCAGCGCGGCAGAGCCAGGCGGCGGAGTGGCGCGGCGCGGCGGAGCAGCTCTGCTCGCGGGCACGCGGGCCACGGCCTGCTCCCTGCGGGCCATACAGGTATAGTGTGTCAGGGGGGAGCGGGGCGGCTGAGGGCGGGGGCGGCGGACGCGGCAGCGCGGCAGAGCCAGGCGGCGGAGTGGCGCGGCGCGGCGGAGCAGCTCTGCTCGCGGGCCACGCGGGCCACGGCCTGCTCCCTGCGGGCCATACAGGTATACAGTGTCAGGGGGGAGCGGGGCGGCTGAGGGCGGGGGCGGCGGACGCGGCAGCGCGGCAGAGCCAGGCGGCGGAGTGGCGCGCCGCGGCGGAGCAGCTCTGCTCGCGGGCCACGCGGGCCACGGCCTGCTCCCTGCGGGCCATACAGGTATACAGTGTCAGGGGGGAGCGGGGCGGCTGAGGGCGGGGCGGCGGACGCGGCAGCGCGGCAGAGCCAGGCGGCGGAGTGGCGCGGCGCGGCGGAGCAGCTCTGCTCGCGGGCCACGCGGGCCACGGCCTGCTCCCTGCGGGCCATACAGGTATACAGTGTCAGGGGGGAGCGGGGCGGCTGAGGGCGGGGGCGGCGGACGCGGCAGCGCGGCAGAGCCAGGCGGCGGAGTGGCGCGCCGCGGCGGAGCAGCTCTGCTCGCGGGCCACGCGGGCCACGGCCTGCTCCCTGCGGGCCATACAGGTATACAGTGTCAGGGGGGAGCGGGGCGGCTGAGGGCGGGGCGGCGGACGCGGCAGCGCGGCAGAGCCAGGCGGCGGAGTGGCGCGCCGCGGCGGAGCAGCTCTGCTCGCGGGCCACGCGGGCCACGGCCTGCTCCCTGCGGGCCATACAGGTATACAGTGTCAGGGGGGAGCGGGGCGGCTGAGGGCGGGGGCGGCGGACGCGGCAGCGCGGCAGAGCCAGGCGGCGGAGTGGCGCGGCGCGGCGGAGCAGCTCTGCTCGCGGGCCACGCGGGCCACGGCCTGCTCCCTGCGGGCCATACAGGTATACAGTGTCAGGGGGGAGCGGGGCGGCTGAGGGCGGGGGCGGCGGACGCGGCAGCGCGGCAGAGCCAGGCGGCGGAGTGGCGCGGCGCGGCGGAGCAGCTCTGCTCGCGGGCCACGCGGGCCACGGCCTGCTCCCTGCGGGCCATACAGGTATACAGTGTCAGGGGGGAGCGGGGCGGCTGAGGGCGGGGGCGGCGGACGCGGCAGCGCGGCAGAGCCAGGCGGCGGAGTGGCGCGGCGCGGCGGAGCAGCTCTGCTCGCGGGCCACGCGGGCCACGGCCTGCTCCCTGCGGGCCATACAGGTATACAGTGTCAGGGGGGAGCGGGGCGGCTGAGGGCGGGGGCGGCGGACGCGGCAGCGCGGCAGAGCCAGGCGGCGGAGTGGCGCGCCGCGGCGGAGCAGCTCTGCTCGCGGGCCACGCGGGCCACGGCCTGCTCCCTGCGGGCCATACAGGTATACAGTGTCAGGGGGGAGCGGGGCGGCTGAGGGCGGGGGCGGCGGACGCGGCAGCGCGGCAGAGCCAGGCGGCGGAGCAGCTCTGCTCGCGGGCCACGCGGGCCACGGCCTGCTCCCTGCGGGCCATACAGGTATACAGTGTCAGGGGGGAGCGGGGCGGCTGAGGGCGGGGGCGGCGGACGCGGCAGCGCGGCAGAGCCAGGCGGCGGAGTGGCGCGGCGCGGCGGAGCAGCTCTGCTCGCGGGCCACGCGGCCACGGCCTGCTCCCTGCGGGCCATACAGGTATACAGTGTCAGGGGGGAGCGGGGCGGCTGAGGGCGGGGCGGCGGACGCGGCAGCGCGGCAGAGCCAGGCGGCGGAGTGGCGCGGCGCGGCGGAGCAGCTCTGCTCGCGGGCCACGCGGGCCACGGCCTGCTCCCTGCGGGCCATACAGGTATACAGTGTCAGGGGGGAGCGGGGCGGCTGAGGGCGGGGGCGGGGGCGGGGGCGGCGGACGCGGCAGCGCGGCAGAGCCAGGCGGCGGAGTGGCGCGGCGCGGCGGAGCAGCTCTGCTCGCGGGCCACGCGGGCCACGGCCTGCTCCCTGCGGGCCATACAGGTATACAGTGTCAGGGGGGAGCGGGGCGGCTGAGGGCGGGGGCGGCGGACGCGGCAGCGCGCAGAGCCAGGCGGCGGAGTGGCGCGGCGCGGCGGAGCAGCTCTGCTCGCGGGCCACGCGGGCCACGGCCTGCTCCCTGCGGGCCATACAGGTATACAGTGTCAGGGGGGAGCGGGGGGCGGCTGAGGGCGGGGGCGGCGGACGCGGCAGCGCGGCAGAGCCAGGCGGCGGAGTGGCGCGGCGCGGCGGAGCAGCTCTGCTCGCGGGCCACGCGGGCCACGGCCTGCTCCCTGCGGGCCATACAGGTATACAGTGTCAGGGGGGAGCGGGGCGGCTGAGGGCGGGGGGGGGGCGGGGGCGGCGGACGCGGCAGCGCGGCAGAGCCAGGCGGCGGAGTGGCGCGGCGCGGCGGAGCAGCTCTGCTCGCGGGCCACGCGGGCCACGGCCTGCTCCCTGCGGGCCATACAGGTATACAGTGTCAGGGGGAGCGGGGCGGCTGAGGGCGGGGGCGGGGGCGGGGGGCGGACGCGGCAGCGCGGCAGAGCCAGGCGGCGGAGTGGCGCGGCGCGGCGGAGCAGCTCTGCTCGCGGGCCACGCGGGCCACGGCCTGCTCCCTGCGGGCCATACAGGTATACAGTGTCAGGGGGGAGCGGGGCGGCTGAGGGCGGGGGCGGCGGACGCGGCAGCGCGGCAGAACCAGGCGGCGGAGTGGCGCGGCGCGGCGGAGCAGCTCTGCTCGCGGGCCACGCGGGCCACGGCCTGCTCCCTGCGGGCCATACAGGTATAACAGTGTCAGGGGGGAGCGGGGCGGCTGAGGGCGGGGGCGGCGGACGCGGTAGCGCGGCAGAGCCAGGCGGCGGAGTGGCGCGGCGCGGCGGAGCAGCTCTGCTCGCGGGCCACGCGGGCCACGGCCTGCTCCCTGCGGGCCATACAGGTATATACAGTGTCAGGGGGGAGCGGGGCGGCTGAGGGCGGGGGCGGGGCGGGGGCGGCGGACGCGGCAGCGCGGCAGAGCCAGGCGGCGGAGTGGCGCGGCGCGGCGGAGCAGCTCTGCTCGCGGGCCACGCGGGCCACGGCCTGCTCCCTGCGGGCCATACAGGTATACAGTGTCAGGGGGGAGCGGGGCGGCTGAGGGCGGGGGCGGCGGACGCGGCAGCGCGGCAGAGCCAGGCGGCGGAGTGGCGCGGCGCGGCGGAGCAGCTCTGCTCGCGGGCCACGCGGGCCACGCCTGCTCCCTGCGGGCCATACAGGTATACAGTGTCAGGGGGAGCGGGGCGGCTGAGGGCGGGGGCGGGGGCGGGGGCGGCGGACGCGGCAGCGCGGCAGAGCCAGGCGGCGGAGTGGCGCGGCGCGGCGGAGCAGCTCTGCTCGCGGGCCACGCGGGCCACGGCCTGCTCCCTGCGGGCCATACAGGTATACAGTGTCAGGGGGGAGCGGGGCGGCTGAGGGCGGGGGCGGGGGCGGGGGCGGCGGACGCGGCAGCGCGGCAGAGCCAGGCGGCGGAGTGGCGCGGCGCGGCGGAGCAGCTCTGCTCGCGGGCCACGCGGGCCACGCCTGCTCCCTGCGGGCCATACAGGTATACAGTGTCAGGGGGGAGCGGGGCGGCTGAGGGCGGGGGCGGGGGCGGGGGCGCGGACGCGGCAGCGCGGCAGAGCCAGGCGGCGGAGTGGCGCGGCGCGGCGGAGCAGCTCTGCTCGCGGGCCACGCGGGCCACGGCCTGCTCCCTGCGGGCCATACAGGTATACAGTGTCAGGGGGGAGCGGGGCGGCTGAGGGCGGGGGCGGCGGACGCGGCAGCGCGGCAGAGCCAGGCGGCGGAGTGGCGCGGCGCGGCGGAGCAGCTCTGCTCGCGGGCCACGCGGGCCACGGCCTGCTCCCTGCGGGCCATACAGGTATACAGTGTCAGGGGGAGCGGGGCGGCTGAGGGCGGGGGCGGGGGCGGGGGCGGCGGACGCGGCAGCGCGGCAGAGCCAGGCGGCGGAGTGGCGCGGCGCGGCGGAGCAGCTCTGCTCGCGGGCCACGCGGGCCACGGCCTGCTCCCTGCGGGCCATACAGGTATACAGTGTCAGGGGGGAGCGGGGCGGCTGAGGGCGGGGGCGGGGGCGGCGGACGCGGCAGCGCGGCAGAGCCAGGCGGCGGAGTGGCGCGGCGCGGCGGAGCAGCTCTGCTCGCGGGCCACGCGGGCCACGGCCTGCTCCCTGCGGGCCATACAGGTATACAGTGTCAGGGGGGAGCGGGGCGGCTGAGGGCGGGGGCGGGGGCGGCGGACGCGGCAGCGCGGCAGAGCCAGGCGGCGGAGTGGCGCGGCGCGGCGGAGCAGCTCTGCTCGCGGGCCACGCGGGCCACGGCCTGCTCCCTGCGGGCCATACAGGTATACAGTGTCAGGGCGGAGCGGGGCGGCTGAGGGCGGGGGCGGCGGACGCGGCAGCGCGGCAGAGCCAGGCGGCGGAGTGGCGCGGCGCGGCGGAGCAGCTCTGCTCGCGGGCCACGCGGGCCACGGCCTGCTCCCTGCGGGCCATACAGGTATACAGTGTCAGGGGGGAGCGGGGCGGCTGAGGGCGGGGGCGGGGGCGGGGGCGGCGGACGCGGCAGCGCGGCAGAGCCAGGCGGCGGAGTGGCGCGGCGCGGCGGAGCAGCTCTGCTCGCGGGCCACGCGGGCCACGGCCTGCTCCCTGCGGGCCATACAGGTATACAGTGTCAGGGGGGAGCGGGGCGGCTGAGGGCGGGGGCGGGGCGGGCGGCGGACGCGGCAGCGCGGCAGAGCCAGGCGGCGGAGTGGCGCGGCGCGGCGGAGCAGCTCTGCTCGCGGCCACGCGGGCCACGGCCTGCTCCCTGCGGGCCATACAGGTATACAGTGTCAGGGGGGAGCGGGGCGGCTGAGGGCGGGGGCGGGGGCGGCGGACGCGGCAGCGCGGCAGAGCCAGGCGGCGGAGTGGCGCGGCGCGGCGGAGCAGCTCTGCTCGCGGGCCACGCGGGCCACGGCCTGCTCTCTGCGGGCCATACAGGTATACAGTGTCAGGGCGGAGCGGGGCGGCTGAGGGCGGGGGCGGCGGACGCGGCAGCGCGGCAGAGCCAGGCGGCGGAGTGGCGCGGCGCGGCGGAGCAGCTCTGCTCGCGGGCCACGCGGGCCACGGCCTGCTCCCTGCGGGCCATACAGGTATACAGTGTCAGGGGGGAGCGGGGCGGCTGAGGGCGGGGGCGGCGGACGCGGCAGCGCGGCAGAGCCAGGCGGCGGAGTGGCGCGGCGGGCGGCGGAGCAGCTCTGCTCGCGGGCCACGCGGGCCACGGCCTGCTCCCTGCGGGCCATACAGGTATACAGTGTCAGGGCGGAGCGGGGCGGCTGAGGGCGGGGGCGGCGGACGCGGCAGCGCGGCAGAGCCAGGCGGCGGAGTGGCGCGCCGCGGCGGAGCAGCTCTGCTCGCGGGCCACGCGGGCCACGGCCTGCTCCCTGCGGGCCATACAGGTATACAGTGTCAGGGGGGAGCGGGGCGGCTGAGGGCGGGGGCGGCGGACGCGGCAGCGCGGCAGAGCCAGGCGGCGGAGTGGCGCGGCGCGGCGGAGCAGCTCTGCTCGCGGGCCACGCGGGCCACGGCCTGCTCCCTGCGGGCCATACAGGTATACAGTGTCAGGGGGGAGCGGGGCGGCTGAGGCGGGGGCGGGGGCGGCGGACGCGGCAGCGCGGCAGAGCCAGGCGGCGGAGTGGCGCGCCGCGGCGGAGCAGCTCTGCTCGCGGGCCACGCGGGCCACGGCCTGCTCCCTGCGGGCCATACAGGTATACAGTGTCAGGGGGGAGCGGGGCGGCTGAGGGCGGGGGCGGCGGACGCGGCAGCGCGGCAGAGCCAGGCGGCGGAGTGGCGCGGCGCGGCGGAGCAGCTCTGCTCGCGGGCCACGCGGGCCACGGCCTGCTCCCTGCGGGCCATACAGGTATACAGTGTCAGGGGGGAGCGGGGCGGCTGAGGGCGGGGGCGGCGGACGCGGCAGCGCGGCAGAGCCAGGCGGCGGAGTGGCGCGGCGCGGCGGAGCAGCTCTGCTCGCGGGCCACGCGGGCCACGGCCTGCTCCCTGCGGGCCATACAGGTATACAGTGTCAGGGGGGAGCGGGGCGGCTGAGGGCGGGGGCGGCGGACGCGGCAGCGCGGCAGAGCAGGCGGCGGAGTGGCGCGGCGCGGCGGAGCAGCTCTGCTCGCGGGCCACGCGGGCCACGGCCTGCTCTCTGCAGGCCACACAGGTATACAGTGTCAGGGTGGAGGATTATGTGCATTGCATTTTGTATTTGTATTTTGTGCAAAACTGTACTTCGACATTAGTTATAACTTTCCAATGATGTGTTTCAGGAACTAACGGGTACAGCGTCCGAGGCAGTACAGTCTGTAGTTGAATCTCTGGAATCTGTGAATGCGGCGACATTAGAATTGTCTTCCTGCCAAGTGACAGTTGAGACTGCAAAGCATCAAGTGGAAGAGTTTGTTTCTGATTTGAAGGAAACTGTAGCTTGTATGGCCTCCGTGGAAGAGAGATATTTGGTGAATGAGTACAAGCAGTATTCGCCTTCGGGTAAGGACTTTTTACACATCTTAGAACTGGGGTGTACTTTTGTGAGAGTTGTCCCACTTTGACACACAATAGATTTTTGTGCTATACATGTTCCCTGACCTAGTTTTACCGACGGGTTCCTACCATCAATACAATTGGCGTTGGCGGTAGTGCACTAAGAATGCTAATTTCATACCTCAGTGATCGCTATCAAATCGTAAAAATAGATAAGTTTCAAAGCAAATCTCTCCCTGTTTATTATGGTATACCCCAAGGATCCATATTAGGACCCTTGTTATTTTCAATTTACATCAATGACATAGTTTCGATAGGGTTACACGGTCAAGTGACCTTATATGCAGACGATACTTGCCTGTTCTACTTTGGATCGTCCATAAACAGCTTAATTTCGCACGCTCAGAGAGATCTTCATGCCCTATCTTCATGGTTTCAGCAAAATCTTTTGACAATAAACGTGTCAAAGACATCTTATGTAATTTTCAAAGCAAAAAATAAACCTATCCCTATATATATTCCTCCTGCAATAAATAGTATACCATTGCAACAAAAAACACACGAGAAATATCTCGGCTTACATATTGATACCCATTTATCATGGAACATACATATTGACTATATTAAAAAAAATATCCTCTTTAATGGGGTCACTACGACCTATAGCAGGTTGTATTCACGAAAAATAAGATGCAATATTTACAACTCTCTTGTCAAGTCTCACTTAATTTATCTCATAGAAATATGGGGCAATGCTTCAAAAACAAAATTGTCAGAATTACAGATATCACAAAATAAAATAATAAAATTACTCTTTCACTATCCATACCTCACACCTACCTCTAAAGTATATGCTGAAACAGGTCTTATGAACTTAAAACAATTATTTACATATCACACTTGCTTGCTAATGCGTAAAGTATTGAATAAAACCATCCACACCTCAATACTGATAACACGACGCTCGCCGAAACGCACAACTCGGCGCGGCAGTTTTTTGGTTCTACCCACAATACGAACTAATTGTGGCAAACGAATGTTCACTTTTGAGGGAGTACAGATATTTAACAAGTTACCGCCATCAATAAAAAACACTGAATGTGAATTGTCGTTTAAAAGGAGTATTGGTGATTATGTTTTTGAGAATGTGAAATGTTAAATTGAAATACAAATCAATGTAAGTAAACAAGAAAGTTAGTACAATGTTCAGCTACACTAGCGCGAACGATGTTTGTTAATTATTGTAAAACAGTTAAATTTATTCTCAAGTAAGTGATGTTATGTCTTTTTTTGAGAAATAAAGAATCTTTAAACCTAATACAATCTATCGTACTCAAGAGTCGGTTTTGTATAATCAATGTCTGTCAAGACATCAAATCTTTTATGGTTATATTTAAATTTTAGATCACATCGGTGTCACCACTTTTACGGTTATAATTAAATTTGATCCACCGTAACATTGAATAATTTGACAATAGAAGGATATGCATAAATAAAACAACCGAGTTAATTAATTAGCACGAGCGCCCAGAGCTGGCGTTCTGAAGCAACTGCCAGTACTCTGTGCTACTGACTTTATTATCCCAGTAAGTTCAAGTGTTTGTGTGCTACGGCGTAGCTACAAATCAAAGTCGATGAAGTCAGTAATTTTGACAGTTTTATTATATACTAGCTTCCGCCCCCGGCTTCGCCCGGGTAAAAATTTCCAAATGCTAGAACAAACGATTTTTTGTTTCTTATGACGTGATATTTGACGAACTTGCATACTAACTTTCAACCCTTATTTCACCCCCTAGCTGGTCGAAATTTAAAAAGTGCTAGAACAAATGTTTAATGATTTCTTATCAAGTGCTTAAATATAAAGTTGCATGGTTTTATCTTTTAAAATTAAGAAATCCCATACAAACTCTCAACCTCTATTTTAACCCCTTCATCCTTTTTTTTCTAAATTTAATCAAAATCGGTTGCGAGGTTTAAGCGCGAAAGCGTAACACTTTCGCATTTATAATATTAGTTGGGACAGAACATACAGCAAATTATGGAGGTTATATATAATTATAAAATTTATAGGCATGAGGTAATCGAATTTTCAAATTGATGATGGTGATTATTGAAAAAAAATACTAGCTAGACACATATACACAGTATTTCTTTCTTTCTTATGAGTAGAAAAATGAGGTACCATAGACAACACCGGTATATCATTATGAAGCTATGTAACAAAGACATCGTAGCACCATAGCACCACAGCAGAAATACCAAGAGTTTGTTCCAAGTTTATTCTCATCTCCCATCGACACTGGAGGAGTATAATAAAACAACGTGATTAAGTGATAGCTGACGAACGAGACTCCTTTATTGAAAAATAAAAAAGCAAAGACAAAGGCTACAGATTGCCACACGAATTAGTTCTCCTAAGCATTACCAGATGGCACTAGTAGTATTTATATGTTGACATTTAGAAGAGGTGGGGTAACATGAAATAGTAGGTAATATCCGTAGTGTACCAGGGATGGGTGGGGGACTATGATGATGATGATCAGTGGCGGATCCAGGGGGGTGGTCATGGGGGTCATGACCCACCCCCCTCTGAGCTGGTTCCAGGACTTAGATGGAGCACTAATTGAACATAATGATTTTATTCTGTATTGAGTTGATTGTTGGCTCTTGGTGGAACTTATTATACATGTTGAATAAAACTCTTGTATATAGTGATGAAACGGATATCCGGTAACTATCCGGTATCCGGCCTATCCGGCCTATTTTCACTATCCGGCCGGATACCGGATAGTAGGGCACTATCCGGCCGAATACCGAATACTAGATGTTTCCCGCGATACCGTTCGCGCTGAGTGCTTTACGCCCTAAACTCGTCTATATCGCGCTTTTCTGTGGGAATACAAAAGTTTTTAAGCCTATCTATATTGTTTCTCGTTGTCTAATCTATCTCTGTATCAAATTTCAGCAAAATCAGTTCTTTAGTTTAGGCGTGAGAGAGTAGCAGACAAACAGACTGAATTTATAATATTAGTAACGGATTATTTTGCACATACACACACATATATGAAACTCGATAAGCGGCCGAATATCCGGTGGCCGGATATCCGGCGCTCCGGCCTCGTAGTTAGCCGAATATCCGGTATCCGGCCAAATCACTATCCGTTTCATCTCTACTTGTATATATAGAAGCGTAAACACGAACAGCTGTGTACTTTAACACCTTTGAAAATGCTGTAAAGCGAAACCGGGCAGGTCGATAATAATTAAAATTAGTGGAACAGTACAAGAGTTTTATTCAACATGTATAATGATTTTATTTATATATTTTTTCATCATACAGATTTTATGTAACTCGCGTCATACCCCTCGACATACCTCTAGCTGTTCTGACAAATCATTCACCAGGGCTATGGAATATAAATAGGCTGCCTCATTCCGTGCGCGATAGTGCTTCTCTGGATGTCTTCAAGAGAAGATGGCAATATGTAAAAGTTATTATGTGTTAAGTTTTTCAAGTGTACAATAAAGAATTACATATTTTTAAGTAGTGCAGTACTTACGTTAAATAATAAAATACCTACTTTTTATTTGTATCTATTGTTATCAAAATTAAATTATAAGTTCTCGACTTGAACACGACTATGTGACGCCCCTCCGGCGCCAAAGCTGGATCCGCCCTTGATGATGATGATGATGATGATGACTCGACTTGAACACGACTTATGTGACGCCCCCCGGCGCCAAAGCTGGATCCGCCCTTGATGATAATGATGATGATGACTCGACTTGAACACGGCTATATGACGCCCCCCGGCGCCAAAGCTGGATCCGCCCTTGATGATAATGATGATGATGACTCGACTTGAACACGGCTATATGACGCCCCCCGGCGCCAAAGCTGGATCCGCCCTTGATGATAATGATGATGATGACTCGACTTGAACACGGCTATATGACGCCCCCCGGCGCCAAAGCTGGATCCGCCCTTGATGATAATGATGATGATGACTCGACTTGAACACGACTATATGACGCCCCCCGGCGCCAAAGCTGGATCCGCCCTTGATGATAATGATGATGATGACTCGACTTGAACACGGCTATATGACGCCCCCCGGCGCCAAAGCTGGATCCGCCCTTGATGATAATGATGATGATGACTCGACTTGAACACGGCTATATGACGCCCCCGGCGCCAAAGCTGGATCCGCCCTTGATGATAATGATGATGATGACTCGACTTGAACACGACAATATGACGCCCCCCGGCGCCAAAGCTGGATCCGCCCTTGATGATAATGATGATGATGACTCGACTTGAACACGACTATATGACGCCCCCCGGCGCCAAAGCTGGATCCGCCCTTGATGATAATGATGATGATGACTCGACTTGAACACGACTATATGACGCCCCCCGGCGCCAAAGCTGGATCCGCCCTTGATGATAATGATGATGATGACTCGACTTGAACACGACTATATGACGCCCCCGGCGCCAAAGCTGGATCCGCCCTTGATGATGATGATGATGATGACTCGACTTGACCACGACTATGTGACGCCCCTTAGGTGCTAAAGCTGGAGCCGCCCTTGATGATGATGATAATGATGATGATGATGACTCGACTTGACCACGACTATGTGACGCCCCCCCGGCGCCAAAGCTGGATCCGCCCTTGATGATGATGATGATGACTCGACTTGACCACGACTATGTGACGCCCCCGGCGCCAAAGCTGGATCCGCCCTTGATGATGATGACTCGACTTGACCACGACTATGTGACGCCCCCCGGCGCCAAAGCTGGATCCGCCCTTGATGATGATGATAATGATGACTCGACTTGACCACGACTATGTGACGCCCCCGGCGCCAAAGCTGGATCCGCCCTTGATGATGATGATGACTCGACTTGACCACGACTATGTGACGCCCCCCCGGGTCCAAAGCTGGATCCGCCCTTGATGATGATGATGATGACTCGACTTGACCACGACTATGTGACGCCCCCCGGCGCCAAAGCTGGATCCGCCCTTGATGATGATGATGACTCGACTTGACCACGACTATGTGACGCCCCCCGGCGCCAAAGCTGGATCCGCCTTGATGATGATGATGATGATGACTCGACTTGACCACGACTATGTGACGCCCCCCCGGCGCCAAAGCTGGATCCGCCCTTGATGATGATGGTGACTCGACTTGAACACGACTATATGACGCCCCCCCGGCGCCAAAGCTGGATCCGCCCTTGATGATGATTTTTTTTTTTTTTTTTTTAATTTTTATATCTATTTACAATCAGCCTCTTAGCTTTTATTAAATCTGTTGAGTCTCTTGAATTTTAAGGTTTTAGCACATCCAGTGATGTACCAACCCATACAATAAGTATAACTTCAAATGGAAGCTAGTCTTGTTCTCTTCAAACGGAATATACTTTCATTTGTGTTAATGAGCGTTCTCGCTAATTTATTTATATGCATTTGGAGTCTGCGTTTATATGCTTTACATGAGATCTCAATCTGCTCTTTGAGTGTAGGTATTTCCAGATAATTGTGTATCTCCTCATTTCGAATAAACCAAGGTGCGCTGCTTAAGGTTTTTAGGGCTTTGTTTTGGAAGCGTTGTAGTATTTCTACATTGGAATGGCTTGCTGACCCCCAGAGTTCGATACCATATGTCCATACAGGTTTGATGATGCTTTTATATATTATCAGCTTATTTTCCAGACTAAGCGAGGATCTTCGTCCTATTAACCAGTATAAATCTCGAAGTTTTGCATTTGCTTGTTCTCTCTTAGCTTTAATGTGTTCTTTCCAGGTAAGCCTCCTATCTAGATGCATCCCAAGATACTTAACCGATGAATGCTGGGGCAGGACACCTCCATCAAGTGTCACCGATGGACAATCACCTCTATTTAGTGTGAATGTCACATGAGTAGATTTAGCAGCACTGGCTTTGATTCTCCATTTTCTAAGCCACGTTCCAAGTGTGTCCAGGTGTCTTTGTAATTTTATGGATGCTGTGCAAGGATCCCCGTCGCATGAGAGTACTGCCGTATCATCAGCATAGGTAGCTATAGTCACTTCATCAGAAGATGGCAAATCTGCAGTGTAGATAGTATATAGCACAGGACCCAAAACTGATCCCTGTGGAACTCCTGCTTCTATATTGCAGATGGATGATAAGGAGCCTTCTGTTTTCACCTGAAACTTGCGGTCTGACAGGTAGGATCTTAGGAGCATGTAGGTTGTGTTTGGCAAACATTGTCTTAATTTGGCTAAAAGTCCTTTATGCCATACGCGGTCAAAAGCCTGTTGCACATCCAAAAATGCAGCAGAGCAGTATGCCTTCCGTTCCAATGCCTGTCGAATTGTGTGAGCAACACGATGTACTTGCTCTATAGCACCATGGTGTACTTGCTCTATAGCACCTTGATGATGATGATGATGATGACTCAACTTAACCACGACTATGTGACGCCCCCCGGGTCCAAAGCTGGATCCGCCCTTGATGATGATGATGATGACTCGACTTGACCACGACTATGTGACGCCCCCCCGGCGCCAAAGCTGGATCCGCCTTGATGATGATGATGACTCGACTTGACCACGACTATGTGACGCCCCCCCGGCGCCAAAGCTGGATCCGCCCTTGATGATGATGATGATGACTCGACTTGACCACGACTATGTGACGCCCCCCCGGCGCCAAAGCTGGAGCCGCCCTTGATGATGATGATGATGATGATGGTGGTGGTGGTGGTGATGCGCGCAGGCGGCACGCCGGGCCGCGTGCAGTACGAGTACCCGCGGCAGCTGGCGGCCACGTCGCCGCACGAGCGCATCCTGCGCCGGTTCCGGGAGTCGCACGCCGCCGGCGACCTGGTGAGTGGCGCTCAGATCGACGTAACGCTTATCTATATTTTTACTAGGTGTCACCATCTCTCTAGTCCCAAGTTCATATCTCGGCGGGGGCAGGTGTTTGTGTGATGAATGCGACCACGACCACTTTTTTACTATATACTTGTATCAAATATATTTGTATATGTATAATATATGTCGTCTATCCGTTACCCTAGATCTCATAATATATGCCCTATAGAGCTCACTTTGGGCTACGCTTATAGATGTAAGTGTAAGGAATATTATTATTTATTGTCACGCCGCCAGTAATTGTTATATATATATGTGTGTGTGTGTGTATGTATATGTATGTATATATAGATGTGTATGCATGTATTATGGGTAAGTGTATTTATGATTATGTATGATGTATCAAATTAATTAATCATATCTATTTTAATAATGTATGTATTGTGTGTAGTATAAATATGACTTTGGAAATCAATTATATATAAATACTGTCTCCGAATTTTTTTTATTATTCACATAAACATTAGGGCTGGCTGGAAGAAATCTCTCTTGAGAGATAATAAGACACAATCACGTGATAAACCTTACATTCGTTTCAGTCGTAAACTATGTCATATTAACATATGAATTATTTACCAAGTTTTATACAATATTAGAAACCTACTTAGTGAAAGATACGAATAATACTTTGCGAATCGTTAATATTGTCGAAACTTAATTATGGAGACTTGGTATATGGTCCACGCTTGCAGTCAAAGACTCGCCGCCTTGTACAGAGAGTACAGAACGCATGTTGTCGCTTCTGTTTCAAAATACCGCCTAGGAGTCACATTTTACCATATTTAAATGAGGCTTCTATACTCAATATGAGCTCTAGGAGACATTTGCACCTTGCTTGTCTGGTGTTTGATGTCTTAAAATTTGGGAAGCCGACATATCTCTTTTGCAAACTTAAAACATCTTCTTTTCATAACAGATATGGTACCAGAGCCTGTAGATGTCTTTTAGAAAACTCACCTCATAAAAGTATAGCTTTTACTGGCAGTTTCCGCTACCTAGCTACCAAATGCTGGAAAAATTTACCTCCACCCTTGAGACAACTGACTTCGAGATCTTTGTTTAAGAAGCATATAAAATTGTATCTTTTAAACAAACAGCATTTGGGTATTCCAAGAAGATACTTGGTGACGGATTTTGCCATTTGAACATAAGAGGCGAGAAGATTAAATGAATTAAATATATAGTTATATCACCAAATCATTCCAAACAACATTATATATTTTTATTACTTTTTCTTTTAATCTTATTTACTTATGTACTATGACAATGTTAATTGTTTATTTATGTTAGTATATTTATATCCACACACTTATATAATATATACATCCTTATATAAATTCATGTATTTTCTTTTACATTCTTTAATTTTGTGCGCATGAAACCCTCAGGTTGTAGCAGAATACCAGTGCTTTGCTCACATCCGTATGTGGGCAATCCCAGTCACTGAGCTACGACCTATTTACACTTCTGCAGTACACACAACTTAGTTTATAGTTTGCATTTATTTAGTTATTGTTAAGTTTTAGCTTAGTCTAAATTAAGTTTGTCCGTGTTTTGTGTGTGATGAAGATATGTAAATAAAGAGTTTATCTATCTATCTATCTATCTATCAATTTGCAAATATTTTAATTTAAATATTTAAAATTAAAAAATTACCAAGCATTTTTATCATTCAGGTAATTACATCCTTTGTAATAATTTATTTTCATATCAATAATTATATATAAATAGATAAATTAAAGAAATAATTAAAGGTCTGCGTGAGAAAAATAAAGCAGATTTTGTTGTGTGAAACTGAATGAAGTGTGAAATAATTTGATTAATTTAATAAAATTAAAGTAATATTTATTTTTTCATTATATAATCAAATTGATTATATATTTCTAGTTATCGTGGCAAACAATTTTAAATGATTGTGAAATGTTGCTTTTATTATAAAACTAGCTGTTGCCCGCGACTTCGTCTGCGTAAATTTCGAGTTGAATGTTATTGATACACAAATCATATTAATATACGATTTTACCGATTAATATATTTTTGGTATAAAGCATTCCTTGAGGTAAAGTAAACTCAAAGAAAAAAACTACAATAGCGCGTTGTAGAAATTGATTAAATGAAACAGCGCCATCTAGTGATTTATGAAAAAATTATTTGAAAAAACTACAATAGCGCATTGTAGAAATTGATTAAATAGTGATTTATGAAAAAACTAACATGCGTAATGAAACTGATTTACACTTAAATATTTTTTCTGTTCTATTATATGTATAGATTAAGCGTGAAGAGGTAATAAACACAACTTTCGCATTTATCATATTATTTTGATAAAAACTGGTTTCGTTTCATCGTATTTTTGGTTCCCTGTTCCATCTCACTGCCCACGAACATGCTAAACGTGGCCTTTGGGGTCTTATAACCTGTGGCTCTGTCTACCCCGCAGGGGATAAAGACGTTATCTTATGTATGTATTGTATCATGATGATGAATTAATTAGTCTTTAGATTTTAAATTTCCCATGTAACTTATGTAAGAATGGTGTACATTTATAATTCGCAATATTATCATGCCTTGAGTTCATTAAAATGACGATAACTTTTTTTTAATGAACCGATTTTGATGAAACAAAGTTTAGATATTATTCTGAGTTAAAACAAAGCAAATAGTGAACGAATGATGCGTGTAAATATGTGCGCTGAGTGCAATGTACGTTTGCAGGATTGCGTAGTGATAGAGTCTGAAGATGAGGACACGGAGACGCAGCAGCCGCAGCCGCAGCCGCAGTGGCGGTGCGGCAGCCCGGAGGGAGACCGCGCGCCCGCGGCGTCGCCGGCCATCTTCAAGTCCACCTCCGAGTCCGACCTCTACGTGCGCCGGGTGAGTGCTCCTCTCTGCCTCTCTGCCTCTCTGTCTCTCTGCCGCACTGCCGCACTGCCGCAGCAGCCGCAGTGGCGGGGCGGCAGCCCGGAGGGGGACCGCGCGCCCGCGGCGTCGCCGGCCATCTTCAAGTCCACCTCCGAGTCCGACCTCTACGTGCGCCGGGTGAGTGCTCCTCTCTGCCTCTCTGCCTCTCTGTCTCTCTGCCGCACTGCCGCACTGCCGCAGCAGCCGCAGTGGCGGGGCGGCAGCCCGGAGGGGGACCGCGCGCCCGCGGCGTCGCCGGCCATCTTCAAGTCCACCTCCGAGTCCGACCTCTACGTGCGCCGGGTGAGTGCTCCTCTCTGCCTCTCTGCCTCTCTGTCTCTCTGCCGCACTGCCGCACTGCCGCAGCAGCCGCAGTGGCGGGGCGGCAGCCCGGAGGGGGACCGCGCGCCCGCGGCGTCGCCGGCCATCTTCAAGTCCACCTCCGAGTCCGACCTCTACGTGCGCCGGGTGAGTGCTCCTCTCTGCCTCTCTGTCTCTCTGCCGCACTGCCGCACTGCCGCAGCAGCCGCAGTGGCGGGGCGGCAGCCCGGAGGGGGACCGCGCGCCCGCGGCGTCGCCGGCCATCTTCAAGTCCACCTCCGAGTCCGACCTCTACGTGCGCCGGGTGAGTGCTCCTCTCTGCCTCTCTGCCTCTCTGTCTCTCTGCCGCACTGCCGCACTGCCGCAGCAGCCGCAGTGGCGGGGCGGCAGCCCGGAGGGGGACCGCGCGCCCGCGGCTCGCGCCGGCCATCTTCAAGTCCACCTCCGAGTCCGACCTCTACGTGCGCCGGGTGAGTGCTCCTCTCTGCCTCTCTGCCTCTCTGTCTCTCTGCCGCACTGCCGCACTGCCGCAGCAGCCGCAGTGGCGGGGCGGCAGCCCGGAGGGGGACCGCGCGCCCGCGGCGTCGCGGCCATCTTCAAGTCCACCTCCGAGTCCGACCTCTACGTGCGCCGGGTGAGTGCTCCTCCTCTGCCTCTCTGCCTCTCTGTTCTCTCTGCCGCACTGCCGCACTGCCGCAGCAGCCGCAGTGGCGGCGGGCGGCAGCCCGGAGGGGGACCGCGCGCCCGCGGCGTCGCCGGCCATCTTCAAGTCACCTCCGAGTCCGACCTCTTACGTGCGCCGGGTGAGTGCTCCTCTCTGCCTCTCTGTCTCTCTCTGCCGCACTGCCGCACTGCCGCAGCAGCCGCAGTGGCGGGGCGGCAGCCCGGAGGGGGACCGCGCGCCCGCGGCGTCGCCGGCCATCTTCAAGTCCACCTCCGAGTCCGACCTCTACGTGCGCCGGGTGAGTGCTCCTCTCTGCCTCTCTGTCTCTCTGTCTCACTGTCTCTCTGCCGCACTGCCGCACTGCCGCAGCAGCCGCAGTGGCGGGGCGGCAGCCCGGAGGGGGACCGCGCGCCCGCGGCGTCGCCGGCCATCTTCAAGTCCACCTCCGAGTCCGACCTCTACGTGCGCCGAGTGAGTGCTCCTCTCTGCCTCTCTGTCTCTCTGCCGCACTGCCGCAGCAGCCGCAGTGGCGGGGTGGCAGCCCGGAGAGTGACGGTTCCCCGAGATCGAGCAGCACGCTATGCAATGCGCCTGCCACCCTTTTGGCTCAGGGGAGCAACTGCTCGGAGTGCTCCTCGAAGCTCAAGCGGTGGTCCAGCGTGAGACCCAGGTACTTGATGTACGACCGCACCGGGACCACCGCGGCACCCACCCGGATTTGGCAGCTGGGTGGTTCCCGGCTCCTCGGAAGGTCGTGGAACCATAGCGCCTCGGTTTTCAATTCAGCGTTTACGTTCAAACGCGTCCAGCGTCGATCGTCCCCACCGAAATCCAAATTGGCAGTCCGATAGCTCAGGACCAGCGACAGGTGCTCGCTGATACGGCAGAGATAATCCTCTCGAAGAGTTTCCCCGTCTCGTCAGCAAGCAGATCGGCGGAACGAAGATGGAACGTCGCCGGTCCTTCCCTCCTTCTTGAGGAGCACCAGCCTGGCCGACTTCCAGTCGACGGAGAACACGCCCTCGCGGAGGCAGCTCGTGAAGAGCTGCCTCACCGTGCTCCCGAATGCCCTAAGCGCCAGCGTTAGTACCTTCCTCGGGACTCCGTCCACCATGATACGACTCCTATTCTCCGTCACCCGGAGGTCGTCCGGCTAAGGGCGGAATAACAAATATAACAAAACAAATATTTATTGTCTTTTTAATAAAAATTACAGTATTATTAGTTTTGTGTCACTGTGCTTAATCTAACCTACATGCTATTTAAAACTAACCCTTTTCTATTTTTTCTTTTTGTTCTAAAATCTGACTCTAGTTCTGGACTGGACTAGAAGTTCCAGACTCGAATTTGTAGACTCGAGTCTAGAAATATTCGAATACCAAACATAGAATTCGAGTATACGGAATACCGTATAAACTGACTCGAATCGACTCAATCCACCAAAACAGCGACTCAGCACATTTCAGCGAGATAAAATTTTAATCAAACAATAAATCTTCTTTCCAGAAACAGCAAGAGCAGCCGGGCAAAGAGAATACAGACCATTCTATCTTCTTACAAAAGACCGTCCAAGCTTCCAGCGCCTACGTCTTTGAAGAAACCACTAGTGGAATGGAACAATTAATTTGGTTATCACCCTTATAGATACTGTCAACACTGGCCACTCATGAAGGTACTAGGAATTAAAGATATTAATCATATTAGGAATGTCGCTGGTGCTGTCTCGACACTGCGGAGCCCAGGGTTCGACTTTGGCATGTACCTATCTGTTCTTTACATTTGACGACCTCCATAGTCGAGTGGATAGTACACCGGTTTCAAGATGTCGCCATCTCTGAGGTCCCGGGTTCGAGTCCCGGTGGGGGGCAGATGTTTGTGTGATGAATGCGAGCATTTGTACCTTAGTCATGGTTGTTGATATATATTTCTATAAAAATTATTTATATATGTATGTCTATCCGTTACCCTAGATCCCATTGCACAAGCCTTATAGAGTTTAGTTTGGGCTAGGCTAATTGGTGTAAGTGTAACAAATATATAAATATATTATATATATATATAATAAATATATATATATATATATATATATATTATATATATATATATATCTAATGAACCTACGATATATACAATATCTGCCTACAATTGCCTGCAATTAAATTTAAAGGTGTATATAGTCTGCACAGGGCCAGTGTAGTTGATTTTGTTCTAAGCCCTAACACAGTTAAGATAGGTTCGTACCCCTCAATGGTGATGAATATGTGATGATGATGATAAAAGAGAAACTATGTATTAAGTTATTGTGTAAGTTAATCCATATTGTTGTTTTTTTGTAGGTTATCTATAAATTTGAGAGCAGTATTGCCAGTACTGTGAAACGGTCACCCTGGCTGTAGAGTAGTTTATAGTTTTTGTGTAACTTTAAAAATATTTCATAGATCTATGTTCAATAATAATCTGATACAAATATATAACTTTGAAGAGTACTTTTAAACAAATACACAAGAACAGTAAAGAACAACGAAAATAAATGTAGTTTTAGATAGAGTAATATTAATTTCGAAATACTTTTACATACAAACAAACAGTGTGCCTATTATTATTTTTATAACGTCGTACACTAGGATTTTTATCTTGTGTCGTGGGTGCAGTCAAAAACATCCAGACCGGAAAATTTTTTTGGAGGTCGTACAAAATATATGTACCTATGTCCAGGCGTAGTAGCCGATCACTGGACCGGTGCGCCAAACATTCTTATTAAAAGTCACAAGTTTGTACGGGCCTGGTACAGAGCCTGCGCAATAGTAAATAGTAGTAGTAGTTGTAAATAACTAAGATATGGGATCTTAAGACCTAATTTCACCATACTCTGTTTGTTAAAATAACGTCTGTTAAACCGTTAACAGCTTGTTAGAGTTAGCAAGTGTCCCACCATGTGCAAACAAGAGATTAGTTAGCTTGATGGACTGTTAAATTTAATGACTGCTCTAGTGGTTCGTTAATCTGTAACAGACGATTATTTTACTGTCAAGATGGAGGCGGCGTACAATTTTATTATGGATGACGAAGATTTTTTTAACAAATTTAGATACATTAGACAGCATAGTACGTTGGAGCTCTTTGGACAAAATTTGGACCTCTCGTTTTCTTCGACATTTTTTTATTTTAAAAAGAAAGATAAAAAGCTAAGTAAAATCACTACCTAGGTATTTTACAAATCAAAGAAAATACCTACCACGAACGAAACACACCACGAAACGTCAATCAAATACCTACACCATGGAATTATTTAATAAATAATAATAATAATAAGATTTTTTTTTATAATTCCATGACCTACACAAACAATAGAGAAATAACCTGGCAAAACCAAATATTATGCGCTTGCTTTAGAAACTTATAGAGAGAACGACAATTTAATTTGTTCACATTGTATTGCTACTTGACACATTATACGACCAGTAGAAATTAGACGCATTTCCGTATAGTAAGAGTGATGCACGACGACACTATTATTTGGTTGTATTACAAATTGAATGAACGTTTCGCAATTCATTCAGTTAACGGTTGATTTAGTAATGGCTTGTTAATTTTACAATGTAGGATCTAGAATAACTTAACAACTCTGTTAATTTTAACAAGCCATTACACAACAGACGATTAGTTTAAGTTTGGTGAAATTAGGTCTAAACTACGATTTTCAATCCGAGTCAGTAAAATGACGAAGTGCAACTGTCACTGATACAAAAAAGGGTGACCCACTACAATAGTGATGTTCGGCAATCAATAGATTTAGACATTTAGTCATGCTTCATTTTAATTAGGTATCAAAGCGTTTTTTCATTGTAAAAATATGTAATACATACCATATTAAATAATATGATTTGTGACACATGACACTGGAAATGTCATTTTACTGACTCGAATTAAAAATCGAACTTTAGTTATTTACAACACTCATTTTAATTTTCTGTCTACAGGTAAACCAAAGGCAGTTTGATCGAGGAGTCGAGGGCGAAAAGGAAACCGCAGGCGGGACTTATTCTAGACAAGCATCGACAAAGTCTGGAAATAGTGTCTGTGTCTATGTGTCTATCTCGCACTCGACGCCACTTGTGTTTGTGAATGTGTTAATAGTGATTCAAAAACTAAAAAAAAAAGTGTCTTCATATGGAATTAGGAGAGCCTTGAGAAGAATAGTCAAGAAACTTAAGTGGAAGATGCCAGAGGATTGTTGACGAATAATGTGGTCTGAAATTGAATTCTTACCTCGTAAAAACATTTTCATATCGAGTCATTCCTTCAAAACACTTATATGAAGTGCTTGATCGGTTTACACGTTTTAAAGGTTGGGCCTTCATCTTAACACACAATTTTTACGTAATGATTCTTACTTTTAATTTTTAGATAGTCGCAGCGTGCTCTTTGAATACTGTATGTTGTGTATTTCGCTCACTACTTTATAGTAGAAGAAAATGTAGAAATAGACTAAAGTTTGTTATTATTAGGTATTTTAATAGCAATTTGAAAGTTGAAGCAATATTGACATGAAAGTATATTGACATATTATTAATAATGTTTTTATATATATGCTTGAAGCTTACGTCTGTAGTTTAATTTCGTGATTAAAAAGTTATTATTAATATTAAGTTTTAAATATAATAATCTAGTAGTAATTATTTGGCATGAATGAAGTATTTTTATTACAAAAATTTCTATTTGATTCCATTGCCTGTTCAAATTATACATTAATGATTTAGAGGTATTGACTTTTCTATAGATAAATCCTGGTATAGGCCATCGTTTACAATATGACGTCATAAACGCTGGAACTGACACCGCCTACAATATTAGATTGTATAACGAGAGCATAAAATCCTTTGAACACATAAGGCTCATTTTCCAAAAAAACAATTAATCCCAATAAAACGACTTGCAATAAAACAAATTCAAGAAAAGGAATAAATGTTAGTTTCATTTATTAGATGGTAAGGGGCCATCCATAAATTACGTCACACGGTAAAGGGGAGGGAGGGGGTTGGCGAAGTGTGAGTGGGAGGGATCTTAAATTTCGTGACGTCACATTACAAAATCTATTAAATCAAATAAGATAACTGTTAAAACACAAACTTTAAATTATTATTATTAGTATGAAAAGTGCTGTAAATATAATTTTTTATTGTAAAGTCTGTATACTCTCATAAATAAATAAATTAATAGTGTCTTCTTCTATCTATTAATAGGGGCAATATCACCCACTGCCGGACATTAACTAAACTATTTCCTTTTTTTATCACTTTTCTTACTAAATATGCAGTGTTAGTGATCTGTAATGTAACAAAATGCCTGCCTTTTGTTTTTTGTCAAATTTAAATTAACAAATAAACACTGCCAATGAGATTTCATATAACATTTATGCACTGTTTTTGTTCCAAGCAAAAACAAACCTTTGTAGTGATTAATGATAACATTACTACGTAGTTGAAAGAAATTATTACTTTATGCACACGGGCATAAAACCCATTTTATACATGGTGTAACCTCTTCGCTGGATTATGTAAATCCATAAACAATAATATGTTTAACCTTTAAGCAATATGCTCTATATATCAAAGAAAGTTAACGATTACTTAACAACTATTAAGTTTTCACGCTTAAATATTTTCCTCTATTTTTCAACTAAAGTTCGATTTTTAATTCGAGTCAGTAAAATGACATTTCCAGTGTCATGTGTCACAAATCATATTATTTAATATGGTATGTTTTACATATTTACAATAAAAAAACGCTGTGATACCTAATAAAATAAAGCATGACTAAATGTCTAAATCTATTGATTGCCGAACATCACTGTTGTAGTGGGTTGTAGTGGGTCACCCTTTTTTGCATCAGTGACAGTTGCACTTGTCATTTTACTGACTCGAATTAAAAATCGTAGTTTAGTTGTTAATTTGTAACCATTTAAAAAAAGGAAACACAAAGTTTAAATTAACAGTTCATTGGTTCGTTAAAAATGAAACTAAATGAAAATAAAAGTGAAATGGAAGTAACGAGATGCCCGGCTAATCGATATGGAAAAATGAATACTTTGTTGTAAAATTGAAGCGCTCACAAGTAATGCACACATTGGGATATAGTTACACAGAAAGCACCCATTCCACAAAATACACCTACCTTGTTATCACTAGTACCGTATTATATGTTTCGAGCTAGCAAATAGATCCTAGCAAAAAATCTTTTATTGTTGTTAAAATATATCTGCTTTCTATCAATGCAGAAATTAATAACCTTAATATCTACTGTTCAGTTATTACATAGATATTGATTGGATTATTTCTGTGTAACTACGTCTTTACGTAGTTCGCACTATTACTAAACTGGTATATTTTTTTAATTTTTTTTTTTTTGGAAATTTACATAAATTATGCTTATTAAAGGAATCAATTTTCGAATGCACCATGTGGAGTTTTACGTTTGGAACGTCACTGTGTGTTTGGTTTTTGTAAGATAACCTCTTTGTATATATTTTTTAAATATCTTAACTTGGATTTTATTGTGTTTGATATGTTACTGAATAAAACTATTACTGGAGTGAGATTTTTATTTAAATTTGTTAATTATCCCCTTCCTCCTGTTTAAGAGAACGGAAAAACAATTTACAGGAAAAACAAATTGTTTACAAAGTGACGATCTTCGTAGTCGGGCCATTGTAATCCGTTCGGATTGCATTACAGTTGCGAATGCTCTCTGAATAATTCTGTGCCCGTAGTGAAAAACGATACAAGTCAAAAATTGCTACTTTACAGGAGACCGAAAATAGAAAAGAAATATGTTTTATAGCACACTGTAACTTAATGGCTAAAAATGAAATATAAGTTTAAATGCAGTTACGTATTTAAAAATGCTGTCTTTTATGTTGTATTGTTGGATTTTGTATAAAATTAACGGATAATAACTCAATTTGGCCAAAATTAGACTTATACCCTTTTTCACTAGGGGCACAGAATTTATGTTGCTTGGTTGTATTTCATACTAACATAACATACATACTAGTATAACATACTAAGGTTTTTTATTATTGGGTATTATAATTGCAATTTAAAAGTTCAAGTAATTTTCACAAATGTTACATAGTACGTATTTGCGTGTAAATCCCTTCTAATATTATAAATGCGAAAGTAACTGCCTGTCTGTCTGTCCGTTACGCTTTCCCGCTTAAACCTCGCAACCGATTATGATGACATTTGGTACAGACAATCTTTAGACCCTGAGACAGAACATAGGCTACTTTTTATTTCCAAAAAAAATGATGAAGAGGTTGAAAGTTTGTATGGGATTTCTTAATTTTTAACGATAAAACCATGAAACTTTATATTTAAGCACTTGATAAGAATTAATTAAACATTTGTTCTAGCATTTTTGAAATTTCGACCAGCTAGGGGGTGAAATAAGGGTTGAAAGTTGGTATGCAAGTTCGTCAAATATCACGTCATAAGAAACAAAAAATCGGTTGTTCTAGCATTTTGAAATTTTTACCAGTGTGGGAGTGAAACAGGGGTTGAATTGAAGATAAGACCATGAATCTTGGTACCTTAGACAAGGGCTCGGGATTGACAAAAACTAATCAATACATAGTATAAAACAAAGTCGCTTTCGCTGTATGTCCGTATGTATGCTTAGATCTTTAAAACTACGCAACGGATTTTGACGCGGTTTTTTTAATAGATAGAGTGATTCTTAAGGAAGGCTTGTATGTATAATAAATGCATAATATAGTAGAGAAACATATAGATAAATTTAAATGTTTCTAATGTGATGTCGTAAATAAGCACGTTTTTTTGCGCTTATATTGCAAACGCTGGCTGAACCCTACGAGATAGACCAAAATAATGTACTACAGTATTGTACAACTTACAAAAATCCACAAAAAAGTCCGCGATGGTATATGTCTATCTCTTAGGGATAACCCACCATAACCATTTTTTCACTGCACCCGTGCGAAGCCGGGGCGGGTCGCTAGTTTAAAATAAATACAAGTTACTTTGTTATTAGCGACGACATAACCTTAAATTTGTATAACATAATCTGTTGATCTTTCTTGAATCATATATAAATAAATAATAAGATTGTTCCGTCGCAGACAGTACAATTTAAATAATAATTCGTTTTTCTAAAATTTTGAGACTGGCAACTTTGTTTATCTGATCCTGATCTTGTGTAGATAGCAATAAGATAATACAAATAAATAATGTAAGTGAAACTGCATTGTATGCAGTTTTAGATCGAATCAGATCACCTATGTATAATTGCTGTATTGTAGTAGGATTTTCATAGCAAATAATAAACAAGTGATCACATTTATTATATAATTTATTATCAGCAAAGAGACATATGAATACTTCGCAAATTTTTCCAGTTACAGATTTTCTTTTTCGAAATTCATATATACATAGCTGGCCGTTAATTTGTTTGTCCGTTGTCAATTAACGAAGTAATTTCTATAAACTGAATAACTTTAAAAATGTCAGATTAATCTGTTAATCTTCTTTTATAGGTCACAAATAATTCATAACTTGATCAGACTGGTTGCAGGCAATGTGAGATTTTTTGAACAACACAACTTTAAAAAATATATGTCGACTTATTAGATGGCGCTTTTATCCTGAAATGTGTTGAAATTATTCATTTGTCACTATAATTTTTTTCATATTTCTATTTAATATTTTAAAGCATACGTTTCATTCGTAAAGCCATAGGGAGCATATTTTGTTAATATTGCAATATATGTATATATTGTATGTCATCCATGGAATTTAATAAACCCTTTTTATCTATGAAATGTGGCTTTAATTAATTACACACATGACGCCATCTATAAACAGGATTCAAAATTTCGTTAATTAAATTCAAAAAATCCCTCGTTGACAATATTTCTTACTTTTAAGTTGGTTTTTCACAAAATATTCAAAGACGACGTGCATTCTGTATTTTCTTAAACTTTTTGAGTTTACAAATCAGCTTATTAAATTTTAATTTATTTTCAGCCTTCGTGCGCTCATTTGCAAATAAACAGGAGACGTATTTTTGAATTATTAGACGTGAATTTGGAATTCGAATACAATTATTTAGATTTTTGAATCACTCGAATTCCGTGTTGTCATTAAAAACAAATCCTTAATCAAATTCCGTTTCACGCAGAAAAATTTAAAATCACAACAACAAAAACAAAAAACCGGCGATGACCCACACGCGTCACTTCAGCGTTGGATATTCTACTAGTAGAAATAAAAAACGAGTAAGTATACGAATCTCACGATTTCGATTGCGAATTGGTTTTCTATTGTTTCAAAAATTCGTCTCCTGGCCCATAAAATTGATCGAACGTTTTAAATAGATTAAAGTTATCACTGACATCATAGATTATTTCTAACAATCCCAAGAAAATAGATAGTTATCGACCGCCTAACCCACGCGCACACGATTCCCGGACACAAGAGCCGATAATAAATTTTGAACTGTATCCGATGTGCGTACATAGACTTGTCGATAGACAAATCTGACCGACAAAAGCGACGAAGATACAATTTTTTTGTAGACTATGTTGATTTTAGTTGTAATTTTTTTTTATCCAGTATTCGCACTGCGCATTCATAAATGTTTAATGTCAAATATATTTCTACAAAGAGCCAGACAACATACAGTCCTTTTTCCATAGTAACTATAACGCCATAAACGTATTCATTTTTCTCAAAAACTATGCAATAAGAACGTTCAAAATAAGAAAACGATGTAACGGTTTTATATTTTGTGATACTTATATAAAAAATATTGTTGTCAATTCTGTTGACACAAACTAAAAAATCACGAACTCAACTAAAAATAGTTCTGACATGACTAAAATTGTTATACCAACACGATTTTCCTATTGCTATATTAGTCGAAATTAGACATAAGCAAGGGTTTTGCTTGACAACAAGAAATTGAATTTATACAGGACGGAGATTATTAAGAAGAATATTATGATTAAATATTCGATTCAATATTACCAGACCGGCAAAACTTTATTTAGATACATCAAAAACGATCTCTAAATTTAGTTCGAGGAATAGCTTAGGAGTACACTAAACTATTTAGTTTTGTTCGGATTTTAGTTCAGTTTAAAGTAAGTACAACAAAATTGGCACCAATATACCTTTCAGCGGACCGTACAAATGTGTCCGCTGAAAAATTATAACACAGATACTGAAGATAAAAATACAATTTTAAAATTCCTATTTACAGTTTTATGACTTAAAGAACATAAAATAAATAGCATAAGATTTTTTTAAAGTGTTTCAAAGGCTAGTTTTGCGCACGTACTGGGGACCGTACTTTTGATTTTTAAGTTTCATTAAAGTAAGCACATATCTTTCTGTTATAGTAATAGTGAAAGACGAATAATCGCCTACTTAATTAAGCGCTGACGTCTAGGGGCGACGGATAATTATAGGTACATTAAAATTATAGTAAAGTATTTTTCTCACTCTCCAATTAAACATCGATCATCATTAGCCACGTTAGCAAGTAACCTTTGAAATACAATAATTTACTTACAAAACTATATTTCTTAAGCAACTCCACAAATCCAAAACATAAAACTCCATAGCCTTTTATTGCAATATTTTCATAAATATAAATAAAGTTCGCTACATAACCGTAATACATAAAGTTTGGTTTTCCGTCGCTAAAACTACTGTTTCTAAATTGTATGTGGTATTAAATGCATTAAAAAATGTATTGTTTTTATAATTGAATATAAACGTGTTTCTGCTTAGCACTTACAAAAGGTAATAAAGGAAAGAAACTATTGAATAATTATAATATTAATAACCATTTAAAATACTGAATAATAAATAACTACATATGCGAAAGAACTAAAAAAAAAAAATAAACGAAAAAATGGTGGGAAATCACGTTTTAATAAATGCCTTTGAATAATAAAATGACTAACTATATTTAAATTATGTCAATAAATTAGCTTAAAGACTAATTAATGATACGTAAGACTTTATTATTTACACTTTACTATTCAATTTTTTTTTATTATTGTATAACCAATACTGTAGAATCCAACACGATTCAATAAAATATGTTAAGATTAAAATGAAACTTCACATTTATGTACATTATTTAATTATTACCAAATAGCTAATAACTTTATTTTGTTTATTAGGTTGGTATTCCACTCGTATGTCCAATGTGCACTTGATAAAAAAAAAGTAAATGATGAATGAATTGAATATAATACTTAGGTATGTAGAATGTCTACTGATATTCATTGTATGATTATCAAAAATAACTTCAGAGGGACCATGGTTTGAACCCTTCATTATGACGTAAAGACACGTCCAAATTAACCTTCTAATTTTGACAGTCATTTAATAGTGTCTATTATTTATGCCTACTATTTTTGACGAAGAAACGTAATGGAGACCATAGACTAAACAGTTCAACTGTTCGTCAAACGATATGAGTGTCGAAGAAGTCGTTGTTCGTGTCTTTGACAAGATAAAGACAATTTTTTTGTTTATTTTGAAACAAACGGCATATTAAATGCATTTTCACAGATACAATCAAATTTGACACTTGCTAAAAAAATAAATTAGAATAGAGATAAAAATATACTTCTGTCAAGTATAATTTGAAATATCTATTACTAAATTTTTCTCTTTTTATGAACGGTGAAATTCAGTATCGAAACTTATTTCCTAAATAAAATTCAATACTAAATTTCACCGTTCAATTGTTTCAACGTGTGATGTAACAGGCAGTGATACATTCACATGAAATGGTTAAAGATGAATAGAACTTCGCCTGGCATATACGCCGATGGGGACATCAACCGAAAAACTGAGTTGTGAACTCGTGGCCTCCTTCAGATAAAGGTGTCAGCTCGGAAGCGGTTAGATGTACGGAGGGCAGGCGGCTATAGGTTGTTGACGGAGATGATCTGGTTGATCCAGCCGATGAAGGCGGAGACCTTGACGTAGACGCCGGGCACGTCGCGGCGGCCGCAGCCGAAGCCCCAGGACACGAGGCCGGCCAGCTCGTAGAACCCGTCGTCCTGGCACACCAGCGGCCCGCCGCCATCGCCCTGCGCACGCAACAAACATCTTTGACTTGTCAGGCAATTGGCCTATAGCAAAATATCTAGTTTCGTTTGAAATGCAATGTTGGTATGACTGGTAATTGAACATGTGATTGGTGGTCTGATTGTTGCCAACATAACAGCAAGCGCGGCTAGCCGCAGGTTACCTGGCACGCGTCGTTGCCCTCCTCGCCGCCCGCGCAGAATGAGCTAGCGGGCAGAATGAAGATCTTTTCCGTGACCGCGTTGACCTTGCGGATGCACTCCGCGTCGCTGACGATGGGCAGCTCGGCTTCCCGCACGCGCAGTGGGATTGGCCCGGCTGTGCATATACTCGTATATATAATTCATACTAATTTTCAAATGCATAATTATACCCAAGAAATAAAAATAAACATGCCGTTCCAACGTACAGGTTACAAAAAACTAGAGGTTCGTCTATGGGCAAATGTATAATTTTTTATAACAAGATTCCACATAGTGTAGCTGAATTGCCTTTTCTTAAGTTCAAGGTACATGTTAAAATGACGCTAATGAGTAAGGGCTATTTCAAAGTCCATGATTATTTAAATGACGCCAATGCTTGGTGTTGATTTGAAGACATTACATTCTAATGTGTAAATATTTGTTTTGCCGAATAAATTGTAAACACATATATACATATGACAACGACATAATTTATTGTAAATGTTGTTATTACTTTTGATAAAGCTGATAAGTTTCTTGCGCCCATTCTTCTTATCAGCTAATAAATACGTCCTGAATGGGCGGTAGAGAAAATTTGGACGATTCAAAAAAGCTTTCTATAAAGTCATATTTGAATAAAGTTAATTTTGATTTGATTTGTGCGGAGATGAAGCCAACGTCAAAATAACTTATTCAATATAAACCTTTACAGCTACGTATCAACGTCAATAGACCTGCTAATATTAATAACTAGCTGTGTCCACAACTTCCTCGCCGTGGAATCGTAATTTTAGGCAGCATTTTCCTTGATATGATTCAGTATTCACGCGTGATGGCTTATTATTAGCGTATTTCATGTATAACTTTGGTGTTTCTATACCGATTTCTATGGAATAGTTAATAATGTTAACTTTTTTAACTACAGATGACTGAGACTGTTATAAACGTAAGAGTAAAGAAATATAATCAGAAAGCTTCGAACTGCTAAGCTATCAGGAGTTACACGTGTTATTGTGAGTCAACCGTAAAAGATAGAACATTTCCGTCATACATGATTTCTGTGTAGCTTTAACCGTTAAGGTTGCACACGCAACGAAAGTTTAAAAAACGACTGACTTCTCTTGTTTTCCCAAAATTTCCCTTCACTGTTCTCCTCCTATTGATGCCTTATAACTAGCTTAGGAGTATGAAAAATAATAGGCTTGTATCCACTATGTACAAATCTGATGCATTAGGTTGCATAACTATTAAGATGATCATTTAATTATGAAAAAACAAAGTTTTATAAAATAATAACTTTTGATTATTTATATTTTTATAAAATAAAATTGCACAAAATAAGCCATAAGTCACGTGACAGCAAACACCAATTAAAAAGTGTTACGTCACGCCGTGCGAAACGTCAAAGTCAAAATGTCATTCCCAAGTGTCTTATGGAAGTGCGAAAATGAATGGGCATCATTCCTTCTCGCGATTGTCAGCCACTTTTTACGTATCTGCTGATTGTTTGGCACGTATATAAATAATTTTTTGGTGTTTTTATACTTGTGCTTGTACACTGGGGCACTATGCAGTACTTGTAACACGATGAATCCATTTTTTATTAAAATAACTTCACAATACCGAATATTCCGATACTAAAACAGCTGTGTTTTGCATGGCGTGACGTCATTCAAGACGCCATGACAGTCATGAGCGTTTTTGATTACTAATGTCAAATATTTAATTAAATGCAAAATTATTCTTATAAATAAGCATTATTTTTCAAAAATAATAATTATTTTGTATAGAATAGGCATCAAGGATATTTAGTATCTAACTACTGAAATTTAGGCAACAAGCCTATTGTAACAAGTTTTGTTAAAATCCGTCTGGTAGTTTTTTAGTTATACAGAGAGACATATAGATCAAAATCTTTACTGATTATATTTTTGGCATCAGAATCAAACCCTAATCACCCCCTGATCATCATGTACAGAATAGGTATTACAGTCTAATTCAAAAAGTGTTTTAATTTAATCTGTTATTGATAAAATACCACAAAAAAATATAAATATTTTTTTTTTATTCCAATTATTTCATAAAAACGTGTTTTAATTTTACAATTCAAATTTGGGCGCGAAAACGCCAATTCTCAGGCCGCCATGTCTGTGACGTCACGGGCATTGTAAACATTCGCTTCGCTGAAAAAATAAACATATTTTCGAAAATAAATAATGAGTTCTAGTTGCAAGAAAAACGTTGATAGTAATAACTGAGAAACTTCGTTAATCTAATAAATTACACAGTAGACATGTACAACAAAAACCGAGGTTGTTTATTTACAAGTCCAGTGACGTCACAGCGAATGCAAACATGGCGTACAGCGTTTTTTGACATTCGAAGCACAGATAAAAAAACTTGTATTTTCAAATTGAAATATTTAATTATTTTACAGTTTTATGAATAGAAATTAATATTTTTCGTTTGTTTTTTCATAAATGAACTATAAAAACATAAATTTAGATTTTATTTTTCATAGTGCGTAATACCCTATTGACCTCTCTAAAGATTTATTATAAGTATAGATAATACAAATAGTTTATTATCTAATTGTTTAAACGGACATATACTCGTACGTGCATCCATTTTTCAAAATAAGTTTTATAATATAAATATACCTACAATGGTAAAATTATAATTTGTTTGTGAAAACTGCAATGCTGGTACTCAAACGAATGACCCTAGTACAGAGTCACCATGCGGTATATAAATATGTAACTTATAGCAAATAAACCTGTTATCAATCTAAATATTCAACAGATAAGATTCAAGATGGCAGTTATGTTTTAACGATAAATAGATTTTATTATACTATGTGTGAACCTATGTAACAGGAACACTGTTATAAGTCGGCATTTTGTGCTTTATGTTTTTGAAAAGACTTTGAACGGTGTTCCTGACATGACAAGAATTGTCATGGATTAGGCAGATTTTGTTGAGTTGCGTTTATAATTTTAATTTGTAAAAAATACTTTAAATGATAATATAAATATTGTTACGAGCTGGGGTCAGTAAATTAAACGGCGGTCTACCAAAACACTGAACTTTTATTAATTAGTACACTAAGTTCACTAATTCACTGAAAGCACTGAAAGTCGCTTCTTAGTTCTCCAATATCACTTAGATGTTTTCGCACTGTATCGCAAAACAAATAATCCTTCCCGGCGGCCGGACACAGCCTTATATAGTCCCCTAAGATACTTGCCACTCTTGCCAGAACATTCGCGGACACACTCGAATGTGTAGTCCAATACGTCGCGCGTTCGAGACGTTTCGAGTATAACTGTCTCGATACTCGAATATTCTCGATACACAATACTCGAATATTCCCGTACTATCTTTCTCGAATATTCTGTGTTTGTCTATCTCTTTCTAATGATGTTTTCTCATTCTAATACTTCTCGAATGTTCTAACTATCTCTGTCTCTTTCTACTATTGCTATCTCTTTCACTCCTATTGAAATTTATGTCCTTTTACTGAAGTAGGCTTAATGGCTCATAAGGGGTCCTGAAAACGCCTGAAAACGGGTTTTCAGGTTATTGCGGCATTGGATAGAGGGTAGCCTGAAACGTACTGAAAACATGTTTCAGGCGCCTGAAAACTACTGTAACTTGGGTGTAATTTAGATTTTTTAGTATGTGAAAGAGCTACTTCTGAAACGGCCTGAAACGACGTTTCAGCCTGCTGAAAACGTTTCTAAGTCACAGAAAATCACTTTTGAAGTTTTACTAAGCCACCGGCGTAACACTACCCCCTCCTAAGACATGCTCGTCCCGAGCATCATTATTTCCGTGGTATTTCGCCAGTCGGTCAACGTGAACAATCTTACAGGGACTACGTGCATTCCGCTGTATCCGGTACGTGACGTCGTTGATCCTCTTCAAAACTCGATAGGGTCCTTCCCATTTGGCTTGAAGCTTCGGAGATTTCCCTTTACTGCGGACTGGATTATGTAGCCACACCAACGAACCCTCTTCAAAGCCCTTGTTGTTTACATTTCGGTCGTAGCGGGTTTTCATCTTCTCAGACATCTGTTGGCTTGATTGTCTGACTTGCTCGTGTACGTCGTTCAACTTGTTGCGCAAATCATTCGCGTACTCGGTTATATTCCGCGGGGCGTCAGGTGGAATTCCAGTAAGTAGATCCGCAGGCAACCGTAGTTCTCTACCAAAGTTTGCAAATGCTGGTGTCACCGAAGTACTTTCATGGACTGCGCTTCGATATGACATCAGGAATGGTTGGATGTGCTTGTCCCAATCCTTTTGCCTGTTTGACACAACCTTTGCAAGATACCTCTCCAATGTTTGGTTAAATCGTTCCACCATTCCATCAGATTGCGGATGGTAAGAAGTGGTCCTCGTTTTATGGGTACCCATAACTCGACACATCTCTTGAAATATTTGAGACTCAAAATTTCTTCCCTGATCACTATGAATTTCCAAGGGTACTCCAAAACGGCAGAAGACTTCATGGACTAATTTATCCGCAACTGTTGAAGCCTCTTGGTTAGGAATAGCGAAGACTTCCGGCCACTTAGTGAAATAATCCATCACAACCATGAAGTACTTGTTTCCGCATTCACTTTCCGGAAATGGTCCCGCAACGTCTATGGCAATCCTTTCCCATGGTGCACCAACGTTATACAGTTTCAATGCACCTCTGCTGCGTGTATGAGGTCCCTTTACTGCAGCACAACTAGTACACTTGCGGCACCAATCTTCAACATCGTCACGGCAATTTATCCAGTAAAATCGTTCTCTTATTTTCAACAGAGTTCTCGTCACTCCCATATGACCTCCCGAACATCCGTTATGGTACAGCTGTAGAACATCCGGTATCTTGGCTTTGGGTACAACCATTTGTAGATGACAACGGTCTCCTCGAGCGTTTTCCCATTTGCGGCACAAGACTTCATCTTGGATAACCAGGCTGTCCCATTGAGCCCAATAGCTCTTCGTGATGGAACTCATCGACGCAATATCACTCCAGGCAGGTTTAGGAGTACCGGCTTTGATCCATTCGAGAATCGGTTTGATGTCTACATCATACTGCTGAGCGTGCTGAAAGGTTTCTTTCCATTCATTGCTAAGATCCGTGTTTAGCATTCTCACAGGTAGGTCTGCTTTTGCCTCTTGTTTTACGCAGTGCTTGCAGTCTTCAGAGCAAGGTCTTCTTGACAAAGCATCTGCATTACCATGAGATCTTCCACTGCGATGTTCAATCACGAAGTCATATTCTTGAAGTAACTCGATCCATCTCGCAACTTGTCCTTCGGGATTCTTGAATTGTAATAGCCACTTCAATGCAGCATGGTCAGTACGCAGATGGAATTTTCGACCAAGCAAATATTTGTTGAAATGCTGCAATGTTTTCACCACTGCCAGTAATTCTCTTCTCGTGACACAGTAATTTCTCTCAGGTTTGGACAAAGATTTGCTGAAGTATGCTATAACAACTTCGCGATCTCCTTTCCGTTGCGACAATACACCACCTAGCCCAGTATCACTTGCGTCTGTATCCACTATGAATTCATTTTCATTATCGGGATACCCCAGAATAGGTGTGTTACACAGATGTCGTTTCAGTTCTTGAAATGCGACGTCACAGTTTTCATCCCAGCAAAAACTTCTCTTTTCTTCCGTGAGTTTATGAAGAGGCTTGGCAATGTCGGCAAAGTTCTTCACAAATCGCCGGTAGTAGGAACACAAACCCAAAAATGCTCTTACTTGTGTCTTGTCTCTCGGAACTGGCCAATCCTTTACGGCGATGATCTTCTGCGGATCTGTCTGGACACCCGCTTCCGAAACCACGTATCCTAGGAAGCTTACTTGTCGTTTGAAGAAGGAACACTTTTTAGGGCTTAACTTCAGGTTGGCGCTTCGAATTTTTGATAGCACCCGTTCTAGATTCTGAAGGTGTTCTTCAAACGTACGGCCCACGATGATGATGTCATCCAAATAGACCAGACAGGCTTCTCCAATCAATCCGCTGAGTACCAGCTCCATCAGCCTTTCGAAAGTCGCCGGTGCATTACACAGCCCGAACGGCATCACTTTGAACTGCCATAGTCCCTTTCCAGTAGAAAATGCAGTCTTCTCCTTGTCCTTAGGGTCAATTTCTACTTGCCAGTAGCCACTTTTTTAAATCTAACGTGCTGAACCACTTCACTCCGGTAAGCATATCCAGCGTGTCATCAATCCTGGGTAATGGATAGCTGTCCTTCTTTGTGATGTCGTTCAGGCGGCGGTAGTCAACACAAAAACGCATGCTGCCATCCTTTTTCCTTACAAGCACCACGGGTGAAGACCATGGGCTGGACGAAGGCTCTATAACACCTTCCTTCACCATTCCTTCAATCATGGTCTCCACTTCCTTTTCCCGTGCTATCGGTAGTCTTCTTGGTCGCTGGCGGATAGGCAATTCGTTCCCAGTGTTAATTCTGTGTTGAACTAAACTCGTCTTCCCAATGTCCTCGTCGTTAGTAGAGAAAACATCAGCGTACTTGAGTAACATCTTCTTAGCCTTGTCTATCTGTTCCTTAGACAAAACGTCTCGACAGTCTTCCAAAAGTTTTGACACGCTGATTCCTTCATTTTTGTTGACATTTGTATGAGTCGTGTCTTGACAACGACGCAACCAGTCTACCTCCTCACTCGTACCAAGTAACATTCCCTTTTCGATCACGTGTTCTTTATCGTCAAGATTCAGTACACGAACTGCTGCAAAGCCAGTGGTTCTTACCAGAGTTCGTGCCATCTTCCATGGCTGGTCATGATCTAATCTTTCAATGAGTACACATCGATGTATCTTCCCAGAATTGTAAGGGAGACTAACCGGCACAATGGTTTCTGATTTTGGGGGTAGAGCGGTTTTCTTTAAGCTATACACTTTCCCCGTGTGGCTCCTTCCATGAACAATTCTTCTCGTCCACAACTCATAATTCCTTGCTTGACGTCGATCTCACAACCATTCTTCCTCATAAAGTCTAGTCCGAGAATGCAGTCATCGACAATATCAGCCACAATGACGTTGTGCAGGTAAACTTGATTACCCAACTTCAACTCCACCTTCTGTTCGCCTCGGACGGGTATGTGCTGACCGGTGGCGGTTACTAAATTTAATCGCTCCAGGCTGTTGTTTCTGAAGTCCCTCAGAAACCGATTCGCAAGTTGGGAACTGACAACCGTGCGAGAAGCTCCGGTATCGATTGTCAGCTTACATGGCCTTCCGTTAACCTCGCCATTGATGATCAGGCTGTTCCATCGTGGGCTTGTGAGATCGAAATCCTTGGGGCTCTGCGAACACCAGCCAGCACTCGCCCCGCAGTCCTGGCGTTTACTCGTTTCCCTGCTGTTGTTGGACAGCGCTATTAGCTGCCCTGTTCTCCTGAGGCCCATCTTTATCAATCCCTGAGCTACGCTTAGGACAACTTGATCGGAGGTGTCCCTTTTCGCCACAAGTGTAGCATCTAGGGCTGTATCCCTTGAAGCGGTCACGCACAGGTGTTGCAACTACCTCCCTGACACGGTGAGACCGATGGTCTTGCCTCACAGCTTCCACTTCTAGAGCATGGGCCAGGGCGTCTTTAAGGGTTTCGTGGTGCCCGAGTCTCACAGCAGCTCTCACTTCGAGGTCCCGAATGCCGTCGACAAAAGCCTGTACAAGGTTGCCCACAATTAACGTCGGTGCGGACTGGTACGCTTTACGTACCAGTTTTTCTACCTCTAGGGCCCATTGTTGCAGGTTTTCACCAACACGCTGAACCCGATCTTTTAGCTGGGCCCGAAACACATGTTCAAGGTGTGCGTCGCCGTATCTTGCCTCAAGCGCTTCCAATAGTTCCTCGTAGCTCACCTTCTTGTCAAGAGCTTCGAGGACTGTCAAGGCTTGATCTCGGAGGCCTAGCTTGAGTGCGGTCATGGCCTGGGCTTTAGTCCACCCATTTGCCTCCATTACAGCCTCAAACTGTATTTTATAGGCTGACCACGAGGAACTCCCATCAAAAGGTGGCACTTTGAATCCTCGCACCGAAGGAGTGGCTGTCCCATCTCCGACCTTCAGATTACCCAAAGCCTTCTTGACATCGGCAATCTCAGATTCAGCTTCGGTGAGACGGTTCTCGTGTTGCAGAACCTTATCTTCTATCACTTTGACCTTATTGCCGAAAGTCGCTTGGAGATCTTTGATCAGGACCATTTGTTCATCTTGGCCGAGCTGCAGTTGTTCCCTCAAAAGGCGAGTCTGCTCCTCCTGACGGCGGGCCTGCTCCTCCTTATCGCGCTGCAACTGCTCTTCCAGACGGCGTGCCTGCTCCTCCTGACGGCGGGCCTGCTCCTCCTTATCACGCTGCAACTGCTCTTCCAGACGGCGACGTGCTTGCTCCTCCTGACGGCGGGCCTGCTCCTGCATCATCGCCATGAAAGCCGCCCAATCTGGTGCGGCAGCCGACGTTGAGGGAGTGGCTTCCATAACTGACTGCTGGTCCTCGTCAGTTGGCGGCTGAGTAGCTCCGAAGCGTCTCTGGTCGGCTTCCTGTTGTCGCTGGCTTCTTGTCCGGATTCTTCCTTCCGTGTCTTCCTTTGGTAGAACCGGCATACTGATCCCACTTCTGACACCAAATGTTACGAGCTGGGGTCAGTAAATTAAACGGCGGTCTACCAAAACACTGAACTTTTATTAATTAGTACACTAAGTTCACTAACTTCACTGAAAGCACTGAAAGTCGCTTCTTAGTTCTCCAATATCACTTAGATGTTTTCGCACTGTATCGCAAAACAATAATCTCCCCGGCGGCCGGACACAGCCTTATATAGTCCCCTAAGATACTTGCCACTCTTGCCAGAACATTCGCGGACACACTCGAATGTGTAGTCCAATACGTCGCGCGTTCGAGACGTTTCGAGTATAACTGTCTCGATACTCGAATATTCTCGATACACAATACTCGAATATTCCCGTACTATCTTTCTCGAATATTCTGTGTTTGTCTATCTCTTTCTAATGATGTTTTCTCATTCTAATACTTCTCGAATGTTCTAACTATCTCTGTCTCTTTCTACTATTGCTATCTCTTTCACTCCTATTGAAATTTATGTCCTTTTACTGAAGTAGGCTTAATGGCTCATAAGGGGTCCTGAAAACGCCTGAAAACGGGTTTTCAGGTTATTGCGGCATTGGATAGAGGGTAGCCTGAAACGTACTGAAAACATGTTTCAGGCGCCTGAAAACTACTGTAACTTGGGTGTAATTTAGATTTTTTAGTATGTGAAAGAGCTACTTCTGAAACGGCCTGAAACGACGTTTCAGCCTGCTGAAAACGTTTCTAAGTCACAGAAAATCACTTTTGAAGTTTTACTAAGCCACCGGCGTAACATATATATAACTTTTTTGGATTTTGATTTTGCTTGATGAACTAATTGGAAGCTTACAGGTTTACAGTGACAACTGGCGCCCAACGCGGGGCCAGTTGTACCGAAACCTGTGAGTGTTGAGACGGTTAATTTTAATTTGTAAAAAAAACGAAAAAATAATATAATATAAATCACTTTTTTCTGGATTTTGATTTTGTTGCAGGAGCTAGTTGGAAGCTCACAGGTTTACAGTGACAACTGGCGCCCAACAAATGGGGCCAGTTGTCACCGTAAACCAAATCAAATCAATCAAATTTTATTGCCTCCATAGGTTACATAGTTGGATAGAAAAGTAAGTTAGGCGTACATCTATGGACCCTGTAGGGCACTGCAAAAATGTAGAAAAGAGAAAGTGGGTTATATTATTAACAGTAGTAATTTTGTAAAAATGTCATTAATATTACGTTATTATGACTATTCAAGTATAGCTTTCATTTTAGTAAATCGTGTAATGTTTATTTTCTAATTAATCATTATTATAATATAAATTAAAAATATTATTGTTTTTTTTTTTATTATATAATTATATATTAATAAATATTGTCAAATATATATATTCAATAAATTTTAATTAATGTAATAAATTTTGATTAAAATAAGTTTTAATAGAAATTAATACGTTTTTTAATAACCTGTGAGTGTTTGAGTCGGTATAATTTTTAATTTGTAAAAAATACGTTAATAATAATATGATATATATCACATTTTTCTGGATTTTAATTTAGTTTGGAAGAGCTAGTCGGAGGCTCACAGGTTACAGTTAGCTGTTACAGTGTAAATACAGGTGATAATAATAAATTAAAAAGTACTCACTCTCCCCCATGTACCCGTAGCCCGTGACCGTGCAGCGCTTCCCGGCCGCGTGGCTCACCCCGCGCGCCGGCAGGCACACCAGGCACACCCCTGAAACATACGACATGCGTACTCGTCATACTGAAATAAGGCGTGGATGTAGATGGCGGGTCGCTGTATGACACTTAGGATGCAGTGATTTCCAAACTGTTTTATATTTATTTATTGCATGACACATTCATAATATTAGAAGGTAATATTATATATTACATACCGCACCCCCGGTGCGACACTGTCACTTTTGCAAAAATGCCGTTTTTCAGGAGAAGCATTTAAAACTTTGACACCTCACAAAGCAATGACGTTGAAAATATAGACGAGATGAGTTGCTTATACTAAAAGGTCAACTTTTAAATTTAATTTTAGACAAATAATTATCAAGTAAAGGGGTGCTCTATATTAATTATTACATACTTAACTCGTTTTTTAATTTTTTGCAAAAGTGACAGTGTCGCATCGGGGGTGCGATATTTTAGACACATGTGACACTCTATAAGGGCATTGCAATGTTTGCATTATTGTAAAATAAAAGTAATACATACAATATTAAGCATTCACACATATAAACAATGTAATACAATACTTATCAGATCTACATTTAATTATACCTATGATTTATAATTAAAAAAACCGTTCATAGAGTAAAATGTTCTCTGCAAGAGCCAGACGCGCAATTCCTTTTTAAATGCGTTATATGGGAAAACTTGATAAATGCCACTATATTCCAGGCGGAAGTCTGTGCCATAATCGAAGTGTCGTACAAGCGAACCGCCAACGAAACTACGTAAACCAAAAAATCGTAATTAACTCAGACAGCCAGGCAGCTTTACTAGCAATAAACAATAACACCCTTAAATCAAAGCTAGTAAAAGACTGTGTGAAAAAATTCAATGACCTGGGAGAAAAGAACAAAATCACTCTCAAATGGGTGCCAGGTCATTCTGGAATAACCGGCAATGAGAAGGCCGATGAACTAGCCAGGGCTGGGGCTCAAGGAATACAGTTCGGCCCAGAGCCTATCTGTGGTATCTCAAAAAACCAGGCCATGCAATACCTGAAAACTCGCCTTCTTAACGAGGCGAAAGCAGACTGGCACAGTACGTCCGGGATGACACAATCAAAAGCACTAATCGAACCATACTCTCGCAAACGCACTGACGAGCTATTAAAGCTTAATAGGAGTAACTTGAGCGTGATGGTTAGGGCTTTGACCGGTCATTGCAAGTTGAATAGTCACCTTCACAACATGAAACTTAAGGACACTGACACATGCAGAGTCTGCGAACAAGAGCGTGAAACACCAATACACCTCTTGTGCTACTGTGAGCCGCTGATTCACAAAAGAAACAGACACCTGGGGAAACACATCCTTGACCCAGATGAAATAAAAACAATCCAACTGGGAACATCCTATCTTTCTTGGTCAGTTAAGGGAGCTACTGTAGGGCCTACATAGAACCTACATAGGAGGCTGGTCACAATAGATCTTAAATAGGTCGCAGTGATGCACACCAGCCCCGACTTACATGAAATAGAATGGGAGAAACTTTATATGATTTTAACAAAATGTATGTGACTATATTAATTATCTCATGCAGATCTGCAACTTCTGCAGATCTGCTTCTGCAGATCCTCTTTGCTTAATAGATTGTCCTGTCATTGTCATTGTCCAAGGCTGTGGTCGTTGTCGATGTATGGCACGTCACATAGAAATATGGATGGCGGCCTCACCCTCCTTTAGGTCCGCCTTGCCGAGCAGTTTGAGCAGCGCGACGTCGTTGTCCAAGGTCTGGCTGTTGTGGTTGTGGTGGATGTAGGTGGTGGCCACGCGCAGCGTCTGCGCGCCCGGCGACCCGTACTTGCGCGTCAGGTCGTGGTCTCCTACTCGCACGAAGATCGGCTCGCCTGACCTCACGATGCTGGGGACAAGGAGTATTTATTATTTTTCGAAAAGACCGATCATAAAGGAAATTTATAATATATAATGTTTTACGTTTCAACTATGTCAGTATTGCAGAAGAAGGGGCCTTTAAATCAGGTACCAGCGGAACTGAAACTAGACAAAAGCCTGTATCTTGAGTCCCGCTGGTGCTTACAATACTATGATTATATATATATGTACCAACACTTCCAAAAACTTTCCGGGTTGGACGACAATATGATAACTTTTGTAAACTTTATTATTTAACAATTTTTCAATGTTGATTATTATTTCTATATTTTGTGTTTTATGTGTGTGTGTATGATTATGTGAATGATTATATGATGATATCAGTGTATGTGGTGTGTATAAATAAGTAAGTCAGGAGTGCATACAGTTGTGTGAAGTATCCAACATTTATATTGAAGTAATAACAATTAATCTAATAATTATAAAAAGATAACGTATTTATGAAAACTACTTACCCTTGTTATTACAAAAATAAATATGGCCGCAATGCTCCTTTATTGTATGTACAAAGAAATATCATGTTTCAGCATAAAGATTTGATAATTTTTAATCGATTTCCAAAATGGCGACGCCACACAGTTGCTGGCCCTGGCAGCGGGCGAGCACTCACTTGGTGACGCAGTGCGCGGCGGTGAGCACCCACTGCGTGCCGATGAGCGCGGCGCCGCACAGGTACTGGTTGAGCGAGTTGATGAGCGCCACCTGCCAGCACCACTCACTTGGTGACGCAGTGCGCGGCGGTGAGCACCCACTGCGTGCCGATGAGCGCGGCGCCGCACAGGTACTGGTTGAGCGAGTTGATGAGCGCCACCTGCCAGCACCACTCACTTGGTGACGCAGTGCGCGGCGGTGAGCACCCACTGCGTGCCGATGAGCGCGGCGCCGCACAGGTACTGGTTGAGCGAGTTGATGAGCGCCACCTGCCAGCACCACTCACTTGGTGACGCAGTGCGCGGCGGTGAGCACCCACTGCGTGCCGATGAGCGCGGCGCCGCACAGGTACTGGTTGAGCGAGTTGATGAGCGCCACCTGCCAGCACCACTCACTTGGTGACGCAGTGCGCGGCGGTGAGCACCCACTGCGTGCCGATGAGCGCGGCGCCGCACAGGTACTGGTTGAGCGAGTTGATGAGCGCCACCTGCCAGCACCACTCACTTGGTGACGCAGTGCGCGGCGGTGAGCACCCACTGCGTGCCGATGAGCGCGGCGCCGCACAGGTACTGGTTGAGCGAGTTGATGAGCGCCACCTGCCAGCACCACTCACTTGGTGACGCAGTGCGCGGCGGTGAGCACCCACTGCGTGCCGATGAGCGCGGCGCCGCACAGGTACTGGTTGAGCGAGTTGATGAAGCGGGCGCCGCACAGGTACTGGTTGAGCGAGTTGATGAGCGCCACCTGCCAGCACCACTCACTTGGTGACGCAGTGCGCGGCGGTGAGCACCCACTGCGTGCCGATGAGCGCGCCGCACAGGTACTGGTTGAGCGAGTTGATGAGCGCCACCTGCCAGCACCACTCACTTGGTGACGCAGTGCGCGGCGGTGAGCACCCACTGCGTGCCGATGAGCGCGGCGCCGCACAGGTACTGGTTGAGCGAGTTGATGAGCGCCACCTGCCAGCACCACTCACTTGGTGACGCAGTGCGCGGCGGTGAGCACCCACTGCGTGCCGATGAGCGCGGCGCCGCACAGGTACTGGTTGAGCGAGTTGATGAGCGCCACCTGCCAGCACCACTCACTTGGTGACGCAGTGCGCGGCGGTGAGCACCCACTGCGTGCCGATGAGCGCGGCGCCGCACAGGTACTGGTTGAGCGAGTTGATGAGCGCCACCTGCCAGCACCACTCGCCGCGCTCGCCGTCCTCGCCGCCCATCACGCGCGCCGACCGCGACATCGTGCCTGCACCGTTATATATTTCAATACTTGCAATCTATTATCGTCCTTAGTTGTATTATACGTCATACATTATTTGAGTACCTTACAAATTAACTATACATGATATTCAACGTTTTTTAAATACTCATTAAAAAAATACAATATTGACAGACGACTAGATAAAAGATAGATTAGATAAACATTATAAGTTATATTAGTAATTACAATACATTTGGTAGTTTCTACAGCATACTGATAATGTTCACGGGTAGAAGTTGTAAATACTATAGAGCACCTAATTTCAATAATACAAAAATGCTTTTATATCAGTACAAGCAGTACTGAGTCAGTTGAACGTTGCCTCACAAAATTTAACGGTGACAATACTAATTGAAAACATTGTTACGTGTGTACTACGTCTACTAGTCGTACTACTTATGTACCAGTCGTACTACGTATTAGAGGCATCACGAACTCCCGGATTTTCAATACTAAACTATGTTCAAAACAATCCCATGTTGGGCGCCAATATAACAGCTTGTGTAAATCTCCCTACTATATTGGCGCCCAATTAAAACAAAAAAAAAACGAAAAAAAATTAAGTAATATTTTCATGAGTACTTTATTAATTACACGTGCATTGTAACCATATAATAATTACTTGTAAAAAAGAAAGTATTTATAAAAGCATTATTTAATATTTAATTAAATATTGACGTCCAAGGCGCTACAATCAATGACAAGTGACAGCCAGATGATTTGTAGACTTACTATGATAGCTTAAAAAAGAAAAAGAACTGCGGTGCAAGCGAGATGGTGCTATACGCTGCAATAGTGGTGTCTCTGTTTCTTGTATAATTTTAAGCCTTATCTAAGCGGTAATGGTAAGACCTGTGTTTATGTTACAATTGTTACCAAATCAACAGAACTTGACAAGACAACTGATATTAAATGCATATATTTAAATTAATAAAATTAATAAAGAGTATATTTAAATGCAGTAGTTTTGTCCGACATAAATACAAACCTTTTACACCGCAAACATATTTGTTATATTTCTCAGGTATCTTCAGCGGCGACCCGTAGTTGGGCTCGTAAACAGCTGAAACAAAATCGCGATTGTTACCATATTAATGTATTTATTATTTGATATATTGTTCACTACTTTAAAGTCTATAGAGAGGTCAATTTTGTACATGAAATATTGATCCAAAATAACTATCAGGGGGTGATTAGGGAACGATACTGATGCCAAAAATGCAATCAGTAAAATTTTGGTCTGACTGTCTGTATAACCGTTACAGAAACAAAAACTACTCGACGGATTATAACTAAACATAGTAGAATGCTTTTTCATACTCCTGAGCTGGTTATAGTATACTTTTCATCACGCTACAATCAATAAGAGCAGAGCAGTGAAGGGAAATGTTGGGAAAACTTGAGAAGTTACTCCATTTTTTAAGCTACCATCGCGTGTGCAACCTTAATTGTTAAAGCTACACAGAAATCTTGTATGACGGAAATGTTCTGCTTAAAATTACATAAAAAATATCCTACGACAGCATATATCTATCTTTTACGGTTGACTTACAATAACACGTGTAACTCCTTATAGCTTATACACGTTTATAGCACTAAAAAAATTACAATTCCACGCGGACGAAGTCGTGGGCATAGCTAGTTTGAAAAAAATATGTTATTTTAAGAATCCAATACTTAGCATAAACTAGCCAACGTACAGAATGTCTGTCATCTCATAAAAGTGGAACTTGGGTTTCATCAGAGAACTACTCACGTCGAGTCGTTTGTCATAAATATGAACATGAGTCATATCCTCTCCTCCTCGCAACATCTTCTCAACCCTTTGGGGGGGTTGGGGTAACCGTTCAGGACGTGTGTCCTCTGCGGTGGTTTCATTCGCCACCCGTTTCAACGGGTGGGGCGTTGGGGTAGGCATATGCCTGTTGGTTTAATTTGTTTCCTGGTTTTTAATAATTCCTGTTTTGCTCGGTTTGTATGAAAGTAGATGAAGCGAAAGAGATATGTAAGGACCGTAGCAAGTGGAAGGACGTAATCTCTGCCTACCCCCGTGGGAAAATGGCGTGAGTGTATGTATGTATGCTCGGTTTGGTCTTCAATTCAATTTATCAGTGGTGTGGGGCTATGTCTCTGATATGTGGATGCTCTGATCTCTTTGTCCGAGCGAACAGCGTGGATATGGTCTTCCAGCTTTGAGCATTTGAGGTCACGTAGCAGTACTGAGTTCCGGACGTATCGCGCGGCCTTTGCGATCGTCCTCAGCGTCATCGTCTGCTGTGCCTCGAGTCTCTGCTTATGCTTTTTTGCCTTCAGTAGTGAGAACCATGAAGGGGCAGCATAGGTGATTTGGCTGCGCACGTACATTTTGTACAGGTGTAGCTTGGTTCTGAGTGGCAGGTGCGACTCGAACAGCAGTTTCAGGGCTATCCTGGCAATTCTGGCCTTGGTGATGGCGGAGTCTGCGTGGCGTCCCATGGTCATATATTTGTCGATGGTCACCCCCAGGTAGGTGACCGTATGCGACCAGAGTATGTTTCATATCCTCTGCTCTCTGCTGTTTATATTTATAGGGATACTCCTGGCCAAATACCACGGGTCCCGCGCGAACCGACCCTCGAGTAAAGAGGGCGCTAACTTTAAAGTTACCCAATATTTTAGTAAATTTTTCCATATAAATATGTCCGTATTGATCACCGATCGGTCCAGTGCTGCCAACGTCCAATCGTGCAATCTTCACCAGATTACTCGGACACATATTAAAGTAAGAATTGGTATTATTATAAAATAGAAAGCCACGTGGAATTCCATCAAGCATTTCTAATTATTTATTCACGACTATATTCCGTATATAATATATAATGTATTATATTAATGATTTATGAAGCTGGAGTGAGTGGAGATACGGGACGAGGAAGACCTAGGCGAACATATTTCGAACAAATCGAAAGTGTCCTCAAAAAAGGCCAGGTCAGAAGTACCCGCAATCGTCGAGCATGTATGAGGAATGTTATGAAAGTAGATGAAGCGAAAGAGATATGTAAAGACCGTAGCAAGTGGAAAGACGTAATCTCTGCCTACCCCCATGGGAAAAAGGCGTGAGTGTATGTCTGTATGTATGTATTTATTCCGGGAAAACGGCGGCTACGGGCGCACTTACGCATGGGCGGGGCGGTGGGCGGCGCCGCGCTGGCGGCGGGCGGCGCAGGCTGCGGCGCGGAGTCGTTGCGATCCCCCGCCACCTCCTGCACCTTGGACTTGGGAGCGCAGCACTGCGTGCCTGATTTCTTGCATTTGAATACGTCTGTCATCTCCGCGTTACCTGCAGAAATAAAAACGACATACTTCGATATTCTTTGGAACACTTACAAATAGTTTTTCCGGAGTTTTTAACGACGTATTTGTACATTTTAAGACTACACACCATTTGTAACTCATTTTGTTACATAAATCACTGATAAAAAGTAAATCCAATCGCACTTTCGTTTTTTGTTTACAACAAACAAATATATATGCCAGTTGTCACAGATCAGAATACAGGCAAGTGACGTCACCGACCTCATTGCAGCGCCATATTGTCAAAGTAGCGTTTTGGCACACTATTTAAATATTGAATTTATAATTCGATGTTTTTCAGCTAATATATACCAGAATTAAAAATAACAACTTTTACTGGGTTCCTTAGACTCTACCAAATAGTTTAAAATGCATTTTAAAAACCTGTCAAACAGCCTATTGATAAATTTACCTTACTGGCATTTTATTTTAATTATGGTAGAGTACACGCTCAGGCTGTATTTTGGCCTAAGTGTCAACATTCTATAAAAAGGTTATAGTTTATAAAAATATTAAAAAAGATGTTACAGCTTTCATCCCAAGAGACTATACGTACTCCAGTGCCCTTAGCATGTGTAGCAAAATGATATATAACTAGCGACCCGCCCCGGCTTCGCACGGGTGTAATGTTGATACTAAATAAACTACAGAAAAACTGTGAACGTTGTATATAATAAATTATAGTTAAAAAAACTAAAAAAACGCACTTTATAATTGATTGAATTAAAAAAATAAAACAGTAGTAAACAATTGAAAAATTGATATTATTGAACAAAACACGTGGGGTGCTTGTGTTATTATTGTATGTATGTTATGTTATATATATATATATGTATACCTTCCTGATATTTGTGGAAGGCGCACGAACTGAAGGTTCGATACCTAGCCAACTAACTACACCGTCGACGCAGCTTGAGCGCGCCGTCTAATAATCGCTCTACGCGATATGGCGTTTCAGTGGTCGTGCCACAAGTGCTGTAACGCAAATAAATTCTTCGAAACATATGCAAAATAAAACATAAGAATCCCCCTTCGGAGACAGTGTAGTATAAAGGCAGCGACACTCACGGAAGCAGGTGAAGGAGAGGTAGGGCACGATGCAGGAGCCCGGGCAGTCGGGGCGGCGGTCGGCGGGCGGCGCCGGGCTCGTGCTCGTCGTGGTGCTGGGCGGCCGCTTCGTGCGCTTGGGCACGCTGCACGCACACGTCACACATTATCAAAATCAAAATCAAAATAATATTTATTCAACATAGACCTTTACAGGCTCTTATTGACGTCAACAGACAAAACGAAAAAACAAAGCTTAAAAATAAACAAAAACCTTGTCCGTACGTACGAATAAGGAAAAAAAGAAAAAAATAAAAAAATTGACTCGACACCTGTTCGGAAATTGGGAGAGCCTTCTCGAGAAGAACAGACAAGAAACTCTGAAGGTCTAAGAAACTCTGAAGGTCTATTTAATAAGGAATTATGTACGAGTACTACTCATACTGACTTAGTTCAACATCGTATGGACATCACTTTACTAAAGGCCGCTATAATGATTTGGTTCAAATAATAATGAATGATAAACGACGATTATTCACCATTATTAATGAACCATTGAAAAAACTAGTGCTAGTTACATCACATATAAAATATAAAAAAAAAAACATAAAAAAATATGAAAGTTTACCAATAACTGTACGACAAACAACGTGCTAGACCCTGTTTTTGTTGTATGTCAAATCTAAATGTTACCGCGTTCTCATTACGCCTCCGGAGAACCCTAGGTCTACCATAGGAATTACCCACTGAGTTCTTCTGTTCCCTTTAATGTTGTAAGTGGTACAGTTTAGGTATACTCAGAATAAATAGGAATAAAAATGTAAAGGCGCGGGTCGCGTATAAGTCGCTCTGTTATTGTCGCGTCACATACATTTTTTTTTTGTTCCCCTGAGGAAAATGCATTATATTGCATACCCCGGCTGTGGCGAGCCGGCGGTTATGTGGGGCTCTCCTCCCCAGAAGGGGGAGGCCTACCCACTAAAAACCTCAAGGATGGCCTTCCTCAGGCATGTAGGGAGCCCCCGGGAACTACCAAGCTACTTCCGGGAACCCCCAGCCTCCGCTCCCCCGTCGATACAGGGGAGCCCTCCTCGGGGGTGGCTACACTACCTCCCCCGGTCTCCTCCACCGACGACGCCCCCGGCCACGGAAGGGGCGTGGTCCATCCCGGGTCGCCGTAGCGGTCGCGACTTCCTCGCGCCCGCCGGCGACCCGCGGCGGCGCCGCAGCTGTGCTACCGAGCCCGGCGCCGCCTCCTTCGAGCGGGATCGGCCATCTCCCGACCCCGCTCGGCGGCCTCCTTCTGGAGCATCACTGCTTCACAGAAGGAGGCCACAGATCACAGAACGAGGCCACAGCGTCGCGTCACCTACTAGCGAGCGCGTGCGGACAGCAAACGCGAAACAGGTTTTTGGCGTAAATAATAACTATACACTAGTTTTATCTTGGTTTAGATACAGAAGAAACCTTACTAATTAAATTAACTCTCATGACGTCGACGCATCACGCCATGAGGTTATCGTCAGCACACCTTCTGCGTACGAGTAGTAACCATACGAAGTTATTGTTCATTAAGATGGCAACGCCATTTTCCAAGTGGTTCCATTAAAAAGGTCGGCAAAGCGTTTGTGATGCCCCTGGTGTTGCAAGCGTCCATAGGCGACGGTGACTGCTTACCATCAGGCAGGCCGTAAGCCTTTTTGCTACCGTTGTAGTATAAAAAAAAAAAAAAAAAAAAAAAAAAGTGACCCTTTAAGTAATATTCCAAGCTTGATTGTAGTTGCCATTTCTATCAATGTCACATACATTTCATAGTTCGCCCTAACGGAGTAAGAGAAGGAGCGAACCCCTCGTTGGGGACGTATGTAAGCTGTGAAGATACACAGAACCCGTCATTAAGACAAAAATCTTACTACAATTGTAAAATTATTATTTAAGTTTGTAATTCTTCTGTATTGTTGTTCATTGGAGTTTTCGTAATCTGTTAGATAAATTAGTTTGTGTGTATTCAATTGATTTCTAGAATGATTTTGTTTAGGCATTAATTTCGCCATTGGAACACGTAAACTTAATACTATAATTATTTTATTGCTTTCAAATAATAAAAAGAAATTAAGAGCAAAAATGGCGGTGGATAGGCAATTATAAGATTTTATTGTAGATTAACTTAAAAAAAATGTGTAGCTTGATGAAGGTCGATTCCGCAGTAGCACTTCTATATTTTTGCCGGAAATGTGGCGTCAACATGTTTATTTAGAATTTGGTTTACTACGTACGTTTTAAAAACTGTGTATGGGAGATTTTATGCATCGGGAAATTTATGTTTTTTTTTCTTTTTTTTCACGCTGAGGAAAATGCATTGCTTTGCATACCCCGGCTGCGGAGAGCTGGTGGTTTTGTGGGGCTCTCCTCCCCAGAAGGGGGAGGCCTACCCACTAAACACCTCAGCGATGGCCGTCCTCAGACGTTGTAGGGGACTCTCAGGATCGAGTGTCGCATCTGAGGACCTCCGGCCTTTGCTCCCCTGGGTGCGCTAGGGGAGCCCTTCTTGGGGAGGAGAGATCTTGCCGCCTCCTCCCCTCCAACCTCCTGCGACGTCGCTGACCATCAGGGGGCGAGGTCCCTCCCGGGTCGCCTCCACGGGCGCGAGCTACGTCGCGCCGCCACGGGTATTATATATTATATATACGGATCGAGTGGGATTGGCCATCTCCCGACCCCGCTGGGCGACCTCCTTCGGGAGCATCACCGCATCACAGAAGGAGGCCACAGCCCTCCAACCTCCCTCATCCGCCAGCATTGCCGCAATCAACGCTGGCAGAGACAGATTGTCCGATCTCTTCGACCAAGAACCGGGAACTTTACCTAGTGTCGTCGCAGCAAACGCGGCCACTGGCCTTGCATTCGGTGTTGGCCACGAGCGTGGCGGGCGCCTCGCAGAACGCCACCATGATGGTCAGCATGCAGCGCCCCGGGCAGCGCCGCAGCGGCGGCTGCAACACTCACTCTCATTACTCTCTCCGGCTGAACCGTCTTCGGAACCAACACCAACTTAGGAAGACCGATTCAGGTCAGACGATTTGACCTGGTTACTCATGAAGGACGCTTAACATACTTTGGGGTAGATAAATCAAGTGAAGTGCATGTACAGTGTACACGAGAGTATAAGTTCTGATGGGGTTGAGTTGAAGTCGTAGTGCAGAGAAAGATAACCAGAAGTTAAAACTGACGTATATTGTCGAATAAAAGTTATAAAAGTAAAAAGTTAATTGGCTAATGCTTCCTCTGTGGCTGTTAATCGCGCACTAAGTATAAAAAGAATATTAATAAAGTTAATTATTACAAATCAAGGTTGCAAGCGCAGCTAAAATTATGTAACATAGTAAAAATATGAACAGTACTTAAAAGATAACATTGCACAGTAAAATACTGGTCAGTATGTAAGTAAAATAATATGTACAGTATGAGACTGTACAGTGCAAGCACTACAATTTGTTAAGTTCCAGAGGAAACGGACAGCGCAAATTGTAGAGGGAACTTGTGTAATAACAGTGTATCTAATATATAGTTATCTAATATATTTCAGCCATTTTCATATTTTTAGAAACACTATTAAGAAAATCTCTGACTTTACATCTTATGGCATAAGCTTGTGGTGGTTGTCAAATTACAGCGAATCTCTCAGGATGACCACAGATACAATGTGCTTCCGTATCTATTCGCCATCAGTTGGGCAGTCTGCTTTTTTGTCAATATCCTACTTGTATGAAAGAGATTCGATTTAGTGAACCCCTCCTATAAAGTGAAGCCACGATTCAGGACGAAGTCGTTGGATGCAACCTGTGCAATATTAGTCGGTCTTAGACTTGTAACAATAGGTGTATCTGTACCTACATTAGGAATGATGGTGATGAAGCCATATGAAAAGTTAATTGGTAAATAAATTAACGTGTCACAGAATTTTGTTTGTGTAACAATAGTCCTGTCTATAGTGAGGCAGTGTGAGAGTGAGGGAGAATGAGTGGGACTGCTTTATACTAACTGTATAATAGGTCTAGTGTGATGGATTTATTTGGTAGGTCTACATGTAACGAGGTTTCATGCTACTGTGTGATAAGTCTAAGTGACGTTAGGTAGATTTGCGCAACCTGTAATTCGCGGCCTTATGCTGCTGGTTGGTGGGGTGTGTCTAAGTGTGTGTACTTATGCAACTATAGTCCATTTCAACTAGGATGATCTCTGTCACAGTTCATCGTGCTCCGAATCACGCATTTTTCGTTTGACAAACAAAAATAATTTTATTCTTTAATATTTTTTATTCATAGTAGCTTCATTGCGAAAAATAATAAAATAAAATATATTTTACTTATAAAACGAAGACAGTATCGCTTAGTTTAATTTAATGAAATAAAGAATAAAAATAAATCTTTTTTAAATAACTATGCAATTCGCAAACATGAAACGGAACGTCAAAAAAACATAGAGGTGGGACATCGAATAATCGGCGGCCATCTTGTGATTACCTGACAATCGAGTCAGTACGAGTGTGTCAGCCTTGTATGCGAGTTGTTTTCATCGATTTTTGGGTGGTGTTCTGTTATTGTTGTTATTGTTGACTGTTGTTGCTGTTTTTGTTGTTATTTTTTTGGCAAAATGCCGAAAGAAACTAAAAAGACTGTTTTGAAAAACTTGACTATATTTCTATTATACCTACATAATATTATATACATAAGATAAATGCATTGATCAACAAAAACTTTCAATATACCTAATACAGAAACACTAATGATACTCAAAGTTTTGGTAGTAAGATAATATCGATTTCATTTCCATATAAAGTATACTCGATTACCAGAAACAATCGATTTTATTTTCACTGTAGGACCTCTCTACAAGTGTCGAAATCGAACTGTCACAGAGATCATCTTATTTGAAATGGACTATAGTGTGGCAGGTGTAGTTGTGGTCGGGTGCAATATAATAGGTACCTGCGTGGTAGGTCTAGGCGTGGTGGGGCGCCTCGTAGTGGACTCCGCCCGGTCCCCGAGGCAGCACGTGCCGTCGGCGGGGCAGGTGGCCTCCTCGTCCACGGCGTCGCACAGCAGCACGAAGAGCCCGCTGATGCAGTCGCCGCGGCACTTGCGCCCCGGCCGCCGCAGCGGAGGCGTTGTCGTCAGCTGGAAGTACCACCAGACTTAAACATACTTTCGTTTAAATATCTGATATAACAGTTAAAAAAATGAGTTCTAAGTATGGAGAACCCCAAAAATGTATTGTTTTTTTTTCTATTTTTGTATGAAAATCTAAATGCGGTTCACCGAATACATCTACTTACCAAGTTTCCATAGTATAGATCTTATAATTACGGGAAAAAGTGGCTGTAACATACGGACGGACAGACATACGAATCTATAAGGTTTCCGTTTTGTGCCATTCGGCCACGGAACCCTAAAACGGCAAGACTTTATCTTGTAACCAATTATGACTCACCGCAGTAGTAGGCCTCTTAGTGGGGTGCTTCTTCTCGTTAGGCACGACTAGGTCAGGCGGGGGCTTATCCCCGTACCCGTCCTTGGAGACGCAGCACAGCCGGCCCTCCACGCACAGATTCTTTGACGTCAGATACGAGATGCAATACTGAGTCAGGCTGGTCTCCACGCACACCCCGGGGCACGCGATGTTGCCTGGAATAGTTGGAGGTTTAGAAAGATATACTGTAAGTCTAGTTCTAGAACACCTTGTTAAAATGTCAATTATATAGTATTAGCAGGTAAAACTTTTAATATTAACAATATAGATATATCAGAAATATTTAATATTTAAGTAACGGTGCCAGGTCTGTGGGAAATCTACATCAACATTTTGGATCAGTAAGGTTCCTAAGAAGGAAGAGCCCGACTCGACAAATCCAAATTACAAAAAGAGGTTATTCTACAAATATAAGAAAGCCGAGAAGCACGCAAAAATAATGGTGGAGGCTATTGTCGAGGTTGCTCTGTGTGACCAAAGGAGAAATAATGCGATCCCAATGTCATAGCCTAAATATACGTCGTCATCATCATAATAGACGTCATATTGTTGTCTGTCATTTCCAATAAGCACACGCATAGCCGACCCAGGCACGTCTTAGCTGCCTCCCGATCAATTAACACAGACATTTTTAGGCTCTGCTAGGGGCGACTTCTGCGATGTCTCAGCCACCCCAGTACTTTTGTTGGCAGTCTTATGATGAGCCACGAGTAGGCCCCATCCATTCAATGCACTTTGGGTTTACCACGCCCTTTCCAGCGCATATACCCTCTTTGCCGTGCCTTCTGAGGGTACGGCTACCCTTTCATCCAAGTCGTAGGGTCTGCATAACCAAGACTCAGGTTTAGTTTAGTAGCTAGTTCATTCCGGTTGAGCCTCCCCGATCAGTTTGGAGTCCAACATAATCGCGATGGCCCAAAATTGCGGTAGTATCCATAAGGATTCGGTACCTGTCCTCTCTAGAAGGAAAAAACAATATATTATTCGCGGTTGGCACTAACCGCCATCGGTGACCGCCACGAATCGGTAACGAATAGGAGCGCATTGTCTGTATTAGAGATGTCTCAATCTTTACCAGTAAGTCATTTCTTCCAAGTGGTTCACTGATTCAAATCTCTAACAGCGCTTCAAATGAATCATTCACGCAATTGCATCTCGATTTCAATCGCACTATTGGGATAAGTAAATAGTTCAGGGTCGGAGCGCTTCGGATCATGTCGCTCAATTGCATCTCGGTTTCATTCGATGCGCGACGCTTACACTCAGAGATTGATTGACTCAGAGTCACTGATACAAATGAATCAATATCAATATCTATATCAGTGTGTTTGTATCATGTATCAGAATATTTGTTTAAGTGATTCTGAACCAATTAAATCGGTTCAGAGTCGCTGATACAAATGATGCAAATAAAGCACTTTACTGATTCGAATCTTTGTACTGATCCGGATACTAATCTCAACAAAGATATGTTTTTTCCATCATTAGTCTGTACTGATTGTTCAGCACGGGAATAAAAAATGAAACCGCCGATATCTAGACAACAACTGATTCTTATGAGCTCCATCGCGAGCAATAGATATAACGAGGACGGATGCGAGCGTTCTTCATCCCCCATGGTGAAATCAAACAAAATACGAGTTTCGGTACACTCTTTGATTTATTAAGAATAATGTCCAATAATTGACAATCAAAAATAATCACACACGGTCCAGATGAAAATGGATTACTTTCGGAACGTGGTGAAGTCGGTTGTATGTTGGACACACCCGCTCGGCTTGACGTTCGCTCGCAAACTGCCGCCTACCCGCTCGGAGGTTGGTTGTCATCGCCTTAGTGTCAAGCCGTAGGGTTGCCAACACACAAATCGAATACACCCAAGTCGATATCGATTATCAACTTGACGTTCCGATTTTTGCTCTCTGCGACAGATATAACTCCACTTAGAACTACCACTGCAACACAACACTGATCTATATCGAGAACCTGGAGGAATGTTTGTGATCGCATGAGTTACATACTATGCCACATAAGTTTCTTACCCTACTAAAATATTAAAAGAATAAATCTAATTGCTTAAATGGTATTTTTCTAATTGAGAAGAATGAATATGCAGTGACGGGCAAGGGCTCGCGGAAGAAGCTGGCAGTCCAGCAGTCCCTGGCCCTCAGGACAATAGTCCGTGCTCCTAGGTTCGTCCGGAACAATATCATAGCCAGGGACTTGAAAATAGATAACCTGCACCATCATATTAGAACTTTGACCACCAATATGTTCCGCAGGGCTGCCAGCTCCAAACACCTCCACCTGAGGAACATAGCCCCATACCATGCCCAGATATCAGAGCGCAGCCGAGAAGCCTCATCCTCTCCTCGGAGAGTGAATAACAAGAAGAGTCCCAAACTGCAGCTCCAAATAGGAGCACACGAAGCCGAGGTGGAGGTACATATCCCCACCGCCCCAACGCCCCGGCAGTAGCCACTGCCGGCGAAGACCAGAGCCCCGAACAGTTCCCTCCGCTCAACAATAAAGCGGAGATGGATGTCCCGATTGATTGAGATGTCTATCCTACTCGGCAATTGAGATGTTCCTATTTACACTGAGAAAAAAAATGGCTAACAAAGTGTCCATAAAAGCTTTGTTGAATAATTACAGTAAGCAACAAAACACTTGACCCCAAAGGTCTCATAGTGTCCTCTGCAATTTTTTTACTGTTAGAGATTTATTGTTCCTATGGCTTCGGAAATCTGAACCAAAGTAACAATGTTTATTAACGTTGTTAAGACAGCAACCGCGACTGTTGTTCGAATATTAACTTTAGTGTTTATAGTATGACAAAATAATCTGTAACAAGACCAAAGTTGTTGTCATGTTTATTTATTACGATGCTGGATGAACAATATTCAAAACTAACACTATTTAAGATTGTTCGCTTAGCAAATAAATTAGTGTTATGTGACAACTTCCGAGTAGTTGTTTCGTTTCAGTCGGACGCCGACACAAAGTAGGTACTTTTTATATACGCAGGACTCGGCTCGGCTCGTCCATTTCCTTCGTGAATGTTCGACCGAGCGGCGTATTGTGTCGGTGTAGCACAATGGCGGAATATACTTTAAATCACGGTTGTGAACATTAAATGCTTCTGCTTTACTATTTAATGTGAATTTAAAAGGAAGAAAATTTACAACTAGTGCTTAGATTTAATAACGGACATGAAGCAGGTTGAGTGAATCGTTTAGGCTACCTACGAAATATCGAATTCCAAATGATCGAATATCGAAATAAACTAATAATATTATGATATTCGATCATTTGGAATTCAATATTTCGTAGGTAACCCCAACGATTCACCCAACCTGCTTTATGTCCGTTCTTAATCATGGCAAAACGGGAATGTTGTGAGTAACTAATATGGGTTGTGATATGGCACAAGATCACAATTGTTTTTTTAGCAACATATTATTGTTGCCGAATCTACCTAATTGTCGATTTCATTTGACAATAAAAATATTGTTATGGTAGCAATTCACTATGAACGGCTCTCCCGGATTAACTTTTTGTTGTTAATTTAGCACTTCGATCATATATTTCTGTAGATACACAATTCCATAGAAAATCAAACAAAATATCGACCCCGCGTCTATACATAGAAGAATAGATGTATATTATAGTACCAATTTTGAAAAAAGTTCTAAAGTGTCATATAATTTAAGCCAATTTAAATCTTAAGTAACGTAATGAAGTATGAAAATAAATCCTTGTTAAGGTCGTTACATATTCTGATTTCGATGATATAATGATGCAGTGAAATCAGAAATGAACAACACATATTTGAAAACAAATATATTGGATAATAAGCCCTTAGTTCGTTGCAATTAACCACAAATTCATTTCATATAATAATGCTCCTACGTTCCATTTGACTCCGAATATTGTGCTCGCGTCTTATCGCATCCTACTTGAACATAGACAGCAGTGGAGATGCTTAGTTTTTTTTTTTTACACTTAACAGTACGGAAACTTTTTAAATTTTAAACATAAACCAAGAAGTATGTAGAATTAGGTGCTAAGGAAAGTACAGACTTTATTAAGACAGGGTTTCTCAACCTTTATTTTGCCGAGCCTTACAAACAAAGAAAGCGGAAAACTAAAAAAAAAGAAAGAAAATCACAAAAAATGGTATAGGCGACTCCATCATTCCACTGACCTTTTTCTGAAACATTAGCTCTGTGCTATTTTTTCCTATGAGTGAGCCACTCGAGACAGAAAGAGATAGATGCGATGCGTTACGCATCGTGGCATAGTACGCAAGCGTTTTAAATTGATATTTTAGTAATACATAATATGAATAAAAGTGTTTTACTCATAAAAAATGCGCAAATAAATTAAGATAAAGATATACTTATTGAAAGTATGACATTCCATCCTTCTTTTGCACTTTACGTGTGTCATTTTTACAAGTATAAACTACGCATTTCGGCATCGCTGACGTTATCAATCGCGCGCGGCCACCGAATGAATGAGAGCGAAACAAGGCACATTTACTGTTTGTGCCTTGTTTCGCCGGTGCCACTTTTTAGACGGTAACTGTGTATCTACAGAAATATATGATCTAAGATTTAGCAGGATTTTTTTCTCAGTGTAGGGAGATGGCAAAGGGCTTCTGTCAAAATTTAAAATGAATCGAATCTGAATCCTAATTACATAATAGAGTGATACCTAATAATTACCACTGTCTTTGTACGCGTCGTGCGCGGGCGCCGCCGCCGTGGTCGTTTCTTCCTCGTCATCTTCGTCGTACGACTCCGTGGTGGTGTAGCGCGTGGTGAAAGGCCGCCGCGTCGTTATCAGGGTGTCATTGCCTGAAGCATTAATTGATTCTTTTTTATTTCAATTAGTACACACGCAGATATTATGTGCCATCGGTTCCGCCAGGCACATTACAACTGCCTAATGGATCCCTTGATCAATCCATACTAACATTATAAATGCGAAAGTAACTCTGTCTGTCTGTCTGTCTGTCTGTTCCGCTTTCACGCCAAAACGACTGAACCGATTTAAATGAAATTTGGTACACAGATAGTCTAGAGCCTGAGAAAGGACATAAGCTACTTTTTAAAGCAGAAAAGGGTTGTAAAAGGTTGAAAGGTTGTATGGCAGTATTGCTAAAACATATCCTTCCTGTGGGAAATTCGAATATAACGCGGGCGAAGCCGCGGGCGGAAAGCTAGTCTATACTTATAATAAATCTGTAGAGAAGTCAATTCTGTACATTAAATATATTTAAAAAATTACTAGCAAAGGGTGATAAGGGATCGTTAGTGATCCCAAAAATGCAATCAGTAAAATTTTTGTCTGTCTGTCTGTCTGTCTGTATGTTCAGGCATCACGTAAAAACTAACGGTTCGATTTCGATGAAACTTGGTATAATTATACCTTATTATCCTGGGCATAAAATAGGATACTTTTTATCCTGGAAAAATACGTAGAAAAAAAAATCTTAATTTTTCAGTTTTATTCATTGACGTTATTCTGTAGAACCGCGAACACACAGTGGATTCAGCGCCGTAGCCTGTAGCGCCGAAAGTCGGATTTGGCTTGAACCGTTTGCGACACAAGCGGGCTGCACGACGACGTCCCGCCTCCCCGACTCCTATATAATCTATACTAATATTATAAAGCTGAAGAGTTTGTTTGTTTGAACGCGCTAATCTCTAGAACTCCTGGTTCGAATTGAAAAATTATTTTTTTATTGAATAGCCCATTAATCGAGGAAGGCTTTAGGCTACATAACATCACGCTGCGACTAATAGGAGCGAAGAAATAATGGAAAATGTGGAAAAACGGTGAAAATGATTCATCTTTGAGGGCTTCCGTTGCGTGGGCTGCGAAAACGGTTCTAGATACCAAAAAAATATGTATGAAAGAATTATTCCTCTTAAAATGATCTAAAAAAATGTCCGCGACAGTATATGTCTATTTTTTAATGTTAACTAACTAGAATCGTTTTTATGGTGATCAAATTTGGATATGTCGCGTTGTCAAGATCGGGTAACAGCTGAGGTGGTTGTTTGCAAAAATAAATATGATGCTCAAAATAACTATTCCACGCGGACGAAGTCGCTGGCACAGCTAGTATATAATAAATTCATTTATTCACCATGCACACATGAAATGGAAGAAACATAAAAATTAACTAATGGTTAAAAACTTCTAGGAGAGAGCAATGCTGCCAGATAGATAAGTTTATTTTGACACAACAAACACATTCATATTAATGGAATACTTATTACACAGAAGAGACAAAATTTACAATCGAAATGGAAGTAAAACAGCTGCAAGAAGGCTCTAGGCTCGGTGTGTCTGATATTTTCAGCCGTCACCAAAGGATGAAACGCGGGCACAAGTAAAGGAGGGCAAGAATAGGTGGACGTCGCAAGTTCCAGTCGTTCATTTGTCTAAGAGCCTAAGAAAATATCTCTATCAACTTTGGCCTTCCCAGCACTCATTATCAAACTTTCCAATCACATATAAAATCAAAGGTAATATACCGAGCGGCTCGTCCACACAACACTTCATAGAGGGCTTCGGGCATTCGACCTCGTCCAGCACGTTGGTGCAGATGAGCGAGGCCAGCGCGTGCATGCACACGCCCGGGCAGTTCTTGGCATCCACCTGCGTGTCCAGGGTGTCCAGGAGACCTGAAGAAGATGGATATAATTAGTTACATGGCTTTAAATAAGATTGTGTGTTTTTTTCTGTATTATTTGATATAGTACTCTATTGTAGCAGGTGTTATTTTGCGGAAGTCCATTGTATTACAAAGGATATTGATTACGTTTGCTGATTCCGCGCAGTGGATGATGACTTGTCCAACAAGCAGACAAGGTCGACACGTGTTTCGTCTCTCAGCCAGATATGAAGGTTATGTTTTTTTTTTATTTATTTAAAAAATTAAGCAATTCCTGATCTGAGCCTTTCCAACAGATAAGAATATCATCAACATATCTGTAGTAATATAGTAAATTTGGATCTCCGATGACATGTCTATTTTCAAAGTCGTCCATAAAGATATCAGCCATTAAGGGGCTTAATGGAGACCCCATAGCAAGTCCTTCTTTTTGTTTGTAGAATTTGATATTATAATATATATCCTGAAGATGTCTCGCTGAGAGACGAAACACGTGTCGACCTTGTCTGCTTGTTGGACAAGTCATCATCAACTGCGCGGAATCAGCAAACGTAATCAATATCCTTTGTTATTTGATATATTTTCAATATTATATACATCTTATGTCACATACAGATTTGCTGCGAATCTCACAGAAACCGTACGTCCTATGGGTGACTCTAACTACTTACAGTCAGGTAGATAGTCTGTTTGATGGTCAACAAATCACTTAAAAGTTGAAAAACAATATCAACTAGAACTAGAACAGTGAGTCATTTCAGCCAGTTATCACGAACCATTCTTAATGTAAATATACTTGTAGACGCACAAATATCCTTAACTTTATATTTTCTTTTAACTTTATATATATCAAGAAGAACAGGCAAGAAACTCTGAAGGTCTATTTTTTATTTCCTCTTTTCAATGTTAATAATTATAATAATATTCATTTTTCCGATAGTTGTGTCTGCGAATGGCTTGATAGCAAAGAGTCTCGATCAACATCTTAAGAGGCTCTCGCTTGACGGATGGATCAAGGGTCGGATACAAAAAGCAGTGATTCTCGACACGGCACGAATTGTCCGGAGATTTCTCTGTCTGCAGCCCTAACCACCGGTTTGTTTGGGCTTTGCCTCGCTACCGGCGGCATACTAGGTTTAAGTTTTTTATAGTATTTATATTTATTTTATATATCTATATTGTAAAAAACTTAAATTTAAGATTATTAATTAAATATATGAATAATAATATAATATAAAAATACAATATAGTATAAGATACAATCATACCTAATACGATTACAGTCGTATGTATGTTTACATACACATATAAAAATAATACAATATTATAAATAATGTTACCAAACATGGCTCTATAAATAGTGTCCCTATTCCCAAATAGTGTGATCATTTAGATAGTCACTTTATAATAACCTTTACTCATGAATGTCTTTTTGATATGTATTTTAAATTTATATAAAGGCAAATCAATGACACTTTGCGGAAGTTTGTTAAACATAGATATACATTTCCCCAAGAACGAACAGCTAGTTTTATGGAGTCTGAACATTAGAACGGCAAGTTTATTTATTAATATATAACTAATCTGTGAAAGTGTTCTCAATCAGTATTTAGTTGTGGCTCAAAAGTGCTAGCAGCCAAGCCATAAAATCTGTGTTTAGTTTTAATAGGAAGTTACTCATAATGTGTCAATTAAACTGATATTAGTAATATCTTACGTTATAATGTATTTACATGAAGTAAAATACTAATAACAAATTAAGATAACATAGATATTTATGTCCTATATCTGGAAATGTTTTAGAAATATATAAATATGAAAGTATTGAAGCGACTATCACTAGAGAATAACCGAGGTGTAAAGATAAATGCAAGCCGCCATGTAGTCAGTCGTTGTTTGGCACGGGTGATAATCTTGTAATACCAAAATATAGCCATAAGATTTAAAAAAATAA